>CM041778.1:316585072-317002301 GCA_023374045.1 Limonium bicolor | reverse complement strand
TGTTTTTGATTTGGACAAATGAGCAAGATTTAACAAGGGATCAAAGAGAGTTCTAATGGTGGTGATGATATTACCGTGAGAGAACAAAGAAGAAGGAAGAAGAGAGGTGGGAAACCGTGTGAATGAAGGAAAGAAATGAGAGAATGAAGATAGAACTTACTTTTAAGAAGATATTTTGTAGTATAAAGTAAAAAGTAGTTTTTACTTAGTTTGCTTTAATTACTTATTACATTAACTAGAGAGTGGTGAGTCACCACCTTTCTAAAACCGGCCCCCTTTATTAGTGTGAGGGCATTTTAGTCTTTGTTTGTCAAATTAATTACTTACATATCATATGTTATAAACTAGCTTGTAAAGTTACTATTCACCTAAACAAGGCACTTAGAAGTGAAATTTTTGATTTCCCATTAATATAGCCACCCAAATGTGATACTATATAGTACACATATATATTTAAGAGTAATGATGGACATTTAGCCATTCAAACCCATTTACAAGACAATTTTTCAAAAATGTGCTTTAAGACTTCTTAAAGCACATTTTGTGTTTTAACTTGTTTTCAAGCTTGGTTTTCTTTGGTAATGGATTTAATATGTTCATTAGTATATAAATGAGGTCTTGTAAGTTCATTAGGTCTTACCTAAGCCTACTCCAAGCTTAGAGCACATTTTAGCTCTTTTGACTTTAAAGCACATTGTGTTTGCTTTTGTTTAAATTTGTTTACTAGTGTTTTTAAGACTCTTTTTAGTCTTAATAAATCATGTTTTAATGTTTAATCAACATACCAAGGTTTGGGTATTTCAACAACATATGTTACAAAATAGCTTATAAAAATCACTATTCATGAAAACAAGGCACATAGAAGTGAAATTTTTGATTCCCATTGATATAGACTTCCAAATGTGATACTATATAGTACACATGTTAATTAAAGAGTAATGATGGACATTTTAGCCTTCAAGACTCATTTACAAGACAATTTTTCAAAATGTGCTTTAAACTCCTTAAAGCACATTTTGTGTTTTAAACTTGTTTTCAAGCTTGGTTTTCTTTCGTAATTGGTTTAATATGTTCATTAGCAATATATTAAGATCTTGGTAAGCTCATTAGGTCTTAACCAAGCTTACCCATCTTAGAGCACATTTTGGCCTTTTTGACCTTAATGCACATCTTGTGTTTTCTTCTGTTAAAAATTGTTTACTACTGTTTCTAAGACTCTTTTTAGTCTTAATATACCATATTTAAGTTTTTAAAAATATATTAAGGTTTGGGGTATTTTTAAAATAAGGTTAAACCTTGTTGCCTTCTCGGCAATATAAATAGTTTTGTATAAAAAACTATAGTTATAAGTTAAAGGAATAAAAATATCATATTATATGATATTAGTATATGGTATAACATTACATAATGTTATGGGGTGAAAATGAAATTTAAAAGAAATATAGTGCTGTACCGACAGTAAAAAGATTGGATATGAATTTGGACTATGGTCTACTATATTATAAATGTTATAACAATTATATTGTATTATGTGGTTTTAATGGAATTAATATAAGTAAGGATATTCACATTAAATAATGTGACAAACTATTAAATAATATGATTTATTAACTAAGGTATTTATTGATTAACCTTAGGATTTGTAATTATACAACATAAATATGTTACATAATTTTAGGATAATAATCTAATATAAGTTGTATAATATAATACAATTAATGGGAATTATCATCTAATATAAGATGATAAGATGTAACATATAATATAAGAGTTTTATAACTCATGGAACTTACCTATATTGGTAAATAATATACTATGCAAGAATAATGTATAAGGATGGATATATATTATGGTTGGGAACCATATAACATAATGGTGGTGGTTATTACATAAAAATAGTAACAAACTATAAGTTTAAGTTTTTGAATGGAAATATAGTTTACTAAAGATAATGGATTTATATAATACAATGTATTATAATGGATGGTGGAAAAAATAATACAATATATAAATAATGCATGCATACTGCAACTATAGGTTATACACCTAAATTAAATGATGGATAGGATTAAAGAAATATAACGAATTAAACTTAACAGTCGAAACATTTCGACATACGAGTTTTAGTAACAAGCCGACCAGTTTAGAGAAACCCGTAACAAAACTGTAGAAATCCGGGGATGAACTGTCGGGTTACTTGTTATTCGGAAATACCGGATTTAGTTAGTCATGGATACTGACTTATAGTTTATTACCGTTTAGATCATACTTCAGACGAAGCGCTTGACGAGCTAGTGGTCTACACTGCGCATCCTTGGTCGAAGGTGTACGTATGTAAAGGGGTTTTGATCCGGTTGTCCTAAGGAATCCTTGGGCTCGGATTTGGTTGATATCACTTATGTGTTATGTGTTTTGGATACGTGTATGTGATTATGTGTGTTACTGCATTAATTATTTTGCACGAGCGTCCTGCAGGACTAACACTACGTCGACTATAGATCGACTTATATAAACATACATATGCGTTATTGTGATGACATGATGGTTACTTAATATATAATACCATTAGTATTATATTAGTATATGGTAACCTAAGTAAAACACTTAGGAACAGTACGACATTGTCGGTCTCTAGAGCATAGATCTCGAACTTGAATATAACCTAGATTACTTCTAGGTATGTGTGAGACCCATTGGGCAGCTAATTAATAAATTATATTCTCCAGAAGACTAAGAGCATAACTTAAACATTATGAGAGAGAGATGGTGTGAGTTGAGGTGGAATCCAGTGTAGTTTACGAATACCTGGTTGCGCATTTGTGATCACTGAGGGGCCCGATCGGGTTCCGCTCCAGGTTTACCCAACGAGCCCTATTTGGATCATGGGTCAGGGTGGCTACGGCCTTTATATGGATGCCTTACGAGGCAAAGTGAATAGTCAGGGGCCTCCGGACCTCTGGCAAAATGAGCACCTTTGTGTGTACAGGAGGACTACTGTCCATGGAGAGGTTATCGGGTTATCCTAACATGACGCCCAACTGGTATTTAATTAACTTGGTTTGGATGGATGGGGCCTTGAAGGCCAAATTAATTAACAAAGGATGGTGTTCTCTACGGCGTTTATTCAGTATTATTATTCGATATGTTCAATATACAATTGTTGTTTGTGATATTTTATGACTGTTGAATTGGATGGATGATTACGAATTTATGCATGTTTATTACAGTGTTGATTATAACTGCAAATGGTAAAGCATGAAACCAATCTAATAATAATATGGTTAAAATGATTAAGTGACCATTAGGGTCCAGGCTGACATACTCAGCGTTTATCGTTGAGACTACACTCATTGTGTAGGTTGTTGATTATCGTCGAAGCCGAAGTGCGGGATCAGGGTAGTTAGAGTTTATTTTAATTACCACGCATGGAGTTGATTTGTATAACAATGTTAGACTGGGAATTGTATTATGGTACGGTTTTGTATATTCGGGATGGGGTAGATGCTCACTTGTCGACGTTTATGGTGTATGGACTTAGTATGATGTATAGGAGTTATCTCGTTATCACAATGGTCAGCAGTTTGTTTGTGTTGGTTTTGGATATAGTTTGGCTTCGTTACTCGCATGGGCGAGTAATGGCCGGTGACACCCGAGTGAGTATTGTTGTTATTATTTATTCTTCCACTGTAAGACGTTTTATTTATTGCTACGAGAGAGATTATTACGGATTAAGTTAAGGGAGAGGTGTTACAATATACCTCTTTATTGAAGAATCATAGATTTTATACATAGAACTTTTTTCAAACATTCCCCATGCCAGGAATGCGGCAATTCGTACCCTTCACCGTTTTTTAAGCGATACGATGCTCGTCTAGTCTTTTGGTGTATGATGTATGGTCCTTCCCATTAAGGCTCTAGTTTCTTGGGCTGCTTGACCTCTCAGAGGACCAACTCTCCTGGGGCAAAACTCCACTCTTTTATTCTCTTGTTAAAATATCTCTCCACTTTGGATTTATCTTTTGTCATCCTTACTACGGCGGCTACCCTGGCTTCATCGAGGAGGTCCAGGTGGTCCTGTATTCCTTGATTGTTGGTTTCTTCCTCATACGACTCCCACCTTACTGATGGTACTATAACTTCTCCTGGAATGACAGCCTCTAAACCATATGTTAGCCTGTAGGGTGTTTCCCCTGTTGGCCCCTCTCTGTTGTCCTGTATGACCAGAGGACTTGGGGCAACAACCCTGCCCACCTTCCTTTCCTTTCACCGAGTTTTTTCTTTATTGCTTTTACTATCTGACCATTCACGTTCTCAACTTGACCATTTGCCTGCGGGTGAGCCACCGATGCGAATCTTAAGTCAATATTCCATTCTTCACAGAACGCCCGAAAGCCTTCGCAATTGAACTGTGCCCCGTTATCTGTTATTATCGCCCTTGGAATGCCAAACCTGCATACCACATATTTCCAAATGAACTCTTGTGATTTTCTGGCTGTGATAGAGATGGTGGGCATTGCTTCGACCCATTTTGTGAAATAGTCAATGGCGACATACATGAATTTGAACCTCCCAGGTGACGCCTCCGGGAATGGCCCTACAATATCTAATCCCCACATGGCAAAGGGGATTGGGTAGAGGATAGACTTCTGTTCCGTCGGAGGATTGTGTATTCTATTTCCATGTTCTTTGCATTTGAGACACTTTCGTATATACTCCGTACAATGTTCCATCATTTCGGCCACAAGTACTCGAGCCTCAAGATTTTGTGCATTGTGGTTCTTTCTCCTTGATGGTTTCCACAGGATCCGTCATGTACCTCTTTTATTAGCTCAGCCCCTTCGGCCATGGTAACACATTTTGCGCTGGTCTTGCGAAAGACCGCTTGTATAGCCGGTCATTCTCAATGAAAAGGATGCGGCCCTTCTTCTTATTATTCTGGCCTCCTTTTCTTCTTCCGGCAACTTTCCTTGGCGTATATATTCTTTAATCGGAGTCATCCAAGATTCCGTCTCTTCATTTGATTCCACGGTACAAATGTGAGCTTCGTCTATGCTCGAAGTAGCTTTAATTTCTAGCCGTATTTCATTCGGTACCCTCTCAGCCATACTTGCCAATTTTGCCAAGGCATCAGCCTCGACATTCTCTTTGCGAGGGAGGTGTTTTAACTCACATCTTTGGAAATTTGCTTTTAGCTCTTGGACTTTGAGCAAGTACCTCCATAGCTTTTCCTCTTTGACTTCATAAATGTTGTCATTTTGTCTTGCTACCAACATAGAGTCTGAGTATACTTCTAATTCTGCGAAAAGTAAAAACTTATAAGTTTTATTTTAACCAAAATTTTATAGGAAGGAAGGAATGGAGAGGGTATCTTCCTATGGGACCTGTTACCCCCAGGGCGGTAGCCACTTCCAAACCCTAGATAAGGGCTTCGTATTCAGCTTCGTTGTTGGTAACGTCGAAGTCTAGCCGGAAGCGTAATTTAAGCTTTGTCCATCCGGCGCTTGCACTACTATTCCAGCCCCTGCCCCAGTTTTGCATCGGGCTCCGTCAACTAAGATAACGTATGCATTCTGGGGCTGTCTTTCTTCTTTTGCGAAGCTTGCTTCTGTTATGAAATCTACCAGCGCTTGAGCCTTAATCACTGTTCTGGGCAAGAAGTGAATATCATATTTAGTCAGCTCTACTGTCCAGCTTACCATTCGGCCGGAAGCATTTGGGTTGTTCGCTATTTGCTTGAGCGGCCAATTGGTTCTGGGCAAGAAGTGAATTTCATATTGTGTCAGCTCTACTGTCCAGCTTACCATTCCTAGTCATTTTCCTTGACAATTTACAACATTCTCCTACAATTTTCACTTCCTTCACCCAAGTCCGCTCATTACCATCCAAACTATAACCTTATTAATCCACCACTAGCATCTTCCCCACTTACACAAGCTTCCCCAAAATTCTCATTGTTATATTCTATAGTTCATACCTAAATCATCTTAAAACATTATACATCATTTCCTCCAGATTTTTGCACAAGTCTTAACATTCCTCATACCATGATTTTGGTGTGTTTAATACACCCACCTAACCTCTAATTTCTCATAGACAACTCTAGGTCATTCTAATCCTCAAGAATACCTTTGTTAACTCATTTCACTCAAATTTCCTTTGATGACTCCTAGTAATCCTTGGTCATATTAATTCACAACAACAACTTAAATACTTTGTTTTCTACTCAAATTTCGCCATAGCTCCTCTAGTATATTATCATGCCCATATGCATAGTTTTTCCCATTCAATCATCTCACACACATAAAATCTAGTTCTCATCATATTTCTCACCAAAATCAAACCATTCATAACAACTCAATATAATGCAATAATCTTAAATTGCATAGCACTAAGGCTCTTAAATGAAATGGCTCTTAGGCCCTTAACTGACTTAAACTTAAACACTAAATTTCCCACATATAAAAGCTTTCAACCTGCAAATACACACAACAATGCTCCCATAGCAATATAAGTGTTCTCATAACTCACCTTATACTTATCTTACTAACTCATTTCCCATTGGCTCCTTAATCAAGTTCACAAGCTTGTTCATATTCTTTTTCCTAGGGTATATAACCCATTACTTAATGTAAGCTTTAAGCTACATTTAGTACTTATCTAAATACCACCCCTTAAACAATAAACCACCTTGAGGTAAAACATTTACCTTGTTTTTCCAAGCTTTTCACACCTTTCTCCATGGATTTTCTTGTTTGATTTTCAGCAATGAACTTTAATTCCCTTGCCAATGTTCTAATTCACATTCAAATAATCTAATGAGCACTAAGAAATATGCCTAAACTCATAGAACTCATACTTAGGTTAAAATTGTGTTTTTTAAAGCTTAAAATTGGATGATTACCTTTGAAGTCTCAAGATAGACTTGGGTATGAATCAAAGACGACCTCCACTAGTCCTTGGTGATCAAAACAAGCTAGTCAAGGAGTAAAACAAACCCCCATGAGAAAGAAATTTTTGGACATGAAGAAAAATGAAGGAAAGTTGATTTTTCTTTAACTTTCATTACCTTGGATGAATGGAGAACCAAAAGAGCTCTTCAAACTTGATTTTCCTCCATCAATGGAGTTTTCTCATGGCACCAAACTTGAGCTTGTAAGGATTTTAAAAGATAGAAGTGAAGGCCTTGCTCCAACTAAGAATAATCTAAGCTTAGTTTTTGATTTGGAGCAATATTGTGTATTTGGTGAGCAAATGAAGGTGGAGGGGTTTGGAGGCTGCAACTCACGGTTTTGGAGCAGGGAAGAAGAATAAAATTGGTGGAAGAAGAAGAAATGAAGAAAGAAGAGGAGAAAGGTAAGCTAATATGATATATTTTCCTTAAAAGGTGAATAGTTACCTTACTTTATTTCCCTCTTTTTTTCCAACTTGGCTGGCTCATGTGGTGACTCACCACCTAAAACCGCCCCCCCTTCACTTAATAAGATATTTTTGGTCTTTGTTGATGAAATACCCCAAACCTTAGTGTGTTTTTTAAACATTAAAAATATGGTATATTAAGACTAAAAAGAGTCTTAGAAACATTAGTAAACAATTTAAACCATAGAAAACACAAATAAATACCTTAAAGTCAATTAGGGCTAAAATGTGCTCTAAGCTTGGGATAAGCTTGATTAAGACCTAATAAGCTTACCGAGACCTTATTTATATATTAATGAACATATTAAACCAATTACCAAAAAACCAAGCTTGCAAACAAGTTAAACACAAAATGTGCTTTAAGGAGTCTTAAAGCACATTTCTGAAAAATTATCTTGTAAATGAGTTTTGAGTGGCTAAATGTCCATCATTACTCTTTAATTAACATGTGTAATACTTAGTATCACATTAGGAAGTTTAAATCAATGGGAAATCAAAAATTTCACAAATATATGCCTTGTTTTATGAATAGTAACTAAAATAAGCTAGTTTATAACATAAGTCTATATAAATAGTTTAATGGTCAACAAAGACTAAAACCCCTAGATGACTAATGGGGGCCGGTTTTTATGAGGTGAGTCACCACCTTGCAAGTTACAAGTAAATAACAAATGATAAAGCAAGTTATTATTTGCTTTACTACTTAATATCTTTCAAAAGCAAACTTATCTTCATTCTCTCATTTCCCTTGCTTTCCACGTCTTCGACCTTCCTCCATTCTCTCTTTCACGGTGATGCTACAGCAACAACATCAACCTCCATCTTCCATTGCCATTATCTCCTAGCTCTCTTTGCCAAATCAAAAACAAAGACCACCATTCTTCTAGTCTCATCAAGCTCTTCAATTCTATCTTCTCAAAATTCCAAGAGCTCCATTTCGGTGCCAAGAGGAATCTCCATGGGAGGAGCTTGAGCTCATCTTTTCGCATATTATTGTTCTCCTTTGCTTCTAGGTAAGGAAACTCAAAGAAAAATAACATTTCCTTCATGTTTGTATGTTGTCCGAAAAACACCATTAATGGTGCCCTTACCTTGCTTGTTCTAGCTTCATTTGAATCTTCCAAGGGCTTGGTGGAGTCCTCTCTTGCTATATATCCAAACTCTCTTTCATATTCAAGGTAAACACAATCTTAAATGTTCTAAGACAATATATGTATCTAGGGTTTACAATGAGATGAAGCATAAAGCTTGTATACTCATTTCATTTTTGTATATTGTTTAGAAGTTGACAAGCAATCAAACATCCTTACCGATTTTTGTCAAGGAAACAAGAAAGAATTTGTGAGGAAAAGAGGTAAATATGCTAACCTAATGTAGTTTAATGTCTTAGGAGAAATGAGCTTATATTGCTTATTAAAACTACTTAAGGAGCTAATGGTAAATGACTTAGAAAAGTACTCTCAAGGGTTTATTAAAAGGCATATGTATTGTTGGGTATATTTGCAGGTCAAAGGCAATATAATGTGGGAAATACAGTGTTTATGGTTTATGCATCTTAAGGGCCTAAGAGCCATGCTATTAAGGGCCTAAGTGCCAAGCAATTTAAATTATGCACTATATTGTGATGTAGTGTTAAATGAGTGAAGTTTTGTGTACAAGAATGTTCTTGATGGATTTTAGTGTTTTGAATGTTTAATGGTGAAAACAATGTGTTTTGGCTTAGTAATGTTCTAGGAGAGTCCATGTCAAAATTTAGGAAATGTACAAGAAGTTCTAAGTGTTTAAATAAGATTTGGTGAACTAGGAAGTTTTAGAAATGTTTAGGTGTTTTAATAGTGAAGAAATAATGTCTTAGGTGTTCTAGGAAACAAAAAGGACTTAGACATCAACTAGGAGTTTAGGTTGGTAAGAAAAGATGCTTGGGAGATGATGTTATGGTGAGGAGAAACATTTTGGGATAGTGGTTATCATAGGTGAGAAACACCATTTAGAAACCTTGTAAGAAATGTTATAAGTGTTGGTGAATTTTATGAGAAAATTGAGTAACAAGTTAGAACAAGGAACTAGGTGTGTTTAAGATGATATTTTGGCATTAGAATATACCTAAGATCATTTGGGAAGTCTATACATATAATGGGTAAGGAGAACCATTGCAACAAGACTTAGAAAATGTAAAAAATGCAAATCTATAGCAGTGGTTCGAGACTTAGGTCGTGGGTAATGTCCCGGACCATGCATTAAAAGAGGCCGAGAGTTTTTCTGAGGCATTGTGGTCCGGAACGTAGTTTTGTACAACTACGCGGACCACCCCCTGTTTTACCCCCGAAAAATTTGCCTATATTGGTCCGGGACCAAGGACCCGTATGAAGTCCCGGACCACCCCATAAAAACAACCTGAGAGTTTTACAGAGACTGGGTCCGGGACTTAGGATGAGGATCAAGTCCCGGACCACTTAAAAACTTATTTTAAGGTTAAATAAAGATCTCTAATGATGGGGATTAGTTAGTAATGATGTTATAAGGTTGTCTAAGGCATGTTAGGTGTGTATAATGACAATTTATGTAACACCCCAACTCAATCCAAACGTGGTCTCGCAACTTAACAACATATACATATACATGTCACAGCGGAATTCATTACACTCCAGGACCTTGCCACGGTCTGACGGACAGAATATACCGAACATTAGTACAACAAATCTTAACCAATACATAACCTTCTTACAATCCCCTCACATTCTATACATCTTACTAACTAAAATTGCCATACGAGTGTACATGCACAACTCGTAGGCCACACTCAACCCTTAACATTTGTGCACCTTCTTACTCTTGCGATGGCCGCCTTCTAACGTTCACCTGTGTAGTAAAAACAGCCCCCAAAGGGGGTCAGCACGAATGCTGGTACGATCCTCCCATGGCCCCCTAGCTAACGTGGCTACGACGACTAATTGTCGATAGCATGGAGGTTGATTAGATGCACAACATAATAGAAAGTGCAATAAACAACAAACCAATTATGAACAATCAAGTTCAAACACAATGAACGTCTTAAATGCGTTCCCTTAATTAGAGAGTTAATTATTTAACTCCTTAAGTTATGTTCCCTCTTGATCTTAGTCCATCCTTATCTTACCTCAATCTTAGTCTTATCTTAGTCTTAGAAACAACCAACCTTTAAAAAGGAATGGAGTAGCTTATCTCAGTCTTATAATGCAAACCATCCTTTTAATAGGAATGGTTGCAACTTATCTCAACCTTATCTTATATATGCCAACCGTTCTCTCATTGGGAACAGGTTAACCCTTAGTTCATTGTTTATTTTCGTAGGGCTTGGTTAACCGTAGCCAGCAGCAGGACACTTACCGGCAATAAACAACATTCTTAAATTGTTGGGGATGTAGGCTAGATCCCCCACACCATCTTAAAGCCACCTACCTTGGACTGGATGTCCAATGTAGCTGAGCCAGCAACCGACCCTAGGCTACTAGTCCGAAGACTAGTCCTAAAGCGGAAGTCGGATCTGCTATAGATACCGACCCCCTTTCTTTAGCATGCATGACCGGTCAGTCCCGGGTTCCTCACTCCCCCCTTAAAATCCAGTTAGTAGTAGTCTCAAGAGCATGTTTGTTGGTTAACCTCTTTCGGTTTATAACAAACTAATATTAGGGAGCGTTCCTTAGTCTCACTCAATTCCTTACTAAACGTTGGTTAGTAAGTTCTCACGTATGTTGTGTTAGTTTTCAAACATCACACAACAATACAATAAACATAATGTTCCGGTTGCATGCTTTATCTTGTTTAGTGAGCAACAAAAAACAAATAGCACACAAGCCGAGGGACACCTCGTTAGCAAGCAGGTCACAAGAAGAACTGTACCGTTCACCGTGGGTCGTTCGGTTGCTTATTCTCTTCCAGAGTCCAAATACTCAAGCCCTAAAACATTGATTCAGTTTTAGGTTATTAATCACTTAACTTAATTCAACCTGATTAACTTACTTAACCCATAATGATTCCCACCTAACACCTCTTAAGTTTAGCAACTTATTCTTACAACTTAACATTAAACTTTTAAGTTCACACTTAACTTAATCCCTTAGGTCTTTATACCTCTATTATCATTGCCCTCTTAATGGGGTACCACTAATACCTCTAAAGTTTCCTAGGGTTTCTTTTTTTTTTACAGCTTAAGGCTCGACCGACCTTACTGACCGACCTTACCCAAGGTTGGTCCATTCCAGAACTCATTACCATTTGAAAATTTCACCCCGACCGACCTTGCAAGTCCGGTCCCCAAGGTCGGTCCATTCCCGAGAGTTTTCCCCGTGGATATTAAGTCCGACCGAACTTGCCAAGTTCGGTCCCAAGTTCGGTCGATTCCAGAGACTCAATTCGTTCACAAAATACAAGCCCGACCGAACTTGTAAGTCGGTCCCCAAATTCGGTCGATTCCAGAAACTCTTTCCGGTAGTGTAAACTGAGCTCGACCGACCTTGCAGGTCCGGTCCCTAAGGTCGGTCGGCTCCAGAACCTTGTTTCTAAATTCCCATTTGACTCCAACTTCTCCACAAGTTCCCTCATGTGTCCTAATACCATCTAGGCACTTAAACTCACCTTAGAACTTCCACCAAACTCTCCAAACAACTTCCAAAGATCTTCTTAAACATTCACTAAATTCTTACAAACACCCCTAACACTTATCATATAATTCCTTACATTTCCAACTTGTAACCTTACCAAAACTTCAACCAACCCAAGTGTTCCCTCCTTAATAGTTTGAGCACTTCATAAGAATCATTTTCCATCTTCAGTTCATTTACTAAAACTTCCTCAAGTCACCTTGCATATCCATGCACAAATTCCTCTCTTTTCCATTTGTTACCCATCATTCCTAAACTCTTGGACATACCTAAACATTTCTTCCCACCCTCTTAGCACCTTAATCTTGTTCTTCTTTACCTTGACCTTTCTACACCCTCCTTAAACATCTACATCTCTTTTACTCAATTTACTCACCGTTCTCATGATCTTACTCTCTTATCCATCCCTAGTCGATTTCCTCGACAATCGACAACATTCTCCTTCAATCTTCACTCCCATCACCTAAGTCTACTCATTACCATCTTAACTAAAACCTTATTGTTCCACTACAAGCATCATCACTACTTACACAAGCTTCCCAAAACCTTCATTGTTATACTCCCTAGTTCATACCTAAATCACCTTAAAGCATTATACACCTTCTCCTTCAAATTTGTGCACAAGTCTCACCATTACTCTTACCATGACCCTGGTGTGTTCAACACACCCTTTAGAACTCTAATTTCCTCATAGACAACTCTAGGTCATTCCAAACCTCAAGAACTCCTTAACTAACTCATTTCGACTCAAATTCCTCATAATGATCCCTAGTGAATCCTAGGGCATATTAACTCACCACTACCACTTAAACACTTTGTTTTCTACTCAAATTTTACCATAGCTTCTTTAGTATATTATCATGCCCATATGCATTGTTTTCCTCATTCTACCATCCCACACACATCAAGTTCTTTCTCATCATATCCTATCACCCAAACCAACTCATTCACAGCAAACTCAATATATTGCAATAATCTTAAATTGCATAGCATTAAGGCTCTTAAATGACATGGCTCTTAGGCCCTTAAATAACTTAAACTTAAACACTGAATTTCTCACATATAAAAGCTTTCAACCTGCAAATACACCCATTAATCTCATAGAAGTTATAATGCTCTTAAAATCCATCTTAAACTTATATTACTAACTCATTCTCATTGGCTCCTTAGCCACAAGTTCACAAGCTTGTTTAAATTCTTTTTCCTAGGTTATGTAACCCATTACCTAATGTAAGCCCTAGGCTACATTGGTACTCATCTAATACTCATTCCTTAAACCTTAAACCATCATTAGGTAAGCAATTTACCTTGTTTCCTCAAGCTTATCTTAACTTCCTCCTTAGACCTTTTTCCCTTGGGAATCTCGGCCACCATCTTAACTTCCCTTGCCAATATTCTAATCAATACATAATGACTCTCATGAGTGATAAATAATACACTAACCTTAAGGAGTAAACCCTAGGTTGAAAATGTGTTTTAAGGTACTAAATTGAATGCTTTACCTTGGATTCTCAAAACAATCTTGGATATGAATCCAGTAGGACCTCCTCTAGCCCATGGAGAATAGAATCAAGCTAGAAAAATGGATAAAACAAGGCTCCATGAGAAGGTAATTTTCGGTCATGAAGAAGAAGTGATGGAAACATGGTTTTTCTTACATTTTCCTTACCTTGAATGAATGGAGAACCAAATGGGCTCTTCAAACATGATTTTCCACCATCAATGGAGTTTCCTCTTGGCACCGAAATGGAGCTTTGAAGGATTTGAAAAGATAGAAAGCTAGAGCTTGAGCTAACTAAGAATAATGTGTTTAGTTTTTGTTTTGATTTGGAGCTAAAATGAGTAAGTTGTAGACAAGGCAAGGTGAGGCAACAATGGAGCTTGCTCTCTCGGTTTGAGAGGGTGAAGAAAATGAAGAAAACCATGGAAGAAGAGAATGAATGGAGAAGAGGAGAGAAGGTAGGCTAAAAGGTAAGATATTTACCTTAAAGCAAATAGTAACTTTTCCTTATTTCTCTTTTCTTTTCTTAAGTTGAATGACTCATGTGGTGACTCACCACCTAAAAACCAGCCACCCCCTTAATAATCAAAACATTTATGGTCTTGGTTGACCAATTAATTAGCTTATATTGACTTAATGCTAAGCTAGCACTATTTGATTACTATTCACAAATTAGTGCACATATTTCTGAAATTTTGATTTCCCATTGATTTAGACTTCCTAATGTGATGCTAATTAGGACACATGTTGATTAAGATGTATCATAGGCATTTAGCCACTCAAACCCATTTCTAAGACAATTTCTCAAAAAGGTGCTTTAAGGAGTCTTAAAGCACATTTTGTATTTAAGCTTGTTTTTCTTTGCTAATAGATTTAAAATGTCCATTAGCATATTACTAAAGTCTTATAATGGTATTTGGGTGCTAATCAAAGTCACTCCAAGCTTAGAGCACGTTTTTGCCCAAATTGCCCTTAAGGCATTTTCTTGTGTTTTCCTTGGTTTAAATTGTCTACCAATCCTTCTAAGGCATATTTAGCCTTACTACATCATATATTGATGTTTACTTAACATACTTAGGTTTGGGGTATTTCAATCTACCCCCCTTAAAAGAACTTTGTCCCCAAAGTTCCCATGCATCTTATCTTATTAGAATACATGTCTTACCTCATTCCATAGATCAATAGATCATACTTATGTATACTTAAACTCATTGAATCATCAGATCCACCCTACGCTTACTCTTAAATATCACACTACACGCTTAAGCGTGTACAACACTCAAAATTCCCTTTGTTCCTTTTGATGATTAAAACATTCACATAATTTCCAACGTATTCTCCCATGTCACCGGTCCGTAGACAATGGCTCGTTCGTCCTCGTGACCACGGGCCAGAATACAAACACTCTGCTCTCCCCATGTCACCGGTCCAATGACAAAGGCTCGTGCGTCCTCGACTTCATGGGCGAGACTCAGTAAAAAGGTAATCCTTTTTACGAGGTCATGTGAGGAATAATTCCTCTAATTAAAAATACAATCAACTCCAATTCCGTTTTATCCTAAGTCTCTATCCATAGCGTGATTTAATTGTGACCACTGGTAGGGAGTTTCAGGAATCATCCAACCCTGATGTGATCAGCATCAGTGTTGAACTATCCTTCCACCCCAATTTGTGTTCAGTTTCCCTTGATCCCTAGAAAATCAAGTTCCACCTCCCACGTCATTTTCAAACATCATCAATAATTCACTCATGTCCATTTTCTATCTTTTTAGTTCTTCTAATCATAATCAATACATCTCCAAAGTGTGGACTCTGTCCATCAAACATTTCCGATTCATCTCTTGTAATTACCTCAACACTTAAATTCCTACTAAGTTCTATAACCGTCTCATACCAATTCTCACCATCTTATATCTCATAGCATTACTATCTTCTTCCTCATATTCATATCGAACAGTATCCCATAGTGTTATCTTATTCTTATCTCACACATAGTCTCATATCGACTCATACCTCATATATTCCTTATTTCTTAAGTCTCCTTAATCCTCTTCCTTAATTCTCTTAACTTGTACTCACACCGGAGTTAACAAGATAGGTACTTAATATGTATGGTATTCACATCTTCTGTGTGCAATAACCATGATTTTATCTCAAAATGTTTATGTAAAACATATTCTCAATTATTTTGTGTTATGCACACCGTAGTTTATGTACTCAGTACACAAACATACGCTAAGCGGTTTTCGCTCTACCCCCCTTAAAATGGATTACGCCCACGTAATCAACATTATATCATCCCTGAACATAAGTTCAAGATGTCTAATTCTTACCAGCATTCTAGCTTCCATGCCGTTATCTCACTTATAATTCGATCAGAGGGTCATAACTATGCTAATGACTTAGTCTCTGCATCGAGGATTCTTAACGGTACTTATACCATTTCCTTAACTTAGTTTGGTCTAATCTCAAAGGTAGTGGTCTGCTAGCTTCAGCTGCGCGACTATGATAATCTTAGGCTTAACTGCCTTTTTAATCGTTCATAGCATTGTATATCCTTCTGCGTCCTTACAATTTAGGAATATTGGTCTCTCAGTGGACACGTGTTATCTTATATATACACGGCCTTAATAAGTTGTAACTCGTCTATCCATTCTCTTTGAAGATCTTATGTTCATACTCTTAGTGTTTTCTCGAATGTCTAAATTGTTCTCTCCAACTGACCTTTGGTCTGAGGATGACCCTTAATCTGAAACTACTGTTTAGTGCTTATTGCGCTTTACAGTCTTATCCTTAACACTTTAAGACATGTTCAATGTCTGTGCTTAACAATCCATGCTCTTCGCACTTCGTAGTCCTTAATTATTTGTTTTCTGATTCATTTTGTGTTGTATATTCAACTGAATTCTTCCCTTCGACTGTTTGTGGGAGTAGCTGCTCTTATCCGATCTTGCGTCGTTGTCCGTGGTAAGGAGTCGACTACTTCCCGTGTTCCTTACACCACTCGTCTACATGCATGGGGTACCTTACTGGTACATTACTACTTACCAACTAACTCATAAATGAGTGTGTTAGGCCTGCAAGCCCCTGTGGGTGTAGTCGTCCCACGTCTCGTTTTAGTAAACTCATAGTGTCCGTCACACGTTTAGCTATTACTAATTATGAAGTATTCTGTTGTCGATCTCCTCTTCATCGTTCCATGATAACATTTGTTGTTCTTCTTGAACTTAATCAAGGAAATTTATTTACTGTGTTCTTAAGTATGGTATGATCTAGTTCTTTCTGTATCCCGTACTGATTCGGTCTCTTAGTAACTGAGGTCTCTTTCCATAGAGCCTCTTATCTTCTTTCTCATATTTGTTCTACTAGGAATGCACTTCTAGTTCCTTAAGGAATGGGTAGTGTGCTTCCTGTGAAATCTTACCTAACCAGGTCCAGACTACTGGCATCAATGCACAGTTCGTCTATCATCTTATTTCCTTACTTATATTGGTCTTAACTCATAAATCTAATTGCCTCAGTGTCAATATTTGACGGCTTATACATAACGGTCGCTTTACCGCGCACCATGACTTAATCCCCTTATATAAATATTGTACCCACGACCACTACTACTGTGGTAGTTGGCCTTTACCATGTTGCCCATTAATGGCGCAACTACTTACTCATTTACTCTAACATCTATCTTACATTCAATCCCTTCTTGGTGTAACACACTGGGAGTTTTCTAATTTCGGTGTTTGGCTGTTGCCGTACCGTGTTGTAAATAGTTGACTCTTAATATGAAGATTTTCTGCCCCGATCCGGATCTCAGATTCGTAAGTAGGCTAATTTCTCTCGCATTCTTTCATCCTTATGATGCTGTTTACCATGTAATTTAACCTGTTCCTGAAGAAGTCATCCGCTGAATCACAAGCTCTTCTGAGCATTGGTCACTTGACGTGCCATAATGTGCACTCACAATGTCTATCTCTGACAATTACTAATTCTTAACTCTTGGTGTTGGATATGAGGTCTGTCTCTGCAGCCTTCCTTATTACTCAAGTGTATCTGTATGTCCTAAGGTAATCTCAAAGTAAACTGTTTCTATTCTCTAACAAAAGTGTATTATTTCTCGAATAAGTGAAAGCCCTTTTTGAGGGGTTTATTCCCACTCTTGGCCTCACAACAAGAGAGGTATCCCCACCCTAAAAGGAATGGTTCGTTCTCCACCCCTGTCAATGTACTATCTCATTATTCTCGTTGGTGCCTTTTTCCTGGCAATATTTCCACCATCTAAGTTATAGGTTTGGTAACCATTCATATCTACGAATTGTAGTCCTCTGTAGGTCATCCTAAAGTTTTTTGTTTCCGTGAACACTATCCACCGTTAGGTTACATATTGAATGTAGTACCGGGTTTCATGGGGAGTCGCTGCATCCTGCTTCCTGCTATGGAAGTTTATTCAGGTGATCTGAGGTTACTTAGTGTCCTCGAAATACGTCATTTTACTAGACTTATGTCTTTAGCAATCAAGGTTAGGTTCGTATTAGGCGTTTGCCTTACGGTGTCCAAGTTGGATATCATCCTGTCATCTTATACTTCCATCTCAACGCTTCGTTCAACTTCCGTTGACTACACCACCCGTTGATGATCAATCATACTTGGGAGTTAATGAGTTAGATGAACAGTATTAATTGTCATTCATCAGTTGTCAGGCTCGACCATGCAGCCCTGTGGGGGTAGTCCTCTGAGCTTCCCTCTATCGGGATTGTATATCTTTCCTGAGTAGGTTATATCTTATGTTCATTTCTTTATCCTTGTTTCCTGGTTTTTCCAACATCTTTATTGAAGAATGCTTATTACACATATGCTTAGTGATCAATCTGGGAGTCTTATCCCATTCTTGTTGGAAGACGTCATGTCAACGGTGTCAATGGTATCTTATAATACATTCCTTGTATGTCATTGCTTACATATTGTTTTGCTCGGATCATTGAGCGATCTCTTAGGTTTTCCCCTTGGAGTTCGGGACTGGTGTTCTCACCGTACTGTCGTTTGTTGTTGTAGGTTATACCGTTGCTAATATTTATATCGTCTAGTATTCTGTCCAAGTTCAGCTCCCTGCCGACTGGTGTATCCACTCATCTCATCATGGTCAGGCCGTCAGGCCCTTCCAAGGTCTCATTCTCCCGTTCTTATAGATTACAATCCGGTATTAAAATGTACTATAATGTAGCGTTCTCCTATCTTGCCATGATGGCTTTCCGTGTAGCTTAACCGTGGTAGCACTTGCTATGGCAAGTGCGCATGCAAGATGAGCTTCCGGTACCATGTGCGTCGGTAGTGGTACTTCCACCTAGTTTCCATATCTTTGGTAGTCCTCGGGACTCCTTCGACGTTCTATTATTTAGGATAACTAGCCATCCGGCTGTTTCCTGGTTGTTTTGACCGTACTGTCACTTATCCGGCGTTCCTTTTCCTGAGGGAACCCCTTGTTATTTACTTCTGTCTTACTCCTCGCTCCCGTTCCCACACATTTTGTCGTGGTTACTAAGTAATGGTTCCCCCTTAGGCACTACATCGTAGTCCTATTCCGGTATCCAGTTTGTACATGTCTTCATCGATGCCAGTGCTATGTCAGCCAGGTTTCGTAACCTTCTCATTGTATGGGGGTTTGGAGTTCCCGTACCTAACTGGAGCTTCCGGTAGTCTTAACCCTCAAGATTTATATTATCCCACTGCTATGCTCATTCGGACCACTGTCTGGTACTCACGTCACTTGTCTTTTCTTACCCATTGCACTTTTAGTGCTCTTCTAATCATTGGTATGGCCGTGTAACTCGACTGCGTAGCATGTCGACCCATGTTGCCGGTAATTACCGTTCTCTTACTGATAAAATTCTGTTGGCAGTGCCTATCTCCACGTTGCGCTCCAATTAAAAGGTTCAAGTTCCCGTGAACTGTTGTTCAACAAGATGGTTCTCGTATTGCTTACTGTTAACTAGCTGCCAGATCGTTTTTTTTTTCCGAGTAGGAGAAGGCTTTCTTCTCTCTAGCGTTTGTTCCCCATAATTCAAGCAAGGGATGTGGAAGGTGGGTCTAGGTAGTATGGGTATCCGGTAAACACCGGAAGTCCTAACTAACACACCTCTCACACTATCACTCAACCCTTAACCCATAACTCAAACTCAACCTCAGTATTCACCTAAGTTCGGTGTTTCTTGTCTTTAGAGCGTAACTACGCTCTGATACCACTTTTTGTAACAACCCAACTTAATCCAAACGTGGTCTCGCAACTTAACAACATATACATATACATGTCACAGCGGAATTCATTACACTCCAGGACCTTGCCACGGTCTGACGGACAGAATATACCGAACATTAGTACAACAAATCTTAACCATACATAACCTTCTTACAATCCCCTCACATCCTATACATCTTACTAACTCAAATTGCCATACGAGTGTACATGCACAACTCATAGGCCACACTTAACCCTTAACATTTGTGCACCTTCTTACTCTTGCGACGGCCGCCTTCTGACGTTCACCTGTGTAGTAAAAACAGCCCCCAAAGGGGCTCACCACGAATCCTGGTATGATCCTCTCATGGCCCCCAAGCTAACGTGGCTACGACGACTAATTGTCGATAGCATGGAGGTTGATTTGATGCACAACATAATAGAAAGTGCAATAACAACAAACCAATTATGAACAATCAAGTTCAAACACAATGAACGTCTTAAATGTGTTCTCTTAATTACAGAGTTAATTATTTAACTCCTTAAGTTATGTTCCCTCTTGATCTTAGTCCATCCTTATCTTACCTCAATCTTAGTCTTATCTTAGTCTTAGAAACAACCAACCTTTAAAAATGAATGGGAGTAGCTTATCTCAGTCTTATAATGCAAACCATCCTTTTAATAGGAATGGTTGAAACTTATCTCAACCTTATCTTATATATGCCAACCGTTCTCTCATTGGGAACAAGTTAACCCTTAGTTCGTTGTTTATTTTCGTAGGGCTTGGTTAACCCTATCCAGCACAGCAGGACACTTACCGACAATAAACAACCTTCTTAAATTGTTGGGGATGTAGGCTAGATCTCCCCACGCCATCTTCAAGCCACCTACCTTGGACTGGATGTCCAATGTAGCTGAGCCGGCCAACCGACCCTAGGCTACTAGTCCAAAGACTAGTCCTTAAGCGGAAGTCGGATCTGCTATAGATACCGACCCCCTTTCCTTAGCATGCATGACCCGAGTCAGTCCCGGGTTCCTCACTCCCCCCTTAAGTTCCAGTTAGTAGTAGTCTCAAGACCATGTTTGTTGGTTAACCTCTTTCGGTTTATAACAAACTAATATTAGGGCGTTCCTTAGTCTCACTCAATTCCTTACTAAACGTTGGTTAGTAAGTTCTCACGGTATGTTGTGTTAGTTTTCAACACATCACACAACAATACAATAAACATAATGTTCCGGTTGCATGCTTTATCTTGTTTTGGTGAACACACAAAAACAAATAGCACACAAGCCGAGGACACCTCGTTAGCAAGCAGGTCACAAGAAGAACTGCACCGTTCACCGTGGGTCGTTCGGTTGCTTACTCTCTTCCGGAGTCCAAATACTCAAGCCCTAAAACATTGATTCGGTTTTAGGTTATTAATCACTTAACTTAATTCAACCTAATTAACTTACTTACCCATAATGATTCCCCACCTAAACCTCTTAAGTTTAGCAACTTATTCTTACAACTTAACCTTAAACTTTTAAGTTCACACTTAACTTAATCCCTTAGGTCTTTATACCTCTATTATCATTGCCCTCTTAATGGGGTACCACTAATACCTCTAAACTTTCTTAGGGTTTCTTTTTTTTTTACAGCTTAAGGCTCGACCGACCTTACCGACCGACCATACCCAAGGTCGGTCCATTCCAGAACTCATTACCGTTTGAAAATTTCACCCCGACCGACCTTGCAAGTCCGGTCCCCAAGGTCGGTCCATTCCCAAGAGTTTTCCCCGTGGGATATTTAAGTCCGACCGAACTTGCCAAGTTCGGTCCCAAGTTCGGTCGATTCCAGAGACTCAATTCATTCACAAAATACAAGCCCGACCGAACTTGTAAGTCGGGTCCCCAAGTTCGGTCGATTCCAGAAACTCTTTCCGGGAGTGTAAACTGAGCTCGACCGACCTTGCAGGTCCGGTCCCTAAGGTCGGTCGGCTCCAGAACCTTGTTTCTAAATTCCCATTTGACTCCAAACTTCTCCACAAGTTCCCCCATGTGTCCTAATACCATCTAGGCACTTAAACTCACCTTAGAACTTCCACCAAACTCTCCAAAAAACAACTTCCAAAGATCTTCTTAAACATTCACTAAATTCTTACAAACACCCCTAACACTTATCATATAATTCCTTACATTTCCAACTTGTAACCTTACCAAAACTTCAACCAACCCAAGTGTTCCCTCCTTAACAGTTTGAGCACTTCATAAGCATCATTTTCCATCTTCAGTTCACTTACTAAAACTTCCTCAAGTCACGTTGCATATCCATGCACAAATTCCTCTCTTTTCCATTTGTTACCCATCATTCCTAAACTCTTGGACATACCTAAACATTTCTTCCCACCCTTAGCACCTTAATCTTGTTCTTCTTTACCTTGACCTTCATATACCCTCCTTAAACATCTACATCTCTTTTACTCAATTTACTCACCGTCTCATGATCTTACTCTCTTATTCATCCCTAGTCGATTTCCTCGACAATCGAAAACATTCTCCTTCAATCTTCACTCCCATCACCTAAGTCCACTCATTACCATCTAAACTAAAACCTTATTGTTCCACTACTAGCATCATCACTACTTACACAAGCTTCCCAAAACATTCATTGATATACTCCTAGTTCATACCTAAATCACCTTAAAGCATTATACACCTTCTCCTTCAAATTTGTGCACAAGTCTCACCATTCCTCTTACCATGACTCTGGTGTGTTCAAAACACCCTTTTGAACTCTAATTTCCTCATAGACAACTCTAGGTCATTCTAAACCTCAAGAACTCCTTAACTAACTCATTTCCACTCAAATTCCTCATAATGATCCCTAGTGAATCCTAGGGCATATTAACTCGCCACTACCACTTAAACACTTTGTTTTCTACTCAAATTTCGCCATAGCTTCTCTAGTATATTATCATGCCCAAATGCATTGTTTTCCTCATTCAACCATCCCACACACACATCAAGTTCTTTCTCATCATATCCTATCACCCATCACCAACCAACTCGTTCACAACAAACTCAATATATTGCAATAATCTTAAATTGCATAGCACTAAGGCTCTTAAATGACATGGCTCTTAGGCCCTTAAATAACTTAAACTTAAACACTGAATTTCTCACATATAAAAGCTTTCAACCTGCAAATACACCCTTCAATCTCATAGTAGTTATAATGCTCTTAAAATCCATCTTAAACTTATATTACTAACTCATTCTCATTGGCTCTTTAGCCACAAGTTCACAAGCTTGTTTAAATTCTTTTTCCTAGGTTATATAACCCATTACCTAATGTCAGCCCTAGGCTACATTGGTACTCATCTAAAACTCATTCCTTAAACCTTAAACCATCATTAGGTAAGCAATTTACCTTGTTTCCTCAAGCTTATCGTAACTTCCTCCTTAGGTAACCCATTTTTCCCTTGGGAATCTCGGCCACCATCTTACTTCCCTTGCCAATATTCTAATCAATACATAATGACTCTCATGAGTGCTAAATAATACACTAACCTTAAGGAGTAAACCCTAGGTTGAAAATGTGTTTTAAGGTACTAAATTGAATGCTTTACCTTGGATTCTCAAAACAAGCTTGGATATGAATCAAGTAGGACCTCCTCTAGCCCTTGGAGAATAGAATCAAGCTAGAACAATGGATAAAACAAGGCTCCATGAGAAGGTAATTTTCGGTCATGAAGAAGAAGTGATGGAAACATGGTTTTCTTACATTTTCCTTACCTTGAATGAATGGAGAACCAAATGGGCTCTTCAAACTTGATTTTCCTCCATCAATGGAGTTTCCTCTTGGCACCGAAATGGAGCTTTGAAGGATTTGAAAAGATAGAAAGCTAGAGCTTGAGCTAACTAAGAATAATATGTGTTTAGTTTTTGATTTGGAGCTAAAATGAGTAAGTTGTAGACAAGGCAAGGTGAGGCAACAATGGAGCTTGTTCTCTCGGTTTGAGAGAGTGAATAAAATGAAGAACCATGGAAGAAGCGAATGAATGAGGAAGAGGAGAGAAGGTAGGCTAAAAGGTAAGATATTTACCTTAAAGCAAATAGTAACTTTTCCTTATTTCTCTTTTCTTTTCTTAAGTTGAATGACTCATGTGGTGACTCACCACCTAAAAACCGGCCACCCCCTTAATAATCAAAACATTTATGGTCTTGGTTGACCAATTAATTAGCTTATATTGACTTAATGCTAAACTAGCACTATTTGATTACTATTCATAAATTAGTGCAAATATTTCTGAAATTTTTGATTTCCCATTGATTTAGACTTCCTAATGTGATTCTAATTAGCACAAATGTTGATTAAGATGTAATCATAGGCATTTAGCCACTCAAAACCCATTTCTAAGACAATTTCTCAAAAAGGTGCTTTAAGGATTCTTAAAGCACATTTTGTATTTAAGCTTGTTTTTGAGCTTGGTTTTCTTTTCTAATAGATTTAAATTGTCCATTAGCATATTACTAAAGTCTTATAATGGTATTTAGGTGCTAATCAAAGTCACTCCAAGCTTAGAGCACGTTTTTGCCCAAATTGCCTTTAAGGCATTTTCTTGTGTTTTCCTTGGTTTAAATTGTATACCAATCTTTCTAAGGCATATTTTAGCTTTACTACATCATATATTGATGTTTACTTAACATACTTAGGTTTGGGGTATTTCAATTTAGAAGGTGAAAAGTTATAATAAAATGTGAAAGTAAAATAACTAGAAATGTAAAGTAATAAGTTATCGACGGACTAGTACGTTAAATTAACCGACGTTACTAAATGTGTATAGGATTCTCCAACGGTGGAAACCAGTCAAAGCAAGGACCAATGTATGGTTTTCTTGCAGTCTGTTGCCTACCAGTTTACACCGGCTTGTGTGTTGGTTGTTTTTCTGTTTGTTTACGACCTTGTAAGACTTAAGTCATGTAATGAGTTTACAGTTGATATTATTGTGTTGTTAAGTGTGACTCATTTCCCTTGTGTGTGTCTAACAAGACTTAACAACTTGTATGTGATTGTTTATTGAGTTCGAAGTTGAACTTCTAACAAGTGCTAACTGGGAAGTGAGGAGTCCGGTAGTTCCGGCCACGCGTGTGAGTATGGGAGTCGTTGTCATAACCGGTTCGATTCTCTTTGTATGTTATAGTTGTTTTCCATTTTGGTTTTCAACTTTCCCTTTAGCTTATCCAAGGCTATTTTACTGACTCACGTCGGGCCACAGGGGCATACTATGTTTGTTCGGTGTGCTTGGATCACTATATCCGACGCACCTTTGTGTTACGTTATTCGTTCAATTTAACAGGACGGTAACGAGTTATGTAACAAGCTTAGCATGAGTTTGGCAACATTCTCTAGGCTCTCCATGTGATCTAATTGTGTTGGTTCGCTTCCTAACCGGATTCATTCTTGTATGTTATGTGTGATGTTGTTATGCAATACTCTTGCTATGATATATATGTTGTATGTTTAAAATGAATGCCATGTCATCGTGACAATTAGTTGCGCATATCCCGGTAGCCGATGGGCTGCGCGTTAACCATACCAGCCAAGGGTTGCTGACCCCCTCGGGGGCTCCATATTTATATTGCAGGATGAGGATCGAGAAAGCGGACTGGCTATAGATTCTAGGTTGCAGAAATACCTTTGGTTATTTTTGGATGTTGAGCCTGGGATGCGCCTGTGCTCCCGTGGCGATATATTTCGGTACCGTTTGTATTACAGTGACAGTCGTTGACAGTTCACAGTGACAGTTTGTGTGTACAGTTACAGTTATGGATGTTGTTAAATACTCGGTATGTTGGTTATGTATATATGGATGTTAGTACCTAATGCTCGGGAGTCTGATCATCAGACCGGTACGCTTGTATTTGTCTGCCTTGTTAACCACGTGGTGGTTAACGGCGTTGTAACACCGAATCGTTTAGTTGTTATTAGTTGGTTATTTCCGCTGCGATTTTCCATTATTGTTAAGTGCGTAGTAGGGGTGTTACAAAAAGTGGTATCAGAGCGAAGTATCGCTTTGATGGCTAGAATACCGAGCTTAGGAATATACCGAGTTAGGAAACCTAACCATAGTGTGGAGATACCTTATTGTCGGGAAGATGTTACAACCGTTGGACCGATAAGTGTGCAAGCACAGTGCTAATAAATGTTCGTGTGCGAATTCAGATGTCAGGTAGACCACGAGGTGGAGGCCGCGGGCGCGGCATTGGTGACACCGGGAACCAGGGAGAGAACCCTACGGCGCAAGTTATGGCCGACGCTGTTGCGGCCGTTATAGCCCAGATGGTTCCACAGTTGGTACACTAGTGGAAAAAATGTTTTAAACCACATTATTTTGCTTATATACCACGGTTAGGAACCGTGGTTTATGCTCCCGTCGCATATAGAAAATTGTCTATATACCACGGTTGATAACCGTGGTATAAAAGTAGACTATATACCACGGTTCTCTCCTTAACCGTCGTTTAAGACCGTTTTTCGATGCGGTCCTCAACGATTTTAAACGACGGTTAAGAAGAGAACCGTGGTATAAAGCCCTTTTATATGACGGTTAAAGGTCAAAACCGTGGTTTATTATCTATAAAATCAATGAATAAACCACGGTTTATAAATAACCGTGGTTTATAGTCTATGAAATTTTTTCAAAATCGCCAGCGATTTAGAAGTGCCGCTTCGCAGATATCAAACACAGCACAGAAGAGAATGAGAGGCTAGAACATGTGTGTTCCTTGTTTGCGATTTATGGTTACAAAATAATGAGTGAAGAATGGCGTAGTATGTTCCTTGTTCACGGTGGGTTGCAAAATTACCGTGAAGTTGAAGAGAATGAAAAACGGAGGCGTAGGTCATGTACCTTGTTCGCCGGTTATGTTGCGAAAATTACAGTGAGAATGAGTGAGTGAGGACGAGCATGTTCCTTGTTCGCAAGTGTAAGCTGCAAAAATTACCGAAAAACAAGAGAATGAGTGAGGAAGAGCATGTTCCTTGTTCGCGGTGTAGGATTGCAAAAATTACCGTGAGCTAGTTGAAGAGAATGAAGAATAGTTGCAGAGCATGTTCGTCGGTTTGGGTTCCAAAATTATCGTGAGGTTAAAGAGAATGAAGAAGAGTTGCAGAGCTCGTCGGTTTGGGTTCCAAAATTACCGTGAAGAGAATGAAGAAGAAGAGTGTGTTGACATATATGAGAATAGAGAGAAAGCGTAGCGTTAAATTTCGGTCGAAAATTAAAATTCCCGCCTAGATTATATACCACGGTTGATCAAAAAACCGTGGTTTAATATAGCAAGATGTGCAATATAAATGACGGTTGCCTAGGAACCGTGGTATATAGGTACCTTATATACGACGGTTCTTGAAGAAGCGTGGTATATTCACTCCGGCATGTACTATATACCACGGTTCCCCTGAAAACCGTGGTATATAACTAACCTATATACGACGGTTCCGGAAAAACCGTGGTATATGCGCTCTGGAATGCACCTTAAACGACAGTTTCTATTAAAACCGTGGTTTATAAACTTTAAACCACGGTTTTCCACTTAACCGTGGTTTAAACACCGTCATTAAAAACATTTTTTCTACTAGTGGTAGCTGCGATGCAGCAGCAGCAAGGCGGTGCGGGTCAACAAGGGCCACAACCGCAACCACAGCCTCGCGAGACCAACTGGGTCAAGGCGTTGGCGGATTTGAGACCCCCGTCATTCAGTAGGGAGACCGACCCTGGTAAGTTGGAGGCGTACATCTCCGAGATGGAGACCGCATACGAGACCTTGAATGTGCCCGAGGAGGTCAAGGTCCGTCTTGCCGCTTACTACTTGAAGGGATCGGCTCAGAGTTGGTGAAAACTGGTAAGGGAGGGTAGAGTTGCTGATCCTACCTGTAAACCCCAACCGCTAATTCTATGCTTACCGTCTAATCGTCCTACTAATCTTACGAGTTCGCATCGGAAATATTACATACCTACTATGGCGGGTGGTACAATGCCGCTAACCGCCCATACGGCTAGCTAGGCTTACCTTACTTACAGTCACGGTCTGATGCACATAACGTACCGAGCTACTAAATTACTTACTCAAAACATCATATACCAGATACTTACATCATTGGATCACCGAGTATTAAAGTACATTCGATTACATCATTTCTAAGTCCCAAAAGAATGAGTTACCAACTACTCATCTATACCAATTCTCATTCTATCCAAAATCCAAAAAGGTGTACCCCATGGTACACCGGCTATTCAAAAACTGTAGCCATGTACTACTTAGTACACCCATCATAAATTCATTGTTTATAAACCAAAAGAAAGACAGGAAAATTAAACTTCAATTCTCCTAGTCTTCATCCTTCACGAGTACCTACGTGTAGTAAAAAGGTGCCCCAAGGGTCTCAGCAAACGCTGCAATAGACTCCGCATATACCGCGTGCTAGCTAGGGCACGCCGACTATTTGACGTCCACTAAACATGCTGTTCATTCATTTCATACATACATGCTTTTCATGCAACATACATACTATACAATTCATTATACAATTCAAGGCAACAATACCATAGCATATATCTCACTTACCTTCACAAGGTTAGCCAAATTATGCATCCGGGTTAATCGGAATGCTTTACTCTTTTACTCATTACTTACTTTTTCTTACTTACTCTTACTTACTTTCATTTACTTTACTTACTCATTCTTACTTACTTACTTATACTCAAGTTAAGTCGTCGGGACCTCCGGCCCTGGGGACTACGCCGTCCCACCTCCGGGATTTACTTGACTCACCAATCCGGGATGCTACCCACTTAAGGGATTTGGGCCGCGGACCAGTTTAAGAGTCAGGAATTGGAGCCAACCTCTCGTGACTCCGCATCCTCACGCGTGGCCGAAACTATATTGGACTTCTACTCATTCCAATTTAATTACCATTTTAAGTTAGGATGGTTAGCTTGTTAGGAATAAGTTAGAAGTCCAAACCACATCACAATCGGTCACAATACAATACATCATACATGCACACATTCATATTCATCCAAACATTTCATGAATTATACAAACTAAAATTTAAGAAAATATTCACAACATACAACACTACATATTCACAAGTATGCATATTAACTCCGATTCGTGCATTTATCTTATTTGGTGATCAATTAGCACACAACACACAAATCAGAGTAACCAAGATAGCATACGGGGCATGAGGAATCCATACCGTTCACCGTCGTACGTGTTTCCAAACGTTCTTCTTCGGTGTCACAAATCAAATCCTATTATATACATACAATTGAATGATTAATATCCCTATCATCAACTTAACTCCTACTTACTATGTCCTCATGTTCCTTACACTTACACTTTACTTACTTTTTTTCATTACTTAAGTTTCACTTTCTTACTTAATGTTGGCATGCTTACATACATGTACGTATACATATATATATGGGTATACATATATATATATATAATTATTATTTAA
This sequence comes from Limonium bicolor, assembly GCA_023374045.1. NCBI lineage: Eukaryota > Viridiplantae > Streptophyta > Magnoliopsida > Caryophyllales > Plumbaginaceae > Limonium > Limonium bicolor. The sequence continues at coordinate 316,973,001 of CM041778.1, read as the reverse complement.
ATAAAATATAATTTTTTTTTTTTGTCAGGACCGGACTTGCGACCGACCTTGCAAGTCCGGTCCATTCCAGTAGCTCAGGTTACCGAAATTCTTCTGGCCGACCGAACTTGCAAGTCCGGTCGCAAGTTCAGTCCTTTCCAGTAGCTATCCTCCTCGGGAAATTTTTCTGGACCGACCGAACTTGCATGTCCGGTCGCAAGTCCGGTCGATTCCAGTAGCTTGCATGACGGGAATTTTTCTGGCCGACCGGACTTGCAAGTCCGGTCGCAAGTCCGGTCGATTCCAGTAGGTTACAGACGGGAGAATTTCTCTGGTCCGACCGAACTTGCAAGTCCGGTCGCAAGTCCGGTCGATTCCAGTAGCTCACCTGTCTTTGTAAATCTGGGCTCGACCGAACTTGCAAGTCCGGTCGCAAGTTCGGTCCGGCCCAGTATTTGCATTTTAATTTCTGTTTTCAGTCCTCTCTTTTACCCATTACTTCCCCATTGTTCCTACACTTAATCCCACATGTTTTGACACTAATTAAACCTCCTAATACACCTTAGTTCATTCATTAACTCCTTACACAATTCTATACTCATTCACTCACATAATTTTCCAAGTTTCAACTCAACACTCTCACTAGTTGTTTCCTGTGTTGTGTTTTGCTACAGATTTTATTCTAACTCTCTCCCAACACTAGCTCCCTCTTTCTAATGTCATTTCTAGCACTCTCAATGCCTTAGAATACATTATCTAGCTCTCTCTCCAACTTACCCTCTATTTTCCTTAATCAAAATCTGTTACACACTCACATTAGTCACCTAGTTTTAATTCTCTAAGTGTTCTAATCCTAGGCAATTTTGCCATAGTCTCCCCTATAATTTTATACTCTCACCACATGTTCTAGTTCACCTTACCACACTCATTTCACCTGTTTCAATAGGCATCAATATACAAGCTCCCATATACAATACCAATGCTAAAACACTCATAAAAATTCCTGCACTCAAACACTAATTCCCAATCTGTTTGCAATAGGTTTTACATATCTTTTTAAGGCTTCAAATACTTGTATTCTCTTACACATTACACTACTAATACATTACCATTTTACACTACACATTTTCACTCTTAAAATCTGTTACATTACCATTTACAAAGTTACACAAGGATGAGCATCTTTACCTTGATATTTCACAAGCTTCTCCTTTCTTTCTCCTTCCTCTTTCCTTCCTCTTTCTCACCGGTTTGTAACCCAATTCTAACACTACAACCCATACATATACATTTAATACACCATACTAATATACAATTTAACCCTAACCCTTAAGTAAGTTCTAATATAGATTTTAGGGTTTAGAATTTATATTACCTTCCAAGAGTGCAAATGAAGCTTGGAGTGGTTCAAGAAAAATTTTTCCAACTCCACCAACAAGCCAAAATCGGCTAGAACACAAGGAACAACAAGGGTTTAGTTTATGATTTTCGTTTTGCCCAGAAGGGCTAGAAAAAGATGGAGTTTTCGAAATATTTTTACTTAGAAGAACAAGGAGAAGGAGGGCCTTCTAATGGTGGTGTTGAAGCTCCAAATGGGACACACCCATAATACAAAAATGGTTATTTTCGAATTTTGGAAGGATGAAAATGTAGCTCTTGATGAGAGGGTTACAATGGTGGTGTTTTTATAATTTTTGGAAGAGTTTTGAGGGAGTTACAAAGGAGAGAAGTAGGAGTTTGTGTGGGTTTCTCTATTCTCCATGGCCATCGGCTGGTGGTAGAAGAAGAGGAAAAGAAGAGTGAGGGGGAGGGTGCATGCGTGAGAGAAGAGAATGAGAGGAGAGAGAGAATAAAGTGAGGTAGTATAAGGTGAGTGGAGTTGTTTAATTATTTTTGTCTTTTGTAATAGAGGGGAGTGTGAGGGGAGGGTCCAATCGGACACACACACCACATAACACTTTTACTTTTTATTTTCAAAGTGGACACATAAGTTTCAGTTATTTATACTTCTACCCCACGACTTCCCGTTTTTGACAGTTTTTACTAATCTCTCGTGTTTATTGATTTTATTGGTCCTAAAGCTTCACTAATTTTATTAATGGTTATTTAGTTGACCAAAATTGTTACGAGTCTATTTGACCCGCTTAAGGACACGTTTTCCCGGTTACTTCGAAAAACGCGCTTTAAGGTTCGTTAGTGGTTTTAATCCATTTTAAGGATCCGTTTTCTTCGGGATTTGTTCCCTACTAATTATTTATACTTAATTAGGCCTCTAAATTACTTATTAGCCTAATTAATCACTATTTTTAATTACGGGGTATTTCAATCTACCCCCCTTAAGAATCTTTGCCCTCAAAGTTGCTCAAGGTTAATAGTTTATTGCAAATCTACTCATTATGCAAACCAATTGCCATAATGTATCTTACTACACCTATGAGGTGTTTACTTCTTTCACACTGCAAACATACACAATTCCACGACATACACAATTCAACATTTCCATACATACCATTCCACAATACCTCATACACCATTACAATTCACAATACACATTACACATATACTTTACACATTACACATACAAGTCCATACACTACACATTACACATGCATACATACGCATACCAATTTTACTTGCACTACATGTGCCATCCAAAATGCAATGCTTACCCCGAAGCAATGCAAAAGCAAAAGGGCTCTACCCCCCTTAAAAGGGGTACGACCCATACCCGTATACTAAATACTAGACTAACTAGTCTATGAATAACTGTGGGTACTTAGCCTTCATGGCATCTTCCTATTCCCATGTCGCTTCTTCGACATCATGGTTTGACCATAGGACCTTGACCATTCGCATAGACTTATGGCGAGTGTCTCTGGTCTTCCTATCAAGGATTCTCACTGGGGTTTCGACATATCGCATGTTTGGCTCAATGGATAAGTGCTCGGGCTCCAACACATGAGAAGGATCAGCAATATACTTCTTGAGTTGTGACACATGAAATACATCATGGACACGCCCCAAGTCCTCAGGTAGTGCTAACCTGTAGGCTACGGATCAAACTCTTTCGGTGATAGTGTACGGCCCTACAAACTTTGGGCTTAGCTTGCCCTTCTGACCAAAATGGAAGACACCCTTCATAGGTGAAACTCGCAAGAACACTTGGTCGCCCACAGCGAACTCAAGGTCGCGTCGTCTCACATCCGCATAGGATTTCTGTCTATCTTGGGCTGCCTTCATGTTAGCTCTAATCTGCTGCACTTTAGCTTGCACTTGCTCAAGATACTCCGGTCCTATTATGACCGCTTCACTTGACTCATCCCAACACAAGGGTGTACGGCAAGGTCTACCATATAGATAGAGCTTGGAAAGGCGACATCTTAATCGAGGCGTGATAACTTTATTATATGAGAACTCGATAAGGTGAAGCTTATCTAACCAACTCCCCTGAAAGTCCAAGGCACATGCCCGAAGCATGTCCTCCAGTGTCTGGATGGTCCTTTCTGTCTGACCGTCGGTCTGAGGATGGAAGGCGGTACTCAGCTTCAATTTTGTACCCAACGCTTCCCTTGTAGCTCTCCAGTATCTCGAAAGAAACCTGGTGTCACGGTCAGATACTATAGTCTTAGGGACTCCGTGGTGTCTGATAATCTCCTTATCAAAAGCTCAGCTAGCTTTACTACCTTCCAGGTGTCCTTCATCGGTATGAATCTGGCAACCTTGGTAGGGCGATCTACTACAACCCAGATCATGTTGAGTCCTCCCCTAGCAGGTGGGAGTCCTACAACAAAATCCATGGAGATGTCATGAAATTTCCACTCCGGAACTGGCATAGATTGAACCATTCCGCCCGGTCTACGGTGTTCAAATTTTACCTTCTGGCATGTCAAGCATCTCAATACAAATTCTGTCACATCTGCTTTCATTCCAGACCACCAGAAGTACCTCTTCATGTCTTTGTACATCTTGGAGGCTCTCGGATGGACTGACAATGTGGAACAGTGTGACTCTCGCAGGATGCGATCCCTTAGCTCAGCATTGCTTCGGGGACGCATAGCCTGCCATTCAACCGAATCAAACCATCTTCGTGTAGCTTAAAATCATACTTTTTCTTCTCAAATGTACCATTCTCGATCTTGTGTCTGATTTCGGTTAGGTAAGGGTCGCTCAACTGAGCGTCTCGCACCTCGTCAACCAAGCTAGAAGAAGCGAGTAGCGAATGGAGCGAGTGTGCTCGACGGCTCAGGGTGTCGGCTACAATGTTTGCCTTCCCTTCCTTATATTGCAAGTTGATGTCATAGTCTGAAAGAAATTCCATCCATCTTCTCTGTCTCAAATTCAGTTCTTTTTGCGTGAATACATACTGTAAGCTCTTATGGTCGGAGTAGATGGTGATGCTTACCCCATAGAGATAGTGTCCGCCATATCTTCAAGGCGAAACAATGGCTCCTAACTCTAAGTCGTGAGTCGGGTAATTCTCCTCATGCTTTTTCAGCTGGCGGGAGGCATAAGCAACAACCTTGCCATGCTACATGAGTACGCACCCCATTCCTTTTGCCATGCATCACAGTACACCCTCAAATCCCTCTGTGCCCTCTGGAAGGTAAGGACGGGCGCTGAGGTCAATGAGTCTTTCAGTTTCTGAAGTGATAGCTCGCACTCGTGTGTCCATACAAACGGTGCATCTTTCTTCTTCATCAGTGTCGTCATGGGCTTAGCGACTTTCGAGAAGTCCCTTACAAATCTCCGGTAGTAACCGGCTAGACCAAGAAAGCTCCTAATGTCGGTAACAGTCTTGGGTCTAGGCCATGATCGTACAGCTTCTACCTTAGAAGGGTCAACCGAGATACCTGCGCTCGAGATGACATGTCCAAGGAATGATACCTGATCAAGCCAAAACTCGCATTTGGAGAACTTCGCATACAGCTGGTTCTCGCGCAGTGTCTCAAGCACTTTCCTCAAATGAATTTCATGTTCCTCTGGTGATTTGGAGTATACGAGTATGTCGTCGATGAAGACAACCACTGAAGTGTCCAACTGCTCACTGAATAGTTGATTCATGAGGTCCATGAATTTTGCCGGTGCGTTTGACAAGCCGAATGGCATCACTGTGAATTCATAGTGGCCATATCTGGTACGGAATGTCGTTTCTTAATGTCTTGCTCTTTGATTGCAATCTGATGATACCCTGAACGGAGGTCGATCTTGGAGAAGACTGAGGCTCCTTTCAACTGGTCGAATAGGTCGTCGATACGCGGTAGTGGGTATTTATTTTTTACTGTGACCGCATTCAGCTCGCGGTAGTCAATGCATAGTCGGAGACTACCGTCCTTCTTCTTCACGAAGAGGACCGGTGCTCCCCAGGGTGATACGCTCGGGCGTATAAACCCTTTGTCTAGAAGGTCTCTTAACTGTTCTTTCATTCGGTCATCTCTCTGCTGGTGCCATGCAGTACGGTGCCCTGACAATGGGACCGGTACCTGGCAATAGATCATTTCGAATTCCACTGCTCTCGGTGGTGGCATGCCGGGTAGCTCCTTAGGGAATACATCGGGATACTCGGATACAATGGGTACTTCATCACTGAACTCTGGATCTCGCTCCAGGTCTTGTACATAACAAAGATACACCTCTTGGCCCTTTCTGAGCTCCCGGTACATAGCCATGGCAGATATGAGTGTGGTCGAAGGCTCTCTCGGTCTCTGGTAAGATACGGTAACCCCAGAAGGACTCTTGAGCAGCAAACGATGCTCGGCGCAGAGGATTCTACCCTTGTGCCGCTCCCCAATTCATCCCAATGATTACGTCGAATCCCAATCCATTGAATTCGATGAAGGAAATGGGAAACGATTCGCCTTTGATTTGGATTGTGGCTGATTGATAATACTGGTGGCACTTTACTCGCTCCTTCGATGGGAGAGTAACCATGAAGTTCGGTAGCTCATCCGCATCTAGCTTCAACCTCTTCACAAGGATGGTGATACGAAGGTGTGAGAGGCGCCGGAGTCGAATAACACATTGGCATCAATGCCATTTACTGGGAAGGTTCCCGTTAGAATGGTGCCGCTTCTGCGGCTTTGCTTCGGTGAGGATGCTCAGGTTACCTTCGGTACCGAGTCCACAACCTATTGGATTCACAATTGGATAAGTATTGATGGTGGACACAAGTGGAATTAAATCAACACTGCTCATTATTGATAAACCAACCATCATACATGTCGTGTCTCTAATACACGTTACTAATAGATTACATGATACTAGGAATTTAAAACTTTCTAAAGGTAAGTTCAGGCGTCCTGGTTTCATGTGTGTGGCATTGATTATTGCCGGCGGTGCCGTATTCAACTTGATCTTGTTGATCCCGTGATACAGCATCCTAGAGTTTCCACCCATGATTAGGACATCTCCTGATCTCAATACCCATGTCGTGTCTCTAATACACGTTACTAATAGATTACATGATACTAGGAATTTAAAACTTTCTAAAGGTAAGGTTCAGGCGTCCTGGTTTCATGTGTGTGGCATTGATTATTGCCGGCGGTGCCGTATTCAACTTGATCTTGTTGATCCCGTGATACAGCATCCTTGAGTTTCCACCCATGATTAGGACATCTCCTGATCTCAATACCAGTTTTGTGCGAGGTCCACACGCTTCTGCTAGCTATACAGGAATACAGTGTCATCACCAATGGACCAAGACACTACGGGCACTCCTTGCTCAAGAGATTCCGCTGTCTCGTCCTTGTCTTGGTGTAACCCAAGTCGTCCTTCTTTCTCATAGAAGTTGACGATACAGAGATCCGCTTCAAGTGCGGGGATCGGTTCGTGTTCGCATTGTTGTGCAAGTTCTACTGCTTATGTGATGAGTGTCTGAAACTCTGGTGGTATTGTCGGTGGCGTCGCTCCATCTTGTGTTCGTGTCTCCTAGTATGTCTTGGTATAAGGATTCCAGTCCTTTCCCAAGCACATCATCTTCAACTTCATCTTCGCTCCACCGGGGAATTCGGGTGTGTAAAATCCACCTTGACCCGTTCCTAGCTCGTTGCATCGTCGAATGATTGAGATTTGCGCTTCGGGTGTCAGGTATCCCTTTAATAAGATCATACCTAGTCGGATGACCTGACACTGTTTGTTGGTGTAGTCGTGGTTGGTGATGTCGATCTCTTCTTGATTCAAGTTTACCGGTATCGGGCAACAGATACTAAAGCTTCCTATGGTTATAAATTTCATCTACGGTGAGTACTAGTTTCAACTACTTTATTTCATGCTTAATACACACTCATTTTATTTACTCGTGCATTCACTCATACAGTTACTCTACTACTAGACATGCTATTTCAAGGATTAAAGGTTAAGATTATTACCTGGGCCGGATTTAGAACCGGACCCATCACAGTCAATCACGTGAAGGACAGACTGCCTCTGAGGTGCACCCCGCGGAGGTCCCCGGGATCCCGGTCCCTGTGGTGCCTGCTGGGTCGGTGCATCGCCAGATGCAACCTCCTTGCCTTCCCTTTGCTTGTAGTTTTGGAAGTTCCCCTTTGGCTTGGTGCTCTCTAGGCATCTGTTGGCCGTGTGTCCTAGCTTCTGGCAGCTATAGCACTTGATGTCCCTCCCATAACAGTCTTTACCAGGATGGTCCTGGTTGCACTTTCTGCACACATAGGTGCGGCCATCGGAGAAGGTTTTGGCGACACCGGAGCTAGAACCTGAGGTTAGAGGGTTAGCACATGTGTGCGTAGATATACTAGATATGATACTTATACAAATACAAATTGGATTAGGAATTTACCCTTAGGTGGGTGTGATCTCAGTGGCTTGGCTGCCACCGGTGCAGAATAACCAAGCTGAAGAAGCTCAACTGGTTTGCCCTGCTCAGCATGGGCACTGCTCTCACCCTGGGATTTCTTTTGGGATTGCTGAAAGAAATTCCCTTTCTTCTTTTTCCAGCTCTTCCCCTGGTTCTGCTCCTCAGTGCTGGTGTTTTTGTTGTTAGCTTTGCGCTTCAGCGCTGTCTCTTCATCCCTTAACTGGCAAGTGATCTCAACGCGAGAAGCCACGTGATAACACTCCTGAAATCTCAGGTATTAGCCGGGATTCTCATTTAAGGAGGAATAAAGAAAGATTCAAAGAATTCAAGGAATTTAAGGAATTGAAATGATACTAAGGGTTAACCGTTTTTTACCTGAAGGGAGGTAAATCTGGTGTAGCCCATACCGTACCGAAGGCGATGGCTCAGACCGCCATAGAAGCGATCGACCAACACCTGGCCGGTGTATCCTAGATAGGGAAGGAGACGGAGTATAGAGGTGAAGGTGCGGTAGTACTCATCGATAGTCATCTTCTCTGTCATTTTCAAGGCGTCTAGCTCTAGCCTTTTCTTTGTTTTGACATGCTCGGGGTAGTATTTTGAACGGAGGAGTGAGGCGAAGGAATCCCAGTCGAATGTGGGGTCGCTGGCGTGCTCATGCTTGACCAGCTTCCACCAATCCATTGTAGCATCCTTGAGGTAGTAGGCTGCTACTCTGACTCGAACTCCAACAGGAGCTTCGAGGGTTTCGAAAGCCGTCTCCATCTCGGAGATATAGGCCTCGAGCTTAGCCGGGTCACTCTCGCCCCTAAAGCAGGGAGGGCGGAGTTCCGCTACAACTTTTACCCAGTTTGCATCTCTGGGTGGCGGGGGAGGGATTGGCCCCGCTTGAGTTTGTTGGTTTTGCTGAGATTGTTGTACAGCTTGGATTACTTGTGGTAGCATCTGCGCTACCGTGGCGGTGACAATCTCAGCTATCGTCTGCGCGCCGGGTCCGTCATTGCCCCCTCCTCTGGGGCGACCTGGACCTCTTCCTCACATCTGAATATTCAACAGTTACATTAGGCTTTGCATGATATGACCTAAGGGTCTTGAAATTTAAGCAAGGTATCGTTCATAAGAACGTTAAGGGTATCCGTTGTTAACAACGGTAGTTCCTAGTTAGGTTTCTAAGTATCCGTCTTAAGACGGTTGAAATCCTAACTCGGTAATCCCCTATGCTCGGTACTATGGACATCACAGCGTAACTACGCTCTGATACCACTTTTTGTAACACCCCAACCGCTAATTCTATTCTTACCGTCTAATCGTCCTACTAATCTTACGAGTTCGCAGCGGAAATATTACATACCTACTACGGTGGGTGGTACAACGCCGCTAACCGCCCATACGGCTAGCTAGGCTTACCTTACTTACAGTCACGGTCTGATGAACATAACGTACCGAGCTACTAAATTACTTACTCAAAACATCATATACCAGATACTTACATCATTGGATCACCGAGTATTAAAGTACATTCGATTACATCATTTCTAAGTCCCAAAAGAATGAGTTACCAACTACTCATCTATACCAATTCTCATTCTATCCCAAAATCCAAAAAGGTGTACCCCATGGTACACCGGCTATTCAAAAACTGTAGCCATGTACTACTTAGTACACCCATCATAAATTCATTGTTTATAAACCAAAAGAAAGACAGGAAAATTAAACTTCAATTCTCCTAGTCTTCATCCTTCACGAGTACCTGCGTGTAGTAAAAATGGTGCCCCAAGGGGCTCAGCAAACGCTGCATATAGACTCCGCATATACCGCGTGCTAGCTAGGGCACGCCGACTATTTGACGTCCACTAAACATGCTGTTCATTCATTTCATACATACATGCTTTTCATGCAACATACATACTATACAATTCAAGGCAACAATACCATAGCATATATCTCACTTACCTTCACAAGGTTAGCCAAATTATGCATCCAGGTTAATCGGAATGCTTTACTCTTTTACTCATTACTTAATTTTTCTTACTTACTCTTACTTACTTTCATTTACTTTACTTACTCATTCTTACTTACTTACTTATACTCAAGTTAAGTCGTCGGGACCTCCGGCCCTGGGGACTACGCCGTCCCACCTCCGGGATTTACTTGACTCACCAATCCGGGATGCTACCCACTTAAGGGATTTGGGCCGCGGACCAGTTTAAGATTCAGGAATTGGAGCCAACCTCTCGTGACTCTGCATCCTCACGCGTGGCCGAAACTATATCGGACTTCTACTCATTCCAATTTAATTACCATTTTAAGTTAGGATGGTTAGCTTGTTAGGAATAAGTTAGAAGTCCAAACACATCACAATCGGTCACAATACAATACATCATACATACACACATTCATATTCATCCAAACATTTCATGAATTATACAAACTAAAATTTAAGAAAATATTCACAACATACAACACTACATATTCACAAGTATGCATATTAACTCCGATTCGTGCATTTATCTTATTTGGTGATCAATTAGCACACAACACACAAATCAGAGTAACCAAGATAGCATACGGGGCATGAGGAGTCCATACCGTTCACCGTCGTACGTGTTTCCAAACGTTCTTCCGGTGTCACAAATCAAATCCTATTATATACATACAATTGAATGATTAATATCCCTATCATCAACTTAACTCCTACTTACTATGTCCTCATGTTCCTTACACTTACACTTTACTTACTTATTTTTCATTACTTAAGTTTCACTTTCTTACTTAATGTTGGCATGCTTACATACATGTACATATACATATATATATGGGTATACATACATATATATATATATATACAATTATTATTTAAATTAAAATAATAATTTTTTTTTTGTCAGGACCGGACTTGCGACCGACCTTGCAAGTCCGGTCCATTCCATAGCTCAGGTTACCGAAATTCTTCTGGCCGACCGAACTTGCAAGTCCGGTCGCAAGTTCGGTCCATTCCAGTAGCTATCCTCAGGAAATTTTTCTGGACCGACCAAACTTGCATGTCCGGTCGCAAGTCCGGTCGATTCCAGTAGCTTGCATGACGGGAATTTTTCTGGCCGACCGAACTCGCAAGTCCGGTCGCAAGTCCGGTCGATTCCAGTTGGTTACAGACGGGAGAATTTCTCTGGTCCGACCGAACTTGCAAGTCCGGTCGCAAGTCCGTCGATTCCAGTAGCTCACCCGTCTTTGTAAATCTGGGCTCGACCGAACTTGCAAGTCCGGTCGCAAGTTCGGTCCGGCCCAGTATTTGCATTTTAATTTCTGTTTTCAGTCCTCTCTTTTACCCATTACTTCCCCATTGTTCCTACACTTAATCCCACATGTTTTGACACTAATTAAACCTCCTAATACACCTTAGTTCATTCATTAACTCCTTACACAATTCTATACTCATTCACTCACATAATTTTCCAAGTTTCAACTCAACACTCTCAGTAGTTGTTTCCTGGTTGTGTTTTGCTACAGATTTTATTCTAACTCTCTCCCAACACTAGCTCCCTCTTCTAATGTCATTTCTAGCACTCTCAATGCCTTAGAATACATTATCTAGCTCTCTCCCAACTTACCCTCTATTTTCCTTAATCAAAATCTGTTACACACTCACATTAGTCACCTAGTTTTAATTCTCTAAGTGTTCTAATCCTAGGCAAATTTTGCCATAGTCTCCCCTACAATTTTATACTCTCACCACATGTACTAGTTCACCTTACCACACTCATTTCACCTGTTTCAATAGGCATCAATATACAAGCTCCCATATACAATACCAATGCTAAAACACTCATAAAAATTCCTGCATTCAACACTAATTCCCAATCTGTTTGCAATAGGTTTTACATATCTTTTTAAGGCTTCCAAATACTTGTATTCTCTTACACATTACACTACTAATACATTACCATTTTACACTACACATTTTCACTCTTAAAAATCTGTTACATTACCATTTACAAAGTTACACAAGGATGAGCATCTTTACCTTGATATTTCACAAGCTTCTCCTTTCTTTCTCCTTCCTCTTTCCTTCCTCTTTCTCACCGGTTTGTAACCCAATTCTAACACTACAACCCATACATATACATATTTCAATACACCATACTAATATACAATTTAACCCTAACCCTTAAGTAAGTTCTAATATAGATTTTAGGGTTTAGAATTTATATTACCTTCCAAGAGTGCAAATGAAGCTTGGAGTGGTTCAAGAACAATATTTCCAACTCCACCAACAAGCCAAAATCGGCTAGAACACAAGGAACAACAAGGGTTTAGTTTATGAATTGCGTTTTGCCCACAAGGGCTAGAAAAAGATGGAGTTTTCGAAATATTTTTACCTTAGAAGAACAAGGAGAAGGAGGGCCTTCTAATGGTGGCGTTGAAGCTCCAAATGGGACACACCCATAAAATGAAAATGGTTGTTTTCGAATTTTGGAAGGATGAAAATGTAGCTCTTGATGAGAGGGTTACAATGGTGGTGTTTTTATAATTTTTGGAAGAGTTTTGAGGGAGTTACAAAGGAGAGAAGTAGGAGTTTGTGTGGGTTTCTCTATTTCTCCATGGCCATCGGCTGGAGGTAGAAGAAGAGGAAAAGAGAGAGTGAGGGAGGAGGGTGCATGCGTGAGAGTAGAGAATGAGAGGAGGAGAGAGAATAAAGTGAGGTAGTATAGGGTGAGTGGAGTTGTTTAATTATTTTTGTCTTTTGTAAATAGAGGGGAGTGTGAGGGGAGGGTCCAATCGGACACACACACACACACATAACACTTTTACTTTTTATTTTCAAAGTGGACACATAAGTTTCAGTTATTTATACTTCTACCCCACGACTTCCCGTTTTTGACAGTTTTTACTAATCTCTCGTTTTATTGATTTTATTGGTCCTAAAGCTTCACTAATATTTATTAATGGTTATTTAGTTGACCAAAATTGTTACGAGTCTATTTGACCCGCTTAAGGACACATTTTCCCGGTTACTTCGAAAAACGCGCTTTAAGGTTCGTTAGTGGTTTTAATCCATTTTAAGGATCCGTTTTCTTCGGGATTTGTTCCCTACTAATTATTTATAATTAATTAGGCCTCTAAATTACTTATTAGCCTAATTAATCACTATTTTTAATTACGGGGTATTTCACTACCTTCCAGTGGAGGGAGTACACGGCTCTACTGCGAGCCAAGTACTACTCGATTCATGTGCAAGAGGCCAAGCGCCTAGAGCTCTACAATTTTAGGCAAGGCGATAAGATGACGGTTGATGAGTACTACTCCGCTTTCATCGGACTTATCCATCTGCTACCGGATCTGGGTTACTCAGACTGGATTTTAGTGAACCGTTTCTACAATGGATTGAGCTACCGCCTACGCTACAGTATGGGGCCAAGCGGGTATACTACTTTGTAGGTAATGAAATACAGTGTGATGTGAATAAGTGTGTGCAGTGTGTTAATGTAATTGTGAGTTTGTTTTGCGGGGCATAACTAACACCCTAAATATAGGAGTGCTATCATGCCGCTGCTATTGTTGAAATCACCGTCCGTCGAGGAGAATGCGCTTAAGCGCAAGGCCACGAGCGAGGGTCTAGGCACGCAAGGGCACGGGGGAGGAAACAAGAAAAAGTCATACCCCCAGTCCCAGAAAGGACAGCAATAGGGTGGCAAAGGCCATGCCCAGACCACCACTGCTGAGGAGCCTCTACAGCTCACCTATGCATATGCGGCCAAGCCCTTATGCTCTTACCCGCCCAAGGGTAACTAATAAATTCGAATACCAAATTCTAGTGTGTGTTGTTATTTTGTGAAGTATGTACTGAGTGTGTGATGTGTTAGCAGCTAGCACGGGCTCTGGATCCGATTGCCACTACTACTGCAAGTGGTGCAAGGGAGACCACCCCGGCAAGGACTGCAAGGGAGACGATGTGCAGTGCCGATTCTGCAAAAAGATGGGGCATCGTGACTACGAATGCTTCCAGAACCTGAATGGCAGAAACTATAGGCCTAAGGGGCAGTGGAAGGGTAAGGCCACCGTGACCACCGATGGCCCGAAGACGGCGAATCAGCCACCACCAGATCAGAGGTACACAGATTCCCAGAAGGGGAAGGGGTTGGGATCCGGCAAGGCCTCCCTGAATGTGGTGGACTGGTCTGAGGCACCAGGGCCCTCTTCTAGACCAGGTACCGCCTAAACCGTTGAATGAAATAAGTGATTGCATACCGCATTTTATGCATGTGTGTTAGTGAGTCTAAGTAAACAACCATGTGAGTAAACAGTTAAAGTATAATGTGAGAACACCTAATTAGGTAATTTGAAACTTAGGAACCTTCAATATTTGCTATCCAATCCCACCCACACCAAACCCTGAAGAAACCACCATCAGCATCACTGACTTTCCAATGGAGCAATGTTAGGTCATCCAACCAGCTATGATACTCTTAAATGGATACCTGACACCGGAAGCACAAATCCACATTATCCGACGATGCGACGAATTGGGAGCAGCACCTGGAGGTTTCTACACAGCCGAATACCCGAGCGGATCGAAGATGAAATTGAAGATGATGTGCATGGGTAAGGACTGGAACCCTTACACCAAGACATATTAGGACAAGCGAGCTGAAGATGGAGCAACTGTACCGACGATACCTGAGGAGTTCCTTGCGGTCGTTAACCACACCGTGGGAATTGCTCAGCAAGTTGAATCAGATTCAATAACAAGTGTTAAAGCGGATTTATGTATTGTGAACTTCTACCAGAAAGGTGGACGGTTAGGGTTACACCAAGATAAGGACGAGTCACCCGAGTCTCTAAGTAAGGGATTACCCGTGGTGTCTTGGTCCATTGGTGATACTGCAGTGTTTGTGTACGGCGAGCAGAAGCGTGCTGATCTCGCAAAGAAGTTAGTGTTGAAATCAGAAGATGTGTTAATCATGGGTGGGCAGTCAAGGATGCTATATCATGGCATCAAGAAGATCAAACTAAATACTGCACCATCGGCAGTGATCAATGCCACACACATGAAACCCGGTCGTTTGAATTTGACCTTCAGGCAGTTTTAAGGCCTTGTGTGATCATGTAATCTGTTAAACCAGTGTATGTTAAGGATGTTATGTATGTGTTAGTTATGTCAACAGTGTAAACCAACGTATGTTGTAAAGAGGGAGTGTTAATGAATAAAGTGGAGTTGTTTGAAGTATGTCAACCGTGTTATTACCAAATACTTATTAGTTTGCCAATGAATTAGGCTGTGCACTGGGAACGGGAGGTATACTGAGTGTCTGCAATGAGGCAGAATCCGGCAAGAGCGGCACAATCCTCACCGGTACCTTTCTAGTCAATGGCATGGACGCTTCGATCTTGTTCGACTCCGGAGCCTCACATACATTTATTTCGCTATATTTTGCGAAAAGGCTGGGGTTAGACGGTGATGAGATGCCAGACTTTCTAGTCACTCTCCCATCGAAAGAGCGGATCAGGTGTACCCGCTACCACCGAGATGTTGTTGTACGAATTAGAGATGAAGAGTTTCCGATCGACTTGATAGAGTTTGGGGACTTGGTTTTGATTTGATTGCCGGGATGAACTGGTTGGAGCGGTACAAGGGCAGAATCCTGTGTGCCGAGCATCATCTGCTTCTTCGGAGTCCGTCTGGGGTTACAATATCTTACCGCCAGAGGCCCAGGGAGCCTTTGACTCAGATCATCACCGCCATGGTCATGTATCGTGAACTACAATGAGGGAATGATGTATACCTCTGCTATGTCCAGGATGTAGAGAGAGACCCAGAGTTTAGCCCAGATGTGCCGGTAGTGTCAGAGTTTCCTGATGTATTTCCTATGGAACTGCTGGGCATGCCGCCAGCACGGGAGGTTGAGTTTGAGATTGATTTGGTTCCAGGCACAGGACCAATTGCGAAGGCGCCCTATCGTATGGCTCTAGCAGAGATGACAGAGCTCAAGGAGCAGCTGAGAGACCTACTCGACAAGGGGTTCATCCGCCCGAGTGTTTCACCATGGGGAGCGCCGGTCCTCTTCGTGAAGAAGAAGGACGGTAGCCTCCGCCTTTGTATTGATTATCGAGAACTGAATGCAGTTACGGTGAAGAACCGTTATCCTTTACCACGTATCGACGACTTATTTGATCAGTTGAAAGGAGCATCAGTATTCTCCAAGATAGACCTACTATCCGGATACCATCAGATTCCCATCCGTGACAGTGACATTGAGAAGACCGCATTCAGAACCAGATATGGACTTTATGAGTTTACGGTTATGCCGTTTGGTTTATCCAATGCACCAGCCAAGTTCATGGACTTAATGAACCGCTTGTTCCAAGATCAGTTTGACAAGTCAGTGGTAGTCTTCATCGACGATATACTTGTGTACTCGAAATCGAAAGGTGAGCATGAAAGCCACCTGAGATGTGTGTTGCAAACGTTGAGAAAGAATCAGTTGTATGCTAAATTTTCAAAGTGTGAGTTTTGGTTGAACCAAGTATCCTTTCTTGGTCATGTGATTTCTGAAGCCGGGATCGCTGTTGATCCGGCAAAGATAGATGCAGTGCGCACCTGGCCTAGGCCGAAGACAGTTACCGACATACGGAGCTTCCTCGGTCTGGCAGGATATTACAGGAGGTTTGTGAAGGACTTCTCCAGTGTCTCGAAGCCTATGACTTCCTTGCTGAAAAAGGATGCACCATTCGAGTGGACAGTCGACTGCGAGAGTTCTTTCCAGAGTCTCAAGTACGCTCTGACATCTGCACCAGTCCTGACTTTACCACACGGTCTAGATGGTTTTGAGGTCTATTGCGACGCATCAGGCAGAGGTATGGGTTGTGTATTGATGCAACACGGGAAGGTCGTAGCATACGCCTCCCGACAACTGAAGAAGCATGAAGAGAACTACCCTACCCACGACTTAGAATTGGGTGCCATTGTCTTCTCACTGAAGATATGGCGACATCACTTGTATGGGGTAAGCGTGACAATCTATTCTGACCACAAAAGTTTAAAGTACTTGTTCACTCATAAGGAGTTGAACATGAGACAGAAAAGGTGGGTCGAGTTTCTAAACGATTACGACGTCAATCTGCAGTATAAAAAGGGTAAGGCAAATGTGGTAGCTGACGCACTGAGTCGCCGAGCACACTCTCTCCACTCGCTAGTCTCTCATACTAGCTTGGTTGAAGAGGTGCGAAGTGCTCAAATGATGGATCAGTATATGTTGGAGATCAGGCAGAATCTTATTGATGGCACATTCGAGGGTCAGAAGTACGACTTCCGACTCCACGATGATGACCTGATTAGGCTTAATGGCCGACTGTGTATTCCGAGGAGTAGCACTGAGCTGAAGGAGAGCATACTAAGTAAATTCCATTGTTCTACGACTTCGATTCACCCTGGAGCGTCAAAGATGTATAAAGGTACGAAAAGGTATTTTTGGTGGACTGGAATGAAAAAGGATGTGAACGATTATGTGTTAAGGTGTCTCACTTGTCAGAAGGTCAAGTTTGAGCACCGACGGCCTGGTGGTATGGTACAGCCAATGCCAGTGCCTGAGTGGAAGTTCCATGACATTTCCATGGACTTCGTAGTAGGGCTTCCGCCTACAAGGGGAGGTCTGAATATGATTTGGGTTGTTGTTGACCGATTGACCAAGGTGGCCCGATTCATTCCGATGAAGGACACTTGGAAAGTGGCAAGACTTGCAGAGCTCTTTGATAGAGAGATTGTTCGGCACCATGGGGTACCGAAGACTATCGTGTCTGATAGGGATACAAGATTCCTCTCGAGGTACTGGAGAACTACACGGGAAGCGCTTGGTACCGAGCTGAAGCTAAGTACGGCGTTCCACCCACAGACAGATGGTCAGAGTGAGCGCACCATCTAGACACTTGAGGATATGTTACGTGCATGTGCACTTGATTTTCAGACCAGCTGGATTGACAAGTTACATCTGATCGAGTTTAGCTACAACAAAAGTTACCATGCTTCGATCAAGATGTCTCCCTTCCAGGCTTTGTACGGAAGACCATGCCGCATGCCATTATGCTGGGATGAGTCGAGTGAGACGGTCATTAAAGGACCAGAGTATCTGGAGCAAGTTCAAGCAGAAGTACGATAGATCCGGGCTAACATGAAGTCAGCTCAGGATAGGTAGAAATCATACGCCGATGTGCGCAGACGTGACCTGGAGTTCGCCGTGGGCGATCAGGTATTTCTTAGAGTATCCCCATGAAGGGAGTGTTTCGTTTTGGCCAGAAAGGCAAGTTGAGCCTGAAATATGTGGGGCCATACGTTGTGATGGAGCGGATCGGCCCGGTAGCTTACAGACTTTATTTACCCGCCGAGCTGGGCAAGGTACATGATGTATTTCATGTGTCCCAGTAGAAGAAATATATGTCTCATCCATCTCATGTACTTCAGCCTGAAAGGCTAACCTTAGAGCCGACCATGAGTTCAGTGGAGACTCCGGTACGGATTCTGGACACTAAGACTCGAGACACTCGCCATAAGTCTGTGAGACTGGTGAAGGTTCTCTAGTCTAACCAGGACGTTGAGGAGGCCACTTGGGAGCTAGAAGATAAGATGAAGGCGAAGTACCCGTCATTGTTTACTTCTTAGTATTTATATGTATAGGGTACGGGGCGTACCCCTATTTTAAGGGGGGTAGAGCCGTTTTGGTTATCTGTGTACGACATGTATTCGGATACATTGTCTATGTGTTATGTTGTTATCTTGTTATGTTACAGACCGTTGTGTCTGAAGGATGTTATGTTGTTATATTGTTTGGACCCTGTGTCCGGTGCTATGTAAGTATGTTGTTAATGTTGTTTTGGAAGTATTGTTTATATGTATTCCCGTGTTCTAATATTTAGGATATATGGGAAGTATGAACTTTGGGGACAAAGTTCTTTTAAGGGGGGTAGATTGAAATACCCCAAACCTTAGTATGTTGTTTAAACATTAAAATATGGTATATTAAGACTAAAAAGAGTCTTAGAAACATTAGTAAACAATTTAAACCATAGAAAACACAAATAAATACCTTAAAGTCAATTAGGGCTAAAATGTGCTCTAAGCTTGGGATAATCTTGATTAAGACCTAATAAGCTTATCGAGACCTTATTTATATATTAATGAACATATTAAACCAATTAACAAAGAAAACCAAGCTTGAAAACAAGTTAAAACACAAAATGTGCTTTAAGGAGTCTTAAAGCACATTTTTGAAAAATTGTCTTGTAAATGAGTTTTGAGTGGCTAAATGTCCATCATTACTCTTTAATTAACATGTGCACTACTTAGTAACACATTAGGAAGTCTAAATAAATGGGAAATCAAAAATTTCACAAATATGTGCCTTGTTTTATGAATAGTAACTAAAATAAGCTAGTTTATAACATAAGTCTATATAAATAAGTTAAATGGTCAACAAAGACTAAAACACCCCTAGATGACTAATGGGGGCCGTTTTTTATGAGGTGGGTCACCACCTTGCAAGTTAACAAGTAAATAACAAATGATAAAGCAAGTTACTATTTGCTTTACTACTTAATATCTTCCAAAAGCAAACTTATCTTCATTCTCTCATTTCCCTTGCTTTCCCACGTCTTCTACCTTCCTCCATTATCTCTTTCACGGTGATGCTACAGCAACAACATCAACCTCCATCTTCCATTGCCATTATCTCCTAGCTCTCTTTGCCAAATCAAAAACAAAGACCACCATTCTTCTAGTCTCATCAAGCTCTTCAATACTATCTTCTCAAAATTCCAAGAGCTCCATTTCTGTGCCAAGAGGAATCTCCATGGGAGGAGCTTGAGCTCATCTTTTCACATATTATTGTTCTCCTTTGCTTCTAGGTAAGGAAACTTTAAGAAAAATAACATTTCCTTCATGTTTGTATGTTGTCTAAAAAACACCATTAATGGTGCCCTTACCTTGCTTGTTCTAGCTTCATTTGAATCTTCCAAGGGCTTGGTGGAGTCCTCTCTTGCTACATATCCAAACTCTCTTTCATATTCAAGGTAAAACAATCATCTAAATTTTCTAAGACAATATATGTATCTAGGGTTTACAATGAGATGAAGCATCAAGCGTGTATACTCATTTCATTATTTGTATATTGTTTAGAAGTTGACAAGCAATCAAACATCCTTACCGATTTTAGTCAAGGAAACAAGAAAGAAGTTTGTGAAGAAAAGAGGTAAATATGCTAACCTAATGTAGTTTAATGTCTTAGGAGAAATGAGCTTATATTGCTTATTAAAACTACTTAAGGAGCTAATGGTAAATGACTTAGAAAAATACTCTCAAGGGTTTATTAAAAGGCATATGTATTGTTGGGTGTATTTGCAGGTCAAAGGAAAATATAATGTGGGAAATTCAGTGTTTATGGTTTATGCATCTTAAGGGCCTAAGAGCCATGCTATTTAAGGGCCTAAGTGCCAAGCAATTTAAATTATGCACTATATTGTGATGTAGTGTTAAATGAGTGAAGTTTTGTGTACAAGAATGTTCTTGATGGATTTTAGTGTTCTTGAATGTTTAATGGTGAAAACAATGTGTTTTGGCTTAGTAATGTTCTATGAGAGTCCATGTCAAAATTTAGGAAATGTACAAGAAGTTCTAAGTGTTTAAATAAGATTTGGTGAACTAGGAAGTTTTAGAAATGTCTAGGTGTTTTAATAGTGAAGAAATAATGTCTTAGGTGTTCTTGGAAACAAAAAGGACTTAGACATCAACTAGGAGTTTAGGTTGGTAAGAAAAGATGCTTGGGAGATGATGTTATGGTGAGGAGAAAACATTTTAGGATAGTGGTTATCATAGGTGAGAAACACCATTTAGAAACATTGTAAGAAATGTTATAAGTGTTGGTGAATTTTATGAGAAAATTGAGTAACAAGTTAGACAAGGAACTAGGTGTGTTTAAGATGATATTTTGGCATTATAATATACCTAAGATCATTTGGGAAGTCTATACATATAATGGGTAAGGAGAACCATTGCAACAAGACTTAGAAAATGTAAAAAATGCAAATCTGTAGCAGTGGTCTAGGACTTAGGTCTTGGGTAATGTCCCGGACCATGCATTAAAAGAGGCCGAGAGTTTTCTGAGGCATTGTGGTCCGGAACTTAGTTTTGTACAACTACCCGGACCCCCCCTGTTTCACCCCCGAGAGAATTTGCCTATATTGGTCTGGGACCTAGGACCCGTATGAAGTCCCAGACCACCCCATAAAAACAACCCGAGAGTTTTACAGAGACTGTGTTCGGGACTTAGGATGAGGATCAAGTCTCGGACCACTTAAAAACTTATTTTAAGGTTAAATAAAGATGTCTAATGATGGAGATTAGTTAGTAATGATGTTATAAGGTTGCCTAAGGCATGTTAGGTGTGTATAATGACAATTTAGAAGGTGAGAAGTTATAATAAAATGTGAAAGTAAAATAACTAGAAATGTAAAGTAATAAGTTATCGATGGACTAGTACGTTAAATTAACCGACGTTACTAAATATGTATAGGATTCTCCAATGGTGGAAATCAGTCGAAGCAAGGACCAAGGTATGGTTTTCTTGCAGTCTGTTGCCTACCGGTTTACACCGGCTTGTGTGTTGGTTGTTTTTCTGTTTGTTTACGACCTTGTAAGACTTAAGTCATGTAATGAGTTTACAGTTGATCATATTATTGTGTTGTTAAGTGTGACTCATTTTCCTTGTGTGTGTCTAACAAGACTTAACTACTTGTATGTGATTGTTTATTGAGTTCGAAGTTGAACTTCTAACAAGTGCTAACTGGGAAGTGAGGAGTCCGGTAGTTCCGGCCACGCGTGTGAGTATGGGAGTCGTTGTCATAACCGGTTCGATTCTCTTTGTATGTTATGGTTGTTTTCCATTTTGGTTTTCAACTTTCCCTTTAGCTTATCCAAGGCTATTTTACTGACTCACGTCGGGCCACAGGGGCATACTATGTTTTGTTCGGTGTGCTTGGATCACTATATCCGACGCACCTTTGTGTTAAGTTATTAGTTCAATTTAACAGGACGGTAACGAGTTATGTAACGAGCTTAGCATGTGTTTGGCAACATTCTCTAGGCTCTCCATGTGATCTAATTGTGTTGGTTCGCTTCCTAACCGGATTCATTCTTGTATGTTATGTGTGATGTTGTTATGCAATACTCTTGCTATGATATATATGTTGTATGTTTTAAAATGAATGCCATGTCATCATGACAATTAGTTGCGCATATCCCGGTAGCCGATGGGCTGCGCGTTAACCATACCAGCCAAGGGTTGCTGACCCCCTCGGGGGCTCCATATTTATATTGCAGGATAAGGATTGAGGAAGCGGAATGGCTATAGATTCTAGGTTGCAGAAATACCTTTGGTTATTTTTGGATGTTGAGCCCGGGATGCGCCTGTGCTCTCGTGGCGATATGTTTCGGTACCGTTTGTATTACAGTGACGGTCGTTGACAGTTCACAGTGACAGTTTGTGGTGTACAGTTACAGTTATGGATGTTGTTAAATACTCGGTATGTTGGTTATGTATATATGGATGTTAGTACCTAATGCTCGGGAGTCTGATCATCAGACCGGTACGCTTGTATTTGTTCTGCCTTGTTAACCACGTGGGTGGTTAACGGCGTTGTAACACTGAATCGTTTAGTTGTAATTAGTTGGTTATTTCCGCTGCGATTTTCCATTATTGTTAAGTGCGTAGTAGGGGTGTTACAGTTGACCAATTAATTAAGTCGAGTTGACTAAAGGCTAATTTGGGCACTATTTGGTTACTATTCACAATTAGTGCACATATTTGTGAAATTTTTGGTTTCCCATTGATTTAGACTTCCTAATGTGATAATAATTAGTACACATGTTGATTAAGGTGTAATCATGGGCATTTAACCACTCAAAACCCATTTCTAAGACAATTTTTCAAAAAAGTGCTTTAAGAGTCCTTAAAGCACAATTTGTTGTTAAGCTTGTTTTTGAGCTTTGTTTTCTTTGGTAATTGATTTAACATGTCCATTAGCATGTTAATAATGCCTTAGAATGATATTTGGGTGCTAATCAAAGTTACTCCAAGCTCAGAGCACATTTTTGCTTAAATTGCCCTTATGGTGTTTTCTTTGGTTTAGATTGTCTACTAATCTTCCTAAGGCATTTTTTAGCCTTATTACATCATAATTTTATGTTTACTTGTCATACATAGGTTTGGGGTATTTCACACACATGTGTTGAAAGCACTAAATTGATCAGAAGAAGTCATGAGTCATCTATCTTTTCTTTTTTCAAATGGTTGTATTGTACATGTTATGACCAAACTTGAACCATTTTTAGTAGTTTGGTTAACTAGCTAGTTACAAATGTTGTAGTTGATCGATACTACACTTAAGCCTATGTGCGCTGGTATAATATTAATGTAAATAAAGTACTACTGTTGATCTATTAATTAAAATTCACCAGTTTGGTTGATCTGTTATATATAATGCAAAAAGGTTGTGAATGGCAATTTTGTGATTTAATTTTGTGTTATGCGCTGGGTAATAAATTGTATAAAAAATAAAAATATAAAAAAGGACCATATAATTGCTTATAGTATCGCTCCAAATGTCATAAAGAACGCTTATCAATATAAGCGTTTTTTATAAAGTTCATAAAGAACACTTATATTAAACAAGCATTTTTTATAGTCAGACATAAAGAACGCTTCAAGATGAAAGCGTTCTTTATGCCTTGTAGATCCCGCCACCTTACACACCTTACAAAATGCTTTAGCAATAAGCGTTCTTTAAAATTAATGTATAAAAACGCTTATAACGCGTTATTTAAGAGGTTCGACCATTTGTGTTGCTGGCATAAAAACGTTTATAAAACGTTCCAAAAGACAATTAAAAACGTTGTTTATTCTTTTTTTCCCAGTAGTGTAAGGCCATGTCATTAGGCCATTTATTTAAGTTTAAAAGCTTATTGAATTTAATTTATGTATATAGCGTTAAGTTTGGGGTCAAACGGTAATTACTGGAGAAATATAGCCGTGGGCATTAATAAAGGAAATTTAGGGTTTTAAACGTATTTAAATAAAAATTATAACATTTTATGAAGTTTTGCGTCAAAATTGTAAAAATAGGAAATTTTGGGGTATATATGGTAATTACCGAGAGTTTGGGCTCAAAATGGAATTTAGAAGTCAAGGTTGACTATATAGGAAACTTTGACCAAGTTTAGAAATTTATTGAATTAAATACTACCATATATTAAGTTAGGTATTAAATTATAAAAGATATATAAATATTGGGGTGGATTAGTGATTTCCGAAAATTCTAGGTATCAAATGGGGTTTAGAACAGACCTTGCTTTATTAGAAATTTTTAGGAATTTATTTGGTTAAATTTGGAGTTAGGATGAATTATATAAGTATAATATATGGTATTTATGTTATTGTTACATTTGGGTAACATATGGGGGCGAAACTGTAATAACCAAAAGTATAAGGTTAGGAATGGTATTTATAACCTTTAGGTATAGTTTGGTGGTTTTTGGAATAATATAAGAGGTTTTAATAAGATATGTGTGTAATATATAGTTTTAATGACATTAGAAACTATACACTATAAAATGGGGGCATTTGGTTAATATAGAAAGTTAAGAGGTGGAAATTAATTTGGAACAGACCCTAGGGTCTGTTCGGCTATTTTGGAACATTATAACTATAGGTTATAATTATATTAAGGTTTAAATGTTATAATATATATGATATATGTTATAAGTGTAACAAAGAAATAATATTTGGGGTTGTTTTGTAAATTCTGTAGGGTGGAATTAAATAAAAACCGACAACTAAGGGTCTGTTTGGTATTTTTAATAACATGTTGTAACTAGAGGTTATAAATGATTTAATGATATAAATGTCATAATATATGTTATATGACTATAATGTAACATTATATAAATAATATGGTGCTTTTTGTAAATAAAAGAGAATCTAAGTGGCTGTTCGGAAATAATGAGTATTTTGGAATGAGAATTTATAATATGGTTTTATGATGTAATAAGGGTTGTAACATATATAATATAAGAAATATTCATTAAGGAAGAATGAATATATTATAAAAACGTACAATATAATAAATGCTCCCATAATATATATATATAAATAAATAAATGTTATAGAGTGAGGAAATATGATATTGTTCAATAACCATATAATATAATAAATGTGATGATATAAGTTATGGAGAAATGAATTATAAACATTAGTTAAGGAAATTCTAATGTCATGTGTGTACATGAAATAATAAGAAGTAATATAATTCAAAGTATTTGATATATGAGTTATACAATATTTACACTTGGATAAACTAACCTTTGAAAAATATATACTAAGGTAGGATGTATAATATATGATCAAGATTATACATGTAATATAGTGACAAACTATATAATATACAAGTGTATAGTTATATGGATGCGAACATAATCATGCATGCAAAATAAACGCTTACGTAAATTAATCCCGAAAACCCGAGAAACGTTAGTTATTAAACGACGGGGAATAAACCGGGATGGATTAGCAACGGTACGGGGTACCGTAGTGTATTGTCGGTATGAGATGCTGATGCGTAGTGTTATAAATATTATTAGATTGTTAGAGACGACTCGAGGAGCATCGGATCTAGCTGATTCATACTCCACGGTCTTATATTCACGGTGCATGGTATGTTGTTACGTGTCCTTGATTGTCTCTGAGGGCTTCCTCAGTTCAGACTTCTGTGAATTTTGTGATAAGATTGAATGTCTGGATGTGTGAATAAATATGCATGAACTGTATATTTAAACTGCTTATTATTTATTGTTTTTGCGATAACAGTATTGGTTCGTATATATGAACCTATATATAAAACGAACTAGCAGCTATGAAGCTATCTTATATATGTAATATAAGGAACGTCAGAAAAATGTTGTAGCATTAGCATAATAAGATATATATATATATTATCCGAGACTTAAATACGGAGCATTGGCCTTTTGTAACGCCGCTCTCGTATCTTACACTGGATCCCGAGTTTACATACTTCGGATTGGACTAATGACGTTAGTCTGTTGTGTTAGAAAATTGGTAATGCGATCTCATGGTATAGATGAAGAAACCCAGGAGGATGTGGCTCTTGGTGCACGCTGTGATCACAAAAACGATACTAGGATGTCGGCGTACGGGTCCGTAAGTATTAAAGAAAATTTTCCGTGAACTAGAACGGTTTGTTGGTCAGAGACTGTACCGCCGGAGTGGCTACTGCCGTGGGTGACCCACCATAAGATATTAGTAACTTAGAGACACGTCGTTCTAACGAGACATTGTCATTAGGTATGACTAAACAATTACGAACAACTATATTAGCTCGTACATTTGGCGAACATTATTTGGGCTTTTATGCCAAAGACGGGAATTTATACTTGTTTATGATCCTCGTTGCTTCCCCTTATTGTTCATTGGCTATACTACGTTTTTTGTGTTGTATGAAACGCTTATGATTGGTTGTGTTATTGTATGGTTATTACTGTTGAATTGTTTTACAGTTTAATTGTTAAAACGGTATTGGACGTAAATGAATCTCATGCTCTCGACTAATTAATTGAGGGGTTCAAGGGGGCATGACGGGGCATGTGATAACATTTTCAGCAGAGGCTGATTCCATACCACAACCATGTTTATTTTCAGGAGACTAGCTATGGGTCGACACGGGGCGCGACTGTTGTTTAGTGACACTTTTGGATAGTCCTTGGTACAGACTGATACGGTTGTTATTTTGGACTCTGGTTTTATAAACCGAGGTGTACATTCGTTTAGATGGTCACGTGTACGAACTTATGTATGAGACAGACTTATGTTGTATATATTTTGGTTTATTTAAACACTGCTATCTATCTCTTGTGGTCACTACGAGAATACTTTTCGTATGTTGATTATCATGTAACGCATTATCATTCGTATGGGCGAGTGGTAATGGTAACACCGTTAGTACGACAGTCTGTTATTGAAATACCCCAAACCTTGATATGTGGTTTAAATATTAAACTATGTTATGTAAAGGCAAAAAAGTGCCTTAGAAACATCGGTGAACAATTTTAACCATAGTAAAATGCAATAAAGCACTAAGATACAGTTTGAGCAAAAACATGCTCTAAGCTTGGAGTGAACTTGGTTAGGACCCAAAGAGCCTACCAAGACTTAATAATATTCAATTATGATTTAATAAGGCTAATTAAGTCCTTAGGAAACTTTGGTAGACAGTTAAACCAAACAAAACACAAGAATATACCTTAAAGTCAATAAGAGCAAAAATGTGCTCTAAACTTGGGATAAATTTGTATAAGACATAATGGTCATACCTATACCTTATAAATATGTTAATGAACATATTAAATCAATTACCAAAGAAAACCAAGCTTGAAAACAAGTTAAAACACAAAATGTGCTTTAAGGAGTCTTAAAGCACATTTTTAAAAATTGTCTTGTAAATGAGTTTTGAATGGCTAAATGTCCATCATTACTCTTTAATTAACATGTGTACTATATAGTATCACATTTGGAAGTCTATATCAATGGGAAATCAAAAATTTCACAAATATGTGCCTTAGTTTGTGAATAGTACTCAAATAGTGCTAGTTTAAGTTATAAGTCAACATAAGTCAAATATTTTGTCAACAAAGACCATAAATATCTCTAATGTGTAAGGGGGCACGGTTTTATGGGTGTGAGTCATCACACTTGGCTAGCCAATTAAAAGAAAGAAAGAAAAGTAAGTAAAAGGTTACTTTTGCTTTTAACATAAATATCTTCAAAGTACACTCTCTCACCTCATTCTCTTCTTTCTCCTTGGTTCCCACCGTCACCTATCTTCATCCTCCCTTCTCAATCTCGTTCTCCTACAGCACCATTCATATCCCATCTCCTTTTACTTGTAACTTATGATTCCATGCTCCGAATTTAATTCCGAGACTACCGTTGTCTTAGTTAGAGTAAGCTCTTCATTCCTATCTTTTCAAATATTCAAGAACTCCATTTTGGTGCCATGAAGAATCTCCATTGAAGGGGGAAAAGCTCTTCTTTCATATTGTCATTCTCCTTTGTTTCAAGGTAACAAAAACCAAAGAAAATCTAAGTTTCCTCTCATTTTTGTATGTGTCCGAAAATTCACCTCACAATGGTGCTTTATCTTGCTCTCTTCATAGCTTAATTCAAACTTCAAAGGACTAGGAGGAGTCCTATCTTGCTACTTAACCAAGCTCTCTTTCGAATTCCAAAGGTAATCATCAAATTTTGGTATTTCAAGACA
This sequence comes from Limonium bicolor, assembly GCA_023374045.1. NCBI lineage: Eukaryota > Viridiplantae > Streptophyta > Magnoliopsida > Caryophyllales > Plumbaginaceae > Limonium > Limonium bicolor. The sequence continues at coordinate 316,944,842 of CM041778.1, read as the reverse complement.
CTTATGTAAACCTAGGGTTTAATTATGAGTTTGAGTATTAAACTTAATGCTCATTACCTTTATATGTGTGTTGGTTAGAAGGTTGACAAGTGAAAAAAGTTCCTTGCCGATTTTCAACCAAGAAAGAACAAGAGAAAACAAGTGAGAAAGCTTTAAAAACAAAGAGGTAAATGATCTCTCTTAATGTAGTTTTATGTACTAGAAATTGAGCTATATTTTCTTAATAATTAACCTAAAGAGCCAATGGGAAATGAGCTAGAAAACTATCCACAAGGTGGACTAAAAACACATGGGAGCATGGTTGTGTGTATTCACAGGTTGAAGGCATTTAAATGTGGAGATTCAGTGTTTAAGTTTAATACAATTTAAGGGCCTAAGAGCCATGTTATTTAAGGGCCTAAGTGCCAAGCAATTTAAGTTTATGCACTATATTGTGATGTAGTGTAGTTTAAAGGTTTATTTGTGTGTAAAGAACATCTCTTGTGAAGGTGAATGTGTTTGATGGTTAAAGGATGAAAAACCATATGTTTGTGTATAAGAATGTGTATTAAGAGATTGAATGTTCTTGATTGTCTAAAGGTGAAAAACAATGTGTTTTGGTGTAAGGTGATACAAGGGAAGCTATGGCGAAATTTAGTTGATAAACAAAAGAGTTTATGTGTTGTAATGAGATTTTATGACCTAGAAGGTACTAGGAATTTTTAAGTGTTAAGATGGTGAAAGAAAGTGAATTAAGGTGTTCTTAGGTGTTAAGATGCCTTAGGCATAGTCTTGGAGATTTAGGGAACTAATGGATGATTTCTTGATACACCAAGGTGATGGTGGAGGTGTCGTAAAGTCTTGTGCAAAGTTTGGTGAACAATGAAAGTGTAACACCTTGTGAAGGTTTAATTATGAACTTGTGGGAAAGACTTGAGGAGTGTGTGTAAAGGGGATGAGTGTAGTGCAAATGATGTTTAAAAGGGTGGTTATAAGGTAGTGAGGGAGTACTGGTTGGTAGGTGAAGTTTTAGGCAAGAATACAAGTTACAAGTGTAAGAAAAAAATGTTCTAAGTGTTAAGGACTTAGTAAAAGTTGAGTAAAAGTTTACGGAATTTTTGGGATGTTTCGAGAGGGTTTAAGTGTGCCCAAAAGATGTTAAAACATGTGAGAGAACATGTGTAAAGCATAGGAAAAAATTGGGATGAATTTGGAGTTTAGAAAGAGGAGAAAAGCACATTAGAAAATGGGTTCTGCAGTGGACCGCCCCTACGGACCGCCCCTGTGGGGAGGTCCAGTGCAGAGAAGTGAAAAAAAAATATACGTGTAGCATCTGTTGTGGACCGCCCCTGGGACCGCCCCAGGGGGCGGTCCAGACCAGAAATGAAGAAAAAAATTTGTTTAAGGCTCCTAATGATGGGGGATTGAATGGTAATGGTTTTAGATGATGTTTAGGCCTTGTTTGGTGACATGTAAAGGCCTTAAGAGGTGTAAACAAGTATGAGGTGTAATGAGAAGTGATTAACTTATATGATTAAGTTTAAATTACAATGACTTAGTGGTCCAACATTAGGAGGAGTGATGATGGTTAGAAAGATAAGCATTAGACTTTAAACAATCATGTTACATCGATGTTAATAAAAGTACATGTAATGTTATCAGTTGTTCGAGAATTGCTCGAGGAACATAAGTGGATGTGGTAAAGTGGACTCCGGTGACAGGTATGGTTTTCTTGCAACCGTGTCCTACCGGATTACACCGGCTTGTATGCCAATGTGTTTTTCTGTGTGTTTGCCACGTTATAAGATAAATCATGAAACGAGTTTACAGTCGTTAATGTTATTGTATGTTTACGTGCCGATACCGGTAACCTCGAATGCGCTTGAAGGGCTAGTTCACCACTATTAGGTAAACGTAAGAGAACGGTATCCGGTGATAACGTCCGACCTAAGGAACGTTCTAACCACGGCTATGCGTGAGTTAGTTATGTGATGTTTGTGTGTGATGTGTTTGTGTGTGAATGTGTGACTCTCCCTTCCCTTGTGTGTGTCTAACAAGACTTAACCCAATGTTGTGATTGTTTAACTAAGTTCAATGATGAACTTCTGACAAGTGCTAACGGGGGGAGTGAGGAGTCCGGTCTGTTCCGGCCACGCGTGTGAGTATGGGGGTCGTTGTCATATCAGGTTCGATCCTCTCCGTATGTTATGGTTGTTTTCCAATTTGGTTCCCAACCTTCCCTTTAGCTTAACCAAGGCTATTACTGACTCACGTCGGGCCACAGGGGCATACTATGTTATGTTTGTTCGGTGTGCTTGGATCACTATATCCGAGACACCTTGTGTTAAGTTATCCGCTCATTTAACGAGATGGTAACGAGTTATGTAACGAGCTTATCATGAGACTGGCAACATTCTCTAGGCTCACCAGTGTATTAACAATGTTTGGGTCGGTTCCTAAGAGAACCATTCCCGTTATGTTATGTGATGTTGTTGTAATGCAATTTCTATTGCGATGTTATTATGTGCACGTTGAAACGTGAAAGTGTGTTGTTATGGGATGCATGTTATATGTTGTAAAATGTGGAGTATGTGGATCATGGATATGAATCCCAGTTTGTGATAAGAGACGTTTAAGGATAACCCGAATAACGGGTAAGTGTCGTCTATTAAGGAAGTAGCTCCATTAGAGGAGAAACACTCTAGGATATGAATACCATGAGTGACTTATCAAATAAGGATGTATTATCCGTTTATTGAGCCCATTGAGGCGAAATGTTGTGTGTTGTGTGTTTACAGTTGCGTGCACGATTTAAATATAATCAACCGCATGCTAAGACGACAATTAGTTGTGCGTGGCCCGGTAGCATGTGGGCTGCGGGATTACCATACCAGCAAAGTGCTGAGCCCCTTGGGGGCCACCCTTTCTCTTCTTTTCTTATTTCAGGTACGAGTGCTGGAAGCCGTTTGAGAGTAGGACGGGTAGTCGTTGTACATGGGTATCATTTAAGTGTATATATACAGTAGGCGTAGTAAGACCGAAACTGTTATCGGCATCAGTTTGTGAATACTCGGTACAGTTAAAGTGTATGTTGTTGTTGTTGTTAATGGAAAGGGATAGTAATGTGTAGTCGCTCGGGAATTTAGCCCATCAGACCGGTACAATGTATATGTATTAGCCTTGTTAGCCACGTGGGTGGTTAACGGCGTGTAACACCAAGAAGTTAAGTAATGTGTTGAAGTTTGTTTTCCGCTGCAGTTTGTTGTTAAGTGTGTATGTTGTTTGGATGGGGTGTTACAAAAAAGTGGTGTCAGAGCGAAGTATCGCTCTGATGACTGAATTACCGAGCTTAGGAAGTACCGAGTTAGGATTTTAGTACTTTGGGTTAAGGGTTGAGTGATAGCGTGAGAGATACGCTAGTAAGGAACTACCAGTGAATACTGGAAACCTACTATATCCTTCCCGCCCTCCACAATCCCTGTATTACTTGGGGAAACAACGCCAGAGAGATGGAAGTCCACTCTTACTCGGGAATACCCGATCTGGCTGTTATTAAATACCTTCAGAGTACGGGAGAACCTGTCATACGGTGGATCCCGAAAACTGGGAATTCCGGAGACGGTTTCCATCTGAACAATGTTAACCGCATTTAATAGCGAAGAATGAAGAATCTTGTGTATAGAAGAATAGAATTTCCGGCAACCTGGGTCGACATGCCGAGCAGTCGAGAACAACCAGCTTGCAACGCACCGACCGTGCAACAGGCAAGAAGTGGATTAATGGAACCCGAGACAAGTGTCTACGGAACCACAGTTGATAAATAATACACCAACGGTATACCAACCGACAAAGGAACTACAACGTAGTGCCCAAACAACAAGAGACAAGTCTCAGTAACCACGACAATGCGTGGAATGGGCTACGAAGAGGAAACAATAAAAAAAAGGGGTCTTCCAGAATGGGAAACACCCTAGTTAATGATTATCATGTGAAGACAGTGAGAAGTCACCTAGAGGAGTTATTATCAAGACAGTAAGATCAGTGAGGGCCAACAAGGCCACTGATGACAGTGCGGGTAAAAACAATACCGCAACCGGTAAGTGTTGAACCGATAGCCAGTTAGCATGGCGCACTTGCCATGGCAAGTGCTGCTATAACAGGGCTGTTCGGGGAAATTTTAACAAATACAAAGTACTTGGTAAAGTACCATAAAGTTAAGTGTGATCGTCATAACAGTGGAAGGGCCTGTTAGCCTACCTCTGTAATTGTAAGTACACCAGTCAGCAAGAAGCTAGACTTGGTTAAGGTAAGAAGATGTTGTGGAACCATGAGAATTTTTCTTTCAACCCAGATTTATTCAAACCCTTTTCTTTTCAAAACCAAATTTTCTTTCAAACCAACACTTCTTTCTAACCTTCTTTAAACCAAACCAGTAAAACCAAGGGCAGTTGATAAGAATTCAACAATGGATAAACTTTCCCTCGATTAAGTTCGGGAAGCATGGAATGAATATTGTCACGGGACAATATAAGGGAGTTGACAACAGAATACTTCACCTAGGCGTGTGACGGACACTACGAGTGTACCAACTGTAATGTGGGACGACCGCACTCCGATAGGAGCTTGTGGCCTGACAGACCTACTTATGGGTTAGTTGGGTAAGTAGTAATGTATCAGTATGGTACCCCACATATGTATACGAGTAGAGTCCGAAACACGGGAAGTAGTCGACTCCGTTCTACGGTCAGCAGTATAAGTCAAACAACAGCTAAGGATTACCATGAATGGTTGAAGTAAAGGAACCCAGTTAAGTTAACGAGACTAAAGGAATTAGTGAATTCCTTTCAACGAAATGCTTAAGAGTCAGGAGGTGCGAAGTGCACTAACTGTAATGTAAAGACATCGTATACGTCTTAAGGATCCTCAGGGATAAACATGTTAGCTGGAACGGTGACCCAGCCTGTACATGGCAAGCAGATGCCTAATGTGGACACATTAATGTGCAATGAACGGGATGAAACTCCCAGAATGAGTACCTACACTATCAGGAAATGTTGATCTTCACAGAAGAAGATAATAACCAGTTAAGAGCGCAAACGGCGTGGCTAACGGAATGTACCAATAAGTGAGAACTAGATGTAAAGGCATAACTTAGCAACACCCAGGAGCGATCCTTGAAGGGTGTTTGCATCAACGATAATTGAACAAGATAACGTGATAGAAACACGAGGGTTGAAACTAACACCCAGTTTAGACATAAGTTGTCAGGAGACGGACTGGCAATCCTAAGGGGCATCCCGTAAAAGGAAACGTGATGCAACGACCTTGTCATGGAGCCCTAAATATCCAAATCATGAAATGTTGCACAGAGAAATAAATGAATGTGGACAGCTTACAACGAGCGCAGCTCAAGACAATAAGGCTTATAAGCCACAAGCAAGATATGTTATGTAAGTTTGATCGATTGCAGGACTTTATGTTATACAAGTAAATAGAGTGGTAAACGAACCACTGCATTAAGAGTGGGGATACCTCTCGATATTGTGAGACCGCAGGAGCGGTAGTTATGTGAATCAAGTTCAAGAAATATGTTAAGGATGGACGACGTTATTATTGAAAGAGAGCAGTTAGCTTAGTAGTATGTGTGTATAAAGTGAAACACCGAGCTGAATAATGCCGGCTTGTGACTCGAATGATCGATGCTCAAGGAGCATTCGGTAGTCATCCAGATGAATGACGAACCATAATATAAGTATGGGTGTGGAAGTTAATGTGACAGTAAATACCATGCAAGTTAGTGTTATGTTATACAATAAGCACGGTGCGCAGTAAGCGACCGTTGTATAAGTGTTGTTAAATAATAATGTGGCAGATAAGACCAGTTATGAGTTAAACTCAGTGGAGATGCAAGGTAAGTGGTGTTAAACAGACTGGGCAATAAGCCAGTGGTAGGTACTATGTGATGAGGAACTCAGTGTGAATTCCATGGTGAATCGCATAAGGGATTTACTGTCAAGAGTTTACGCCTCTGCACTCTGTATGACTGAGTGTTTTGGTATTGCACTTGCGCAGTAATGATCGAGTGGGATAGCTAGGAATGGGAAACATGTTAATTGTGGGGGAATAATGTTATAATGGCTGATGCATAGGAAATGCAAGGCCGCACCAATAAAAGAGTACTTGTACAAAACCAAATGTGGAGACATGATTAACAGTAAGTGACTACAGTAGCACTAACTGCCAAATATCGGTATGGAATATACCCCAAATGTTGTAAATAGCTGAGAGAGCACTACACACTAGGTAGTAGCTCAATCTCAACCGACAGTAAGTCGGAATTAAGGGAACAAGTCAATCATTGTGAAATACATAACTGTATACACAGTAAATTGTTATGGAAGTGGATAGAAAGTTTATAACTCACCGAATTCGCTAACGGTAAGAGATACCACGTGTCGGTTGAGAAACCATTGTTACCAAGATGAAGGTGACAATTGGGGATGTACAATACAGTAAGAATAACAAATGGGGCAATTAAGCTCTACAGTTATTAGAGTTTCGCAGCAGAAACTAGTGAGCTAGTGATTCAAGTGTTAATGTACATGGTGAACACGAGTGAATGGCTAATTATTAACGCCTAGAAGCCTAACAGGCCAGAATCGAAACCAACTAAGAGTTTAAACAAACTCCAATGAGAATTCTTGGTTTAGGAACTAAACCGCCAATATGGTTAAGATCCTCTAATCAGAATCCATTGTGTAATAGACCGCGTGGAAGTTAAAACACTTCACGACGGCAGAACATTTTAAGCCAATGTTTAGCGATTGATTACGTGGGCGTAATCCCTTTTAAGGGGGGTAGAGTGCAAAACCACTTAGTGTGTATTACCGTACAAGTGTACGTGATTTATGTTGTGCATAGCACAAAAAATTTGTTTTGATGATTGGTGTGTGTGTTATGTAAACATACGCATTCATTCATGGTTAATTGTGGTAATTGCGCACAGAAGATGCGAATACCATTGTGATAAGTGTGTGTATTTGTTAACAAGTGTGTGTATTTGTTACAATGTGTGTGATAGTACAAGTGTGGGAGTAGAGAAACTCCCGGGGGAACAAACCCCGACAATATATAAATGTGAAACGGTGTGTTGTATTTGATAAAATATATGTGTATATAATACTATATAGTGATTCACGAAAAGGGTATGAAACCGACATAGAACCTAGTGAGAATGAGATTCCCTAGGCAACAACATTGAAGTGAATGGAAATAACTGATAGACGAAGTTCTATCCCTTGGAGATGTTATGATCATGACTAGAACGATTTAAAAGATAAAATTGGAAATGAGTGATTTAATTGATGCTTGAAAATGAAGTGGGAGGTGAAACTTGATTATCATGAGATCAAGGGAAGCCGAACACAAATTGGAGTGGAAGGATAGTTCAACACTGATGCTGATCACATCAGGGTTGGATGATTCTTGAAGCTCCCTATAAGTGGTCACAAATAACCACGCTAAGAAAGAAGCAAGAGCATAAGTTGGACTTGGAGTTGTATGTGTTTTCAAAAAGGATTTTGAATTGGTATTTATAAAACGTCGATAGATACTTTACATAATTAAAGTTTTCTTACTTAACCTCACAGGAAAAATTTCAAATTGAAGTGATTGTTTTGATCTCCCAAAGGCACGGGGACGGAAGGTGTCCATCGCGACCGGGTTCTGCGGGATCACAGTGTATATCAAAGACATTTTTGATTGCCATACATGCTATGACATGTTGTGTGGTATGTGTAATAAATGTTATTTTGACTTTGATCTCCTAAAGTGTATGCTATTAAGACCTATGAGTCTAAATGTGTTGTGTTACATAGACCTATGTGTCTAAAGGCTGTTATGTTATCAAGACCTATGTGTCTAAATGTTGTTATGTTACCCAAGACCAGAGAATCTAAGGGTTTTGTATGTATGTGCAAATATTGTTAAGATACCCGGACCAGTGAGTCCGAGGTTATCATGTGAATATGTTATGTTATGTATGAATGTGAATGTGTTACCCGGACCATTGAGTCCGAGGTTGTGATGTAAAGTGTGTTTGGTTATGGAAGTTTTATTTCTATAAGTAATCCCCGTATTCTAATCCAAGATGTGTGGGAAGTGTAAACTTCGAGGACGAAGTTCTTTTAAGGGGGGTAGATTGAAATACCCCAAACCTTGATATGTGGTTTAAATATTAAACTATGGTATGTAAAGGCTAAAAAGTGCCTTAGAAACATCGGTGAACAATTTAACCATAGTAAAATGCAATAAAGCACTAAGATACAGTTTGAGCAAAAACATGCTCTAAGCTTGGATGAACTTGGTTAGGACCCAAAGAGCCTACCAAGACTTAATAATATTCAATTATGATTTAATAAGGCTAATTAAGTCCTTAGGAAACTTTGGTAGACAGTTAAACCAAACAAACACAAGAATATACCTTAAAGTCAATAAGAGCAAAAATGTGCTCTAAACTTGGGATAAATTTGTATAAGACCTAATGGTCATACCTATACCTTATAAATGTTAATGAACATATTAAATCAATTACCAAAGAAAACCAAGCTTGAAAACAGTTAAAACACAAAATGTGCTTTAAGGAGTCTTAAAGCACATTTTTGAAAAATTGTCTTGTAAATGAGTTTTGAATGGCTAAATGTCCATCATTACTCTTTAATTAACATGTGTACTATATAGTATCACATTTGGAAGTCTATATCAATGGGAAATCAAAAATTTCACAAATATGTGCCTTAGTTTGTGAATAGTACTCAAATAGTGCTAGTTTAAGTTATAAGTCAACATAAGTCAAATATTTGGTCAACAAAGACCATAATATCTCTAATGTGTAAGGGGGGCACGGTTTTATGGGTGTGAGTCATCACACTTGGCTAGCCAATTAAAAGAAAGAAAGAAAGTAAGTAAAAGGTTACTTTTGCTTTTAACATAAATATCTTCAAAGTACACTCTCTCACCTCATTCTCTTCTTTCTCCTTGGTTCCCACCGTCACCTATCTTCATCCTCCCTTCTCAATCTCGTTCTCCTACAGCACCATTCATATCCCATCTCCTTTTACTTGTAACTTATGATTCCATGCTCCGAATTTAATTCCGAGACTACCGTTGTCTTAGTTAGAGTAAGCTCTTCATTCCTATCTTTTCAAATCTTCAAGAACTCCATTTTGGGCCATGAAGAATCTCCATTGAAGGGGAAAAGCTCATCTTCTTTCATATTGTCATTCTCCTTTGTTTCAAGGTAACAAAAACCAAAGAAAATCTAAGTTTCCTCTCATTTTTGTATGTGTCCGAAATTCACCTCACAATGGTGCTTTATCTTGCTCTCTTCATAGCTTAATTCAAACTTCAAAGGACTAGGGATCCTATCTTGCTACTTAACCAAGCTCTCTTTCGAATTCCAAAGGTAATCATCAAATTTTGGTATTTCAAGACACTTATGTAAACCTAGGGTTTAATTATGAGTTTGAGTATTAAACTTAATGCTCATTACCTTTATATGTGTTGGTTAGAAGGTTGACAAGTGATAAAAGTTCCTTGCCGATTTTCAACCAAGAAAGAACAAGAGAAAACAAGTGAGAAAGCTTTAAAAACAAAGAGGTAAATGATCTCTCTTAATGTAGTTTTATGTACTAGGAAATTGAGCTATATTTTTAATAATTAACCTAAAGAGCCAATGGGAAATGAGCTAGAAAACTATCCACAAGGTGGACTAAAAAGACATGGGAGCATTGTTGTGTGTATTCGCAGGTTGAAGGCATTTAAATGTGGAGATTCAGTGTTTAAGTTTAATGCAATTTAAGGGCCTAAGAGCCATGTTATTTAAGGGCCTAAGTGCCAAGCAATTTAAGTTTATGCACTATATTGTGATGTAGTGTAGTTTAAAGGTTTAGTTGTGTGTAAAGAACATCTCTTGTGAAGGTGAATGTGTTTGATGGTTAAAGATGAAAAACCATATGTTTGTGTATAAGAATGTGTATTAAGAGATTGAATGTTCTTGATTGTCTAAAGGTGAAAAACAATGTGTTTTGGTGTAAGGTGATACAAGGGAAGCTATGGCGAAATTTAGTTGATAACAAAAGAGTTTGTGTTGTAATGAGATTTTATGACCTAGAAGGTACTAGGAATTTTTAAGTGTTAAGATGGTGAAAGAAAGTGAATTAAGGTGTTCTTAGGTGTTAAGATGCCTTAGGCATAGTCTTGGAGATTTAGGGAACTAATGGATGATTTCTTGATACACCAAGGTGATGTGGAGGTGTCGTAAAGTCTTGTGCAAAGTTTGGTGAACAATGAAAGTGTAACGCCTTGTGAAGGTTTAATTATGAACTTGTGGGAAAGACTTGAGGATGTGTGTAAAGGGGATGAGTGTAGTGCAAATGATGTTTAAAAGGGTGGTTATAAGGTAGTGAGGGAGTACTTTGGTTAGGTGAAGTTTTAGGCAAGAATACAAGTTACAAGTGTAAGAAAAAAATGTTCTAAGTGTTAAGGACTTAGTAAAAGTTGAGTAAAAGTTTACGGAATTTTTGGGATGTTTCGAGAGGGTTTAAGTGTGCCCAAAAGATGTTAAAACATGTGAGAGAACATGTGTAAAGCATAGGAAAAAATTGGGATGAATTTGGAGTTTAGAAAGAGGAGAAAAGCACATTAGAAAATGGGTTCTGCAGTGGACCGCCCCTACGGACCGCCCCTGTGGGGAGGTCCAGTGCAGAAAGTGAAAAAAAAATATACGTGTAGCATCTGTTGTGGACCGCCCCTGGGACCGCCCAGAGGGGCGGTCCAGACCAGAAATGAAGAAAAAAATTTGTTTAAGGCTCCTAATGATGGGGGATTGAATGGTAATGGTTTGATGATGTTTAGGCCTTGTTTGGTGACATGTAAGGCCTTAAGAGGTGTAAACAAGTATGAGGTGTAATGAGAAGTGATTAACTTATATGATTAAGTTTAAATTACAATGACTTAGTGGTCCAACATTAGGGAGTGATGATGGTTAGAAAGATAAGCATTAGACTTTAAACAATCATGTTACATCGATGTTAATAAAAGTACATGTAATGTTATCAGTTGTTCGAGAATTGCTCGAGGAACATAAGTGGATGTGGTAAAGTGGACTCCGGTGACAGGTATGGTTTTCTTGCAACCTGTGTCCTACCGGATTACACCGGCTTGTATGCCAATGTGTTTTTCTGTGTTTGCCACGTTATAAGATAAATCATGAAACGAGTTTACAGTCGTTAATGTTATTGTATGTTTACGTGCCGATACCGGTAACCTCGAATGCGCTTGAAGGGCTAGTTCACCACTATTAGGTAAACGTAAGAGAACGTATCCGGTGATAACGTCCGACCTAAGGAACGTTCTAACCACGGCTATGTTTGAGTTAGTTATGTGATGTTTGTGTGTGATGTGTGAATCTCCCTTCCCTTGTGTGTGTCTAACAAGACTTAACCCAATGTTGTGATTGTTTAACTAAGTTCAATGATGAACTTCTGACAAGTGCTAACGGGGGTGAGGAGTCCGGTCTGTTCCGGCCACGCGTGTGAGTATGGGGGTCGTTGTCATATCAGGTTCGATCCTCTCCGTATGTTATGGTTGTTTTCCAATTTGGTTCCCAACCTTCCCTTTAGCTTAACCAAGGCTATTACTGACTCACGTCGGCCACAGGGGCATACTATGTTATGTTTGTTCGGTGTGCTTGGATCACTATATCCGAGACACCTTGTGTTAAGTTATCCGCTCATTTAACGAGATGGTAACGAGTTATGTAACGAGCTTATCATGAGACTGGCAACATTCTCTAGGCTCACCAGTGTATTAACAATGTTTGGGTCGGTTCCTAAGAGAACCATTCCCGTTATGTTATGTGATGTTGTTGTAATGCAATTTCTATTGCGATGTTATTATGTGCACGTTGAAACGTGAAAGTGTTGTTATGGGATGCATGTTATATGTTGTAAAATGTGGAGTATGTGGATCATGGATATGAATCCCAGTTTGTGATAAGAGACGTTTAAGGATAACCCGAATAACGGGTAAGTGTCGTCTATTAAGGAAGTAGCTCCATTAGAGGAGAAACACTCTAGGGATAATGAATACCATGAGTGACTTATCAAATAAGGATGTATTATCCGTTTATTGAGCCCATTGAGGCGAAATGTTGTGTGTTGTGTGTTTACAGTTGCGTGCACGATTTAAATATAATCAACCGCATGCTAAGACGACAATTAGTTGTGCGTGGCCCGGTAGCATGTGGGCTGCGGGATTACCATACCAGCAAAGGTGCTGAGCCCCTTGGGGGCCACCCTTTCTCTTCTTTTCTTATTTCAGGTACGAAGTGCTGGAAGCCGTTTGAGAGTAGGACGGGTAGTCGTTGTACATGGGTAATCATTTAAGTGTATATATACAGTAGGCGTAGTAAGACCGAAACTGTTATCGGCATCAGTTTGTGAATACTCGGTACAGTTGAAAGGTGTATGTTGTTGTTGTTGTTAATGGAAAGGGATAGTAATGTGTAGTCGCTCGGGAATTTAGCCCATCAGACCGGTACAATGTATATGTTAGCCTTGTTAGCCACGTGGGTGGTTAACGGCGTGTAACACCAAGAAGTTAAGTAATGTGTTGAAGTTTGTTTTCCGCTGCAGTTTGTGTTAAGTGTGTATGTTGTTTGGATGGGTGTGTTACAGTTATTTACCGTTGTGTTTGAATATTAAGTACGACGATTATATGACAATTAGGAGCCGAGTTAGTAGGGGTGTTACATGACAGCCGGCCTACGGTTCCCAACCGCTCCCCGACTGATCAGTCAACCAATTTTCAAAGTGTTGTCACACTACTCCAATCTTAACCAGCTCACCAACTCTCTAGCCTTTGCACACACTTATACTCCACACTTACTCTGATTATCTCTATATTCTTCTCTCTTGTACAGGCTTGCTTTCTTACGAAATAAATGCAAGTATATATACGGTTAGTTAAGATGTAACTACTGTCCTATATCCTTGTAAAGTCAAGGAGTCTATTCCACTTTTGATTTATCAGATAACAATCACACTAGTATTGTAGAGAGGCTTCTACTTGATCTGGAGTTGTCGGAACACGTGTCGCCTTGCTACTAGACACGTTGGCGGCCGCTGTCTCGATTGGTCGAGCACCACTTGCGGCCCCACTTGTCTGATCATGTCTGGCTCATTAAATGCTCTTTTAGTCTTCATTATGGCTATATAATCGTTCTGATAAGTATCCCTTTACTTATCTTGTCCATTTTCACATTAATGAGTTATATTCTTGTCGTGTGCTAGTTGATAGTGTGAATATGTGAGTCTGCATAGATACGTCGATCTTCTTGCAGTCTTTGTCTTTGATTTACTCTTGAACATTGAGAGATGTCTACGTGCGGTGCCTGACATCTTACGTGTGCTAGAAGTTCTAGCGTGAGCTCTCCTAGACAGGTGCCAGACTGGTTGGGCACATGTCGTGAACCGAGTGCGCTTGCAACCTTGTGTGCTAAGCCACTCTTTTGCCTGTCTATCTGAATCACAAAGCTTGCCAAACATGTTAAATACAACACAAGGTTTGATATCATCGAAAGTAAAGGATCTTGACTTAACAATTTCCCCCTTTTGATGATGGCAACCTATATAAATTATATGTACTTGGCAGTTTGAAAATTTGAGAGATTCCCCCTAAGAAGGATTCCCCCTAAGTTTGTTAATGGTTGAAAGATTTAAATAAAAGATAACGGCTTTTATTTATACTATAACCATAGGTAGAAAGTTCTTCACTAAAATATTATATAACACACGGGAAATAGTCATACTAACACAAGTACATATCTTCTCTTTCCCTCTTTGCCATACAGCAAAATAGGGAGCAACTACACGACTTAAGATATTGTAAAGGCCATAGAGTACAAACTACATGTAGGATCGAGATAATCTAGATAGAGTGGCGTGTTTGGAGATCCTATTCGAGCAAGGGTGATTCGGCTGTGGTGGAAAGGTCTGACTCCTCAGAATCTACTGTGAACTCCATGCAGTGAGGAGTCCTAGTATGAAAGGGAGTAACACTTGAGGTTCTAGACCAAGCTATAACTGAGTCGAAGTTGGGTTGGACATAGGTTTGGGCGATGTATTTCTTTGAATGTTTTAGGAACATGAGTTTGTGAATGGTGGAATGGATGGTTTTCTCATTTGAGCTGTAGGAGCTTTGTGGAGTTTGTGAGATGTGAAATGATGATCGTGAGTGATGAAGGAACTGAGCAAGTATTTGTAGACAGTTGAGGATATGCTCGACGACTGCTCTGTGAGTGGTAATAAAATGAGGTGCTACGTCTTGTGAGCTATGTTTGTAGGCATTTTAGGTGTCAAGTTAGGAGGTAATATTAGTGGAATGGATGAGACTAAATATCTCTCATAATTTTCCAATTTTTGATCAAGGAAGAAGCTACCAATACAATAAATTATTTCGTAACCAAGATATTCAATATAGACAAAAGAACTGTAACGACCCCAAAACCACCCTAGTTGGGAGACTGTTACATGCCGCACACTTATTACCTAAGACACGCAAGGCTACATATCGAAACCTCAAAACAGAAACCAACGCTCATATGAAATACCCCTAAATTAATCTAAATTAATTTAGGGGATTTCTTTTATTAAAACCCTTAATAATATTAATAAACAACAAATTATTATATGGTATTATTTAAAAATTATTAAGGGGATTTCTTTGATTAAATCCTAAATAATAATACAATTTAATTAATTTATTATATGGTATTATGAATTTAATAACAAGATTTCTAAGTCAATAAATCTTGGAAAATTTCTAGACACTCTAAATATGTTACAAAGATTTTAGAAATACTTGGACCATTGATTTGAATCATAAAAATCAGTATAAAATCCTAGAAACCTTAAAGCTTATTAAGCCTTGCTAGGGTTGACTTTTTGAGAATGGTCAAACCAGCCCATGAAACCTGTACCAATAAAGTTTATGGAAAACCATGAAGATCAATAAAAGAACGTCAAAACGGATCATCCTAGCCAAAGTTATGATAAAATGAAGTTTAGAGTCAAAAATTTGGAAACTGCCACGTGTCAAGCTCACACAGCGCGCAGGTACTTATCATAGAATTCGCTAAGTGTCTTAACCTCCATCAGTGTTTTTGCCCTAACTTTAAACACCGATATCTCACTCGTCTTTGAGAGTTTTCCAGTGCCGTTGAAATACCCCAAACCTTGATATGTGGTTTAAATATCAAACTATGGTATGTAAAGGCTAAAAAGCGCCTTAGTAACATCAGTGAACAATTTAGACCGTAATAAATGCAATAAAGCATTAAGACACAGTTTGAGCAAAAACATGCTCTAAGCTATGAGTGAACTTGGTTAGGACCCAAAGAGCCTACCAAGACTTGATAACATTTAATTATGATTTGATAGGGCTAAATAAGTCCTTAGGAAACTTTGGTGGACAGTTAAACCAAATAAAACACAAGGAAATACCTTAAAGTCAATAAGAGCAAAATGTGCTCTAAGCTTGGAATAAATGTGTATAAGACCTAATGGTCATACCTATACCTTAAAATATGTTAATGAACATATTAAATCAATTACCAAAGAAAACCAAGCTTGAAAACAATTTAAAACACAAAATGTGCTTTAAGGAGTCTTAAAGCACGTTTTTGAAAAATTGTCTTGTAAATGAGTTTTGAATGGCTAAATGTCCATCATTACTCTTTAATTAACATGTGTACTATATAGTATCACATTTGGGTGGCTATATTAATGGGAAATCAAAAATTTCACTTCTAAGTGCCTTGTTTAGGTGAATAGTGATTTTTTATAAGCTAGTTTGTAACATATGTTGTGTTAAGTATTAAATGAGTCAACAAAGACCAAACTACCCCTAAGTATATGATGGGGTCCGGTTTTTAGTAAGGTGAGTCACCACCATGTAAAAATCAATTAAAGGAAGGAAGGAAAAGAAAGTAAAAAAGAAAGTTACTTATTAACACAAATATCTTGTAAAAGCAAACTTATCTTCATTTCTCCCTTTCCCTTCTCAATTCACACGTCTTCTTCCTTTCTTCTTGCTCTCCATTCACGTTTGCTACAGCAACACCAACACCATCACCCATTTTCCATCTTTGAACCCTTGTAAAACCTAGCTCACTTAACCAAATCAAAACAAACACCACCATTCTCTCCTCTCATCAAGCTCTTCATTCCTATCTTCTCAAAATTTCAAGATCACCATTTCGGTGCCATGGAGTTCCACCATTGATGGAGCTTGAGCTTGTCTTTCCACATATTATTGATCTCCTTTGCTCCTAGGTAAGGAATCTCAAAGAAAAATCAAGTTTCCTCCATGTTTTGTGTGTGACCGAAAATATTCATTGATGGAGCTCTTTGTGTTGCTTTGTTCTAGCTCCATTTGAATCCTTCAAGGACTAGGTGGAGTCCTCTCTTCATAGATATTCAAACACCCTCCAAAGATTAAGGTAAAACAACTACATTAATGTTTTGAAAATGTAAACCTAGGGTTTGCAATGAGATGGAGCTTAAAGCTTGAATACTCATTCTATTATGTGTACATTGTTTAGAAGTTGACAAACAACCAAACACCCCCCACCGGTTTTACAAGGAAACAAGAAAGAAGTTTGTGAGGAAAAGAGGTAAACAAGCTATCTCAATGTAGTTTAAATGCCTTAGGAAAATGAGCTTGATTTGCTTAATAAAATACCTAAGGAGCCAATGGCAAATGAGCTAGTAAAATGCTCTCAAGGAGACTAGTAAAAGAACATATGTATTGGTGTATGTATTTGCAGGTCAAAGGCATTACTTATGTGGGAAATTCAGTGTTTAAGTTTATGCAATTTAAGGGCCTAAGAGCCATGTTATTTAAGGGCCTAAGTGCCAAGCAATTTAAGTTATGCACTATATTGTGATGTAGTGCTTTGTGTGAAGTTTGTGTATAAAAATGTGTTTGATGGATTTTAGGTGTTTTGAATGAAATAAGGTAAAAACCTAAGTGTTTGGATGTGAGTACATACAAGAGAAGCTATGGCCAAATTTGGGAAATGTGTGAGAAGTTCTAAGTGTTTTAAATGGTCTTGGTGAACTAGGAAGTGTTAAAGGTGAATAAATGTTTACTTGAGAAGAAAACATGTGTTAAGGTGATTTAGAGTGATGCAAGGATTTAGGTGTTATCTAGGAAGTTCTAGGAATTCAAGTTGTGTTTTGAGAATGTATTTAAGTCTTGGAGGAGTTTGTTTAAGGTTTAGGTAATGTTGATATCCAAGGAATAAGTGTTGATTAAGTAAGATGTGAAAAAGGAGATTTAGTTAGTAAGAAAAGAAGTTTGAGAGATGATGTTAAGGTGTAGAGGAAACACCTTGGTGTAGTGGTCATTATTGTGAACTACCACTTATAAATCTTAAGGAAAACATCCCAAGTGCTAGGAATTTTGTAAGAAATTTGTGAATGATAAGATGGTTTTGGTGAGTGATTTAAAGAGTTTAGCACATGGCTAAAGGTGTGTCTGATGTGCCAAATGATGTGGGGAAACATTATGAGGCTTTAGGAGAAGTTTGGTGAAATTGGTTAAGTGTTTAAAGACTTGGAATTGAATGTTTTGCCATGTCCGAACTTCCGTCCGGACATGGAAGTTCGGACATGCTCTGTTGGGCAAAGGATTTTCTCATTCTCGAACTGTGTCCGAACTTGGGAAGTCCGGACACAAGTTCGGACGTGATTGTTTCTATCTGGGATTTACTCTCGAACTGTGTCCGAACTTGGGAAGTCCGGACACAAGTTCGGACGTGTGTATAGTTTTCAGTATTAGGTCGCGGCTTGCGTCCGAACTTGGAGGTTCGGACACAAGTTCGGACAGGCCACTGTATGGACCAAAATTGTTTGTTTAAGGTATAGAATGGTGTGTAATGATGGGGACTGATAGGTAATGATGTTATAAGGTTGTTAAGGACATGATGGGTGAGTTTTAATGGTAATTAAGTGGGTGAAAAGTAGTATCAAAATGTAAAAGTAAAACAAGTTGAAATGTAAAGTTATGTAACTAAGTTAACGGGGAAGTTAAGCATTAGACATTAATAATCATGCTACCCCAATGTTAATAAAAGTACATGTAATGTTATCAGTTGTTCGAGAATTGCTCGACGAACATAAGTGGGCGTGATCAAGTGGACTCCGGTGACAGGTATGGTTTTCTTGCAACCTGTGTCCTACCGGATTACACCGGCTTGTATGCCAATGTGTTTTTCTGTATGTTTGCCACGTTGTAAGATAAAACAAGTAATGAGTTTACAGTAATTCATATATGTGGCGTGTTCAACTCCGATACCATTTAACCTCGGCAGTGTTAACCTTAGTTAACTGAGTCTAGGATCACATGAGAGTTCGGTATTCGGAGTAAACGACCCGAACCATGGGACGTTCTAACCACGGCTATGCGTGTGTTAATTGTGTGATATGTGTTTGTGAATGTAGGGGCCACCCTTTCTCTTCTTTTCCTATTTCAGGTACGAAGTGCTGGAAGCCGTTCGAGAGTAGGACGGATAGTCATTGTACATGGGTATTCATTTAAGTGTATATATACAGTAGGAGTATAAGACCGATATTGTTGTCGGCATCAGTTTGTAAATACTCGGTATAGTTGAAAGGTGTATGTTGTTGTTGTTGTTGTTAATGGAAAGCGATAGTAATGTGTAGTTGCTCGGGATTTAGCCCATCAGACCGGTACAATGTATATGGATTAGTCTTGTTAGCCACGTGGGTGGCTAACGGCGTGTAACACCAACGAGTTAAGTAATGTGATGAGGTTTGTATTTCCGCTGCAGTTTATTGTAAGTATGTTAATGTTGGATGGGGTGTTACAAAAAGTGGTATCAGAGCGAAGTATCGCTCTGATGACTGAATTACCGAGCCTAGGAAGTACTGAGTTAGGATTTAAGTACTTTGGCTTAAGGGTTGAGTGATAGCGTGGGAGATACGCTAGATAGGAATTACCAGTGTGTACTGGAAACCTACAATCTCCATCCCACCCTCCACAGTCCCTGTTTTATAACTTGGGGACAACGCCAGAGAGATGAAAGTCCTCTCATACTCGGAAATACCGATCTGGCTGTTATTGAAAACCTCTAGGGTACGGAGAACCTGTCATACGGTAGATCCCGGAAATTGGGAATCCCGGAGACGGTCTCCATCTGAATGATGTTAACCGCATTCCATAGCAAAGAATGAAGGATCTTGTGTATAGAGGAATAGAATTTCCGGCAACCTGGGTCGACATGCTAAGCAGTCGAGAATAACCAGTTTGCAACGCACCAACCGTGCAAGCAAGAAGTGGATTAATAAACCGAGACAAGTGTCTACGGGACCACAGTTGATAAACAATACACCAACGGTACACCAACCGACAAAGGAACTACAACGTAGTGCCAAACAAGAGACAAGTCTCAGTAACCACGACAAATACGTGGAATGGGCTACGAAGGAGATATAATACTAGTAAAGGGGGTCTCCCAGAATGGGAAACACCCTAGTTGATGATTATCATGTGAAGACAGTGAGGAGTTACCCAGAGGGTTATTATCAAGGCAGTGAGATCAGTAAGGGCCAACAAGGCCACTGATGACAATATGGGTAAAAACAATACCACAACTGGTATGTGTTAAACCGATAGCCAGTTAGCATGGCGCACTTGCCATAGCAAGTGCTGCTATAACAGGGCTGTTCGGGAAATTTATAACCACTATGAAGTACTTGGTAAGTACCACGAAGTTAAGTGTGAACATTATAACCATGGAAGGGCTTAATAGCCTAACCTCTGTAATTGTAAGTGCACCAGTCAGCAAGAAGCTAGACTTGGTTAAGGTAAGAAGATGTTGTGAAACCATGAAAATTTTTTCTTTCAACCGGATTTATACAAACCCTTTTCTTTTCAAAACCAGATTTTCTTTCAAACCAACACTTCTTTCCAACCTTCTTTTAAACCAAACCAGTAAAACCAAGGACAGTTGACAAGGATACAACAATGGATAAACTTTCCCTCGATTAAGGTCGGGAAGCAGGGAATGAATATTGTCACGAGACAATATAAGGGAGTTGGCAACAGAATACTTCACCTAGGCGTGTGACGGACACTACGAGTGTACCAACTGTGTTGTGGGACGACCACACTCCGATAGGAGCTTGTGGGCCTGACAGACCTACTTATGGGTTAGTTGGGTAAGTAGCAATGTATCAGTATGGTGCCCCACATAGGTATACGAGTGGAGTCCGAAACACGGGAGGTAGTTGACTCCGACTACGGTCAGCAGTATAAAACAAACAAGAGCTAAGGATACCATGAATGGTTGAAGTTAAGGAACTCAGTTGAGATAACTAGACTAAAGGAGTCAGTGAATTCATTTTCAAGGAAATGTTTAAGAGTCAGGAGGTGCGAAGTGCCCTAACTGAATGTAAAGATATCGTATATGACTTAAAAGATCCTCAGGGATAGACATGATAGCTGGAATGGTGACCCAGCCTGTACATGGCAAAGCAGATGCCTAATGTGGACACATTAATGTGCAATGAACGGGATGAAACTCCCAGAATGAGTACCTACACTACCAGGAAATGTTGATCTTCACAAAAGGAGATAATAAGCCATTTAAGAACGCAAACGGCGTGGCTAATGGAATGTACCAATAAGTGTGAAGCAAATGTAAGGCATAACGTAACAACACCCAGGAGCAATCCTTGAGGGGTGTTCGCATCAACAATTGTTGAACGAAATGCACGACAAAAACACAAGGGTTGAAACTAACACCCAGTTTAGACATAAGTTGTCAGGAGACGGACTGACAAACCTACGGGGAATCCAATGAAAGGAAACGTGATGCAACGACTTGTCATGGAGCCCAATATAATATCCAAAATCATGAATGTTGCACAGAGATAAATGAATGTGGACAGCCTACAATGAGCCCAGCTCAAGGCAAATAAGGCTTATAAGCCATAAGCAAGATATGTTATATAAATTCGATTGATGGTAGAAGTTTATGTTGTATAAGTGAATAGAGTGGTAAACGAACCACTACATTAAGAGTGGGGATACCTCTCGATATTGTGACACCGCTGGAGCGGTAGTTATGTGAACCAAGCTCAAGAAATATGTTAAGGATGGACGATATTGTTATTGAAAGAGAGCAGTTAGTTAGTAGCATGCGTGTATAAAGTGAAGCACCGAGCTGAATAATGCCAGCTTGTGACTCGAATGATTAATGCTCAAGGAGCATTCAGTAGTCATCCAAATGAGTGATGAACCATAATACGAATGATGTAAGTATATGTGTGGAAGTTAGTGTGACAGTAAATACCATGTAAGTTAGTGTTATACAGGAGTAAGAGCACGGTGCGCAACAAGCAACCGTTGTATAATGTTGTTAAACGATAATGTAACAGATAAGACCAGTTATGAGTTAAACTCAGTGGAGATGCAAGATAAGTGATGTTAAACAAACTGAGCAATAAGCCAGTGGTAGGTACTGTGTGATGAGGAACTCAGTGTGAATTCCATGGCGAATCGCATAAGAGATTTACTGTCAAGAGTTTACGCCTCTGCACTCTGAATGACTGAGTGTTTTGGTATTGCACTTGTGCAGTAATGATTGAGTGGGATAGCTAGGAATTGGAAACATGTTAATTGTGGAGCAATAATGTTATAATGGCCGATGCATAGGAATGCAAGGCCGCATCAATAAAAAAAAAGAAGTACTTGTACAAAACCAAATGTGGAGGCATGATTAACAGTAAGTGACTACAGTAGCACTAACTGCCAATATCGGTATGGAATATACCCCAAATGTTGGAAATAGCTGAGAGAGCACTACACACTAGGTAGTAGCTCAGTCTCAACCGACAGTAAGTCGGAAGGGAACAAGTCAATCATTGTGAAATACATAGTTGTATACACAGTAAATTCTTATGGAAGTGGATAGAAAGTGTATAACTCACCGAATTCGCTAACGGTAAGAGATACCACGCGTCGGTTGAGAAACCATTGTTACCAAGACGAAGGTGACACTTGGGGATGTACAATACAGTAAGAATAACAAAAGGGAGCATTAAGCTCTACAGTTATTAGACTTTCCCAGCAGAAACTAGTGAGCCAGTGATTCAAGTGTTGAATGTACATGGTAACATGAGTGAATGGCTAATTATTAACGCCTAGAAGCCTAACAGGCCAGAATCGAAACCAACTAAGAGTTTAAACAAACTCCAATGAGAATTCTTGGTTTAGGAACTAAACCGCCAATATGGTTAAGATCCTCTAATCAGAACCCATTGTGTAATAGACCGCGTGGAAGTTAAAACACTTCACGACGGCAGAACATTTTAAACCAATGTTTAGTGATTAATTACGTGGGCGTAATCCCTTTTAAGGGGGGTAGAGCGTAAAAACCACTTAGTGTATATTACCGTACAAGTGTGCGTAGTGTATGTGACTTATATTGTGCATAGCACAAAATTATTGTTTTGATGATTGGTGTGTGTGTTACGTAAACATACACATTCATCATGGTTTAATTGTGGTAATTGCGCACAGAAGATGCGAATACCATTGTGATAAGTGTGTGTATTTGTTAACAGTTGTGTGTGATAGTACAAGTGTGGGAGTAGAGAAACTCCCGGGGAATAAACCCCGACAGTGTATAAATGTGAAATTGCGTGTTGTATTTTGATAAAATATATGTGTATATATATACTATATAGTGATTCAAGAAAAGGGCATGATACCGACATAGAACCTAGTGAGAATAAGATTCCCTAGGCAACAGGATTAAAGTGAGTGGAGGTAACTGATAGACGGAGTTCTATCCTTTGGAGATGTATGATCATGATTGGAATGATTAAAAAGATAGAAAATTGGAAATGAGTGATTTACTTGATGCTTGAAAATGAAGTGGGAGGTGGAAACTTGATTTGCATGTGATCAAGGGAAGCCGAACACAAATTGGGGTGGAAGGATAGTTCAACACTGATGCTGATCACATCAGGGTTGGATGACTCTTGAAACTCCCTATAAGTGGTCACAAATAACCACGCTAAGAAAAAAGCAAAGAGATTAAGTTGGACTTGGAGTTGTGTGTGTTTTCAAAAGGATTTTAATTGGTATTTATAAAACGTGGATGGATACTTTACGTAATTAAAGTCTTCTTACTTAACCTCACAAGGAAATTTTAAACTTAAGTGATTGTTTAATCTCCCAAGGCACGGACGGAAGGTGTCCATCGCGACCGGGTTCTGCGGGATCACAGTGTGTATGTAAAAGATATTTTTGATTGTTATACGGCTATGACATGTTGTGTGGTATGTGTAATAAATGTTATTTTGACTTTGATCTCCTAAAGTGTTACTATCAAGGCCTATGAGTCTAAATGTGTGGTGTTACATAGACCTATGTGTCTAAAGACTGTTATGTTACCGGGACTATGTGTCCAAATGTTGTTATGTTACCCAAGACCAGTGAGTCAAAGGGTTGTTATGTATGTGTAAGTGTTGTTAAGATACCCGGACCATAGAGTCCGAGGTTATCATGTGGATATGTTATGTTATGTGTGGATGTGAATGTGTTGCCCGGCCCATTAAGTCCGATGTTGTGATGTAAAGTGTGTTTGGTTATGGAAGTTTATTTCCAAGTAATCCCCGTATTCTGATTAATGATGTGTGGAAAGTGTGAACTTCGAGGACGAAGTTCTTTTAAGGGGGTAGATTGAAATACCCCAAACCTTTATATGTGGTTTAAATATCAAACTATGGTATGTAAAGGCTAAAAAGCGCCTTAGTAACATCAGTGAACAATTAGACCGTAATAAATGCAATAAAGCATTAAGACACAGTTTGATCAAAAACATGCTCTAAGCTATGAGTGAACTTGGTTAGGATCCAAAGAGCCTACCAAGACTTGATAACATTTAATTATGATTTGATAGGGCTAAATAAGTCTTAGGAAACTTGGTGGACAGTTAAACCAAATAAAACACAAGGAAATACCTTAAAGTCAATAAGAGCAAAATGTGCTCTAAGCTTGGAATAAATTTGTATAAGACCTAATGGTCATACCTATACCTTATAAATATGTTAATGAACATATTAAATCAATTACCAAAGAAACCAAGCTTGAAAACAAGTTAAAACAAAATGTGCTTTAAGGAGTCTTAAAGCACGTTTTTGAAAAATTGTCTTGTAAATGAGTTTTGAATGGCTAAATGTCCATCATTACTCTTAATTAACATGTGTACTATATAGTATCACATTTGGGTGGCTATATTAATGGGAATCACAAATTCACTTCTAAGTGCCTTGTTTAGGTGAATAGTGATTTTTTATAAGCTAGTTTGTAACATATGTTGTGTTAAGTATTAAATGAGTCAACAAAGACCAAACTACCCCTAAGTATATGATGGGTCCGGTTTTTAGTAAGGTGAGTCACCACCATGTAAAAATCAATAAAGGAAGGAAGGAAAAAAGTAAAAAGAAGAAAGTTACTTATTAACACAAATATCTTGTAAAAGCACACTTATCTTCATTTCTCTTTCTCCTTTCCCTTCTCAATTCACACGTCTTCTTCCTTCTTCTTGCTCTCCCATTCACGTTTGCTACAGCAACACCAACACCATCACCATTTTCCATCTTTGAACCCTTGTAAAACCTAGCTCACTTAACCAAATCAAAAACAAACACCACCATTCTCTTCCTCTCATCAAGCTCTTCATTCCTATCTCTCAAAATTTCAAGATCACCATTTCGGTGCCATGGAGTTCCACCATTGATGGAGCTTGAGCTTGTCTTTCCACATATTATTGATCTCCTTTGCTCCTAGGTAAGGAATCTCAAAGAAAATCAAGTTTCCTCCATGTTTTGTGTGTGACCGAAAAATATTCATTGATGGAGCTCTTTGTGTTGCTTTGTTCTAGCTCCATTTGAATCCTTCAAGGACTAGGTGGAGTCCTCTCTTCATAGATATTCAAACACCCTCCAAAGATTAAGGTAAAACAACTACATTAATGTTTTGAAATAATGTAAACCTAGGGTTTGCAATGAGATGGAGCTTAAAGCTTGAATACTCATTCTATTATGTGTACATTGTTTAGAAGTTGCAAACAACCAAACCACCCCACCGGTTTTACAAGGAAACAAGAAAGAAGTTTGTGAGGAAAAGAGGTAAACAAGCTATCTCAATGTAGTTTAAATGCCTTAGGAAAATGAGCTGATTTCTTAATAAAATACCTAAGGAGCCAATGGCAAATGAGCTAGTAAAAATGCTCTCAAGGAGACTAGTAAAAGAACATATGTATTGGTGTATGTATTTGCAGGTCAAAGGCATTACTTATGTGGGAAATTCATGTTTAAGGTTTATGGCAATTTAAGGGCCTAAGAGCCATGTTATTAAGGGCCTAAGTGCCAAGCAATTTAAGTTATGCACTATATTGTGTTGTAGTGCTTAATGTGTGAAGTTTGTGTATAAAAATGTGTTTGATGGATTTTAGGTGTTTTGAATGAAATAAGGTAAAAACCTAAGTGTTTGGATGTGAGTATATACAAGAGAAGCTATGCCAAATTTGGGAAAATGTGTGAGAAGTTCTAAGTGTTTTAAATGGTCTTGGTGAACTAGGAAGTGTTAAGGTGAATAAATGTTTACTTGAGAAAAACATGTGTTAAGGTGATTTAGAGTGATGCAAGGATTTAGGTGTTATCTAGGAAGTTCTAGAATTCAAGTTGTGTTTTGAGAATGTATTTAAGTCTTGGAGAGTTTGTTTAAGGTTTAGGTAATGTTGATATCCAAGGAATAAGTGTTGATTAAGTAAGATGTGAAAAAGGAGATTTAGTTAGTAAGAAAGAAGTTTGAGAGATGATGTTAGGTGTAGAGGAAACACCTTGGTGTAGTGGTCAGTATTGGTGAACTACCACTTATAAATCTTAAGGAAAAACATCCCAAGTGCTAGGAATTTTGTAAGAAATTTGTGAATGATAAGATGGTTTTGGTGAGTGATTTAAAGAGTTTAGCACATGGCTAAAGGTGTGTCTGATGTGCCAAATGATGTGGGGAAACATTATGAGGCTTTAGGAGAAGTTTGGTGAAATTGGTTAAGTGTTTAAAGACTTGGAAATTGAATGTTTGCCGTGTCCGAACTTCCGTCCGGACATGGAAGTTCGGACAGGCTCTGTTGGGCAAAGGATTTTCTCATTCTCGAACTGTGTCCGAACTTGGGAAGTCCGGACACAAGTTCGGACGTGACTGTTTCTATCTGGGATTTACTCTCGAACTGTGTCCGAACTTGGGAAGTCCGGACACAAGTTCGGACGTGTGTATAGTTTTCAGTATTAGGTCGCGGCTTGCGTCCGAACTTGGAGGTTCGGACACAAGTTCGGACAGGCCACTGTATGGACCAAAATTGTTGTTTTAGGTATAGAAATGGTGTGTAATGATGGGGATTGATAGGTAATGATGTTATAAGGTTGTTAAGGACATGATGGGTGAGTTTTTAATGGTAATTAAGTGGGTGAAAAGTAGTATCAAAATGTAAAAGTAAAACAAGTTGAAATGTAAAGTTATTAACTAAGTTAACGGGGAAAGTTAAGCATTAGACATTAAATAATCATGCTACCCCGATGTTAATAAAAGTACATGTAATGTTATCAGTTGTTCGAGAATTGCTCGACGAACATAGTGGGCGTGATCAAGTGGACTCCGTGACAGGTATGGTTTTCTTGCAACCTGTGTCCTACGGATTACACCGGCTTGTATGCCAATGTGTTTTTCTGTATGTTGCCACGTTGTGAGATAAAACATGTAATGAGTTTACAGTAATTCATATATGTGGCGTGTTCAACTCCGATACCATTTAACCTCGCAGTGTTAACCTTAGTTAACTGAGTCTAGGATCACATGAGAGTTCGGTATTCGGAGTAAACAACCCGAACCATGGGAACGTTCTAACCACGGCTTGCGTGCGTGTTTTAATTGTGTGATATGTGTTTGTGAATGTAGGGGCCACCCTTTCTCTTCTTTTCCTATTCAGGTACGAAGTGCTGGAAGCCGTTCGAGAGTAGGACGGATAGTCATTGTACATGGGTATTCATTTAAGTGTATATATACAGTAGGAGTAGTAAGACCGATATTGTTGTCGGCATCAGTTTGTAAATACTCGGTATAGTTGAAAGGTGTATGTTGTTGTTGTTGTTTTGTTAATGGAACGATAGTAATGTGTAGTTGCTCGGGAATTTAGCCCATCAGACCGGTACAATGTATATGGATTAGCCTTGTTAGCCACGTGGGTGGCTAACGGCGTGTAACCCCAACGAGTTAAGTAATGTGATGAGGTTTGTATTTCCGCTGCAGTTTATTTGTAAGTATGTTAATGTTGGATGGGTGTTACAGCCGTCTTCTTCATTCTCTTCTCCTATTATCCCTCTTTCCAACCATTACTCATACACCATCTAAATCATTCTACATCGACCGCAAATTCGATCCAAAGTAGGCCACCATGCGAAAACCCGAAACCCAGATTTCCACATTTTGCTGAAATCAGGTAACTTCGTTTGATCATAACTCTTCTTTTATGAACGAAAATCCACGTTTTATAGCTCGTTGTGTAGATCTCTAATCCCTCTAAAAGACTTTCATGTTAATGACCAAGGCTGATTCTCAATCGTGCGGAAGATATAGCGTCTAAAGTTACCTACTCGATCACGTCGGGTTTTTGCCCCGAATTTTTCCAGAACGACATGGTAAACTCAGATCTTTGTGGATCTGTAACTTTCTCCCTAGTTATTCTTTTTCCCTGATTCTTCCACCAATGTTTAGAGTTACATGTCTACTTTAAAATTCCGTAGGTTTTGTGGATTGGATCTCTCTCAATTAGCACGAGTTGATCCGTGAAGTAGGCTACTCGAACTGCACATGAAATAACAGTTTTCCGGAAACCGATTTTGAATTTCCCTCACCGGCGCTTCTCTGGTAGGTTTCCGATAAATTCCTCCTACAATGTTGTTCGATTTTTCATTATCGAACTAATCCCTCAACCAATTTAACCTATAATGCATCATATAAAGAGAATTTGTCAAAATTCAAATCGGAAACCGGTAGAACCCTAAGTCGACGAACCCAGATTCGAAATCCCTTATCGTTAAATTATAATTAACAAAATTGGCACCATTAGAACCGTATTTGAATTTTGAATCCAAAGAAAGAAAAATCAGTCAATTTGGCTCTGTGAGTTGAGAGAAATCGACGATTTAGTACTCGGGTTCTGGGTTGAGTTCGCTGAAGAACTCGACAAACGTGAGCCGTGTGATCGTAGGTTATAGGAACGGACGGCCAAGATTAAAACGTGGGTAGATTAAGTTGTTTTGAGTTCTATTAATTCCAGAATTAAACCCTAACTTGTCGAATTTATTAATGACCTTCCCGAATGTATTTTGACTTGAAATTTTAACCATAGATTCCTTATAAAATATAGTTTATTTTGATGTAAATTAATATGGGTTTTTAGTTTTTAAACGCAAATTATAATTTTTGTAAGTTCTGAGTATTATGGAATTATTTAGATAAATTTATAAGATATTTTTATGAAATAAAATTTTATAATATGTCTAAAATATTATAGTTACTATATATTAAATTTGGGAATTTTTGACAAGGGTAAATGGGTCTAAAATTGTGTTTATGAAATTTTCATAAGATTATCTTATAATATATGGTTTTTAATGTAACAAAAATTAAAGTATAGTTTATTAATAAACTTTACAGGGTGGGATAATATGATAAGACTAAATTAACATTTAATAACAGTATGTTAATGAATATTTTGGGTATAAACTTTTAAGTGAAGTAAAAATTATATACTTATATATATATATGAGAGGAATAAAATAGAAACTTCTGTTGAATCAAGGAATTTCACTAGTCTACATTTTTAGTTATTATATAATGTGGAAGTTAATATACTTAATTGAAGCTAGGGGACATGCTTTATTTTATAAACCATATATTGGATGTGGATTTGTGTAAAAGTTAATAGAGATAATTAAATACAATAAAACTACATAAAGGATGTTTTGAATAAATCCTAGTATATATATATACATTAAACATAAATAAAAGAAATGAAATACCTTATAGAAAATATAATACGAAGGAATAAATAAGTTCAACTAAACCTCTACATAATACTAATGAAAGAATATTATATGAGGTGGTATTAAATTGGGTTATGAAATTGAGTTTTGAGTTACCTTTGAATTTCAAGGATTTAAATAAATCATAATTAAATACATATATAATATTATTTGTCAATGACAAGAATGTAAATTTGTAATTGGGTTAAGTAATAAATAAGTTAAGACTTAGGGAAAATTTGTAATTTGATTACATAAAATGTTACACACAAACAGACCTTAATATATAATTAATAATAAAATAAATGAAATAGTTTTACATCTAAATGTGAAGTGGATTAATAAGGCTAGATTTAATCATTTCATAACATTTATAATAGTGAGTAATAACTTAATGTTTTAAGGTAAAATCATTAAAAGGGTTAAGATATAAAACTATGTTAAATATGACTAGGGAGTTAGTCTAAATAATAATCCTTGAGTTCTTAGAATTGGTTGGCCATATAAAATACATTTATAACTTTAATTACCAAAATGCGGAAAGAGAGTTTATAAATAAGGGATCTATTTATTAGTTGGAATTTATAAGAGGTTTGTAATTAGGAATTAGGTACTTAAAACCTTTGAACCTTTAATTAGATGAAACTAAGTTACGTAAGAGATTATATTGGTTTACCTTATAACACTAAAAATATTAAAAGGTCATTTGAATATGAGGTATGAGGATTTTTCAGAATAGATGATCTTATTAGATAATTGACAATTTCTGTAACACCCCATGTAACACCCCTACATCGTACTTCACAACTAATTGAAATCGCAGCGGAAATAAACAACTAAACATTAACTAAACGCTTCGGTGCTACAACGCCGTCAACCACCCACGTGGTTAACAAGGCAGAATAAATACAAGTGTACCGGTCTGATGACCAGACTCCCGAGCATAGAACTAAACCATAAATACATCATATACAATACCGAGTATTTAAATACATTACTTCAATGTAAACTGTCAATATACCGCCATAGTAGTTTCAACGGGATCAAAATATAATGCCACGGGAGCACAGGCGCATCCCGGCTCAACATCCAAAATAAACCAAAGTACAACTGCAGCCTAGATCCTACAGCCACTCTGCTTCCTCGATCCTCATACTGCAGTAAATATATGGAGCCCCCGAGGGGGTCAGCAACCCTTGGCTGGTATGGTTAACGCGCAGCCCATCAACTACCGGGATACGTGTAACTAATTGTCATGATAACATGGCATTTATTTTATACATAACATAACATAATATGTGGCATAGCATCAATAGTGCATAGCACAACATCACATACATAGTGGATACTCTTTCCACAACAACAACCAAGAAGGTTAAACAACATAAGAGCCTAGAGAATGGTTCACCCTCATGTTAAGCTCGTTACACACACTCATTACCATTCTGTTATTCGAACGAGTAACTTAAGTCACAGATGGTTCGGATAAAGTGACCCGAACACACCACACAAACACATGTTCCCACTAAACCGATCATAAGTCAGAATAGGTAAGCTTTGGAGGAAGCTAGCGGGAGATCGAACGCCAAATTAAGGAGAACAATCTTAACAACATAAGAGTCGAATCTGATTCAGATATCTACTCTTAACTTACATGCATGACCGACCGGACAACCGGATTCCTCACTTCCCAGTTAGCACTTGTTAGAAGTTCACAGTGGAACTTAACAAACAATTCACAACAAGTGGTAAGTCAAGTTAGGCACACACAAGGGAAATGAGTCACATCATAACATCACAATAATATGAACAACGGTAAACTCATTACATGATTAAGTCTTACAACGTCATAAACACATAGAAAACATACAACACACAAGCCGGTGTAAACCGGTAGGCAACAGACTGCAAGAAACCATACCTTGGTCCTTGCTTCGATTGATTTCCACCGTAGGTCACTCCTATACATGATTAATAACATCGGTTAATTATTTATTTAACTTCAAACTTACTAAATATTTAACATGATTGTATGACATGTTTTTAATGCCCAACTAATCCTTCATTACCTTCATTATACCCTAGGGGGCTAACTACATTTGCCACATTCTTTACTGTTTTTTTTTTATAAATTTTGGTCTGTCCGACCCACCGTCCGACCCACAACTGGGTTGGACCCTTCCAGTGATTTTCGGGTTTGGAAAACTTAACTTGTCCGACCCATGTCCGACCTAACCATCTGGGTCGGACCATTCCAGAGATTTCATCGCCCTTTGAACATACACGTCCGACCCATGTCTGACTCACTCGACTGGGTCGGACCATTACAGAACTTTCACCGCCTTACCAAACAACTATGTCCGACCCATGTCCGACTCACTCGACTGGGTCGGACCATTCCAGAACATTTTCCGTCCACCAAAACATGACCGTCCGACCCATGTCCGACCCAAGTCCTCTGGGTCGGACCGTTCCAGAACCATTTACTGACGTCTAACAGAGGCTGTCCGACCAAAACTTGGGTCGGACCCCTGGGTCGGACGCCACCAAAACTTGTCCAAACTTTGTCAAATCTTCACCAAACTTCTCCTAAAGCCTCCTAATGTTTCTTAACATCATTTAGTACCCTCAAACCCTCATACAACATCCATAAAATTCATTATCTACCCTCCTTAACACTTACTGATTCCATACCGAAATTCTTAACACTTATGTTATTTTCTCCTAGGTCTTTAAGTGGTGTTTCATACCTAAGATAATCACTTATGCCAAGATACTCCCTCACCACACAACAACATCATCTCTCAAGCTTTTCTTCTTCCTAAACAATTCCTTAAACATCTTTACAAGTTTATAGCTTCTCATGTAACAATCCATGAAATACCCCAAACTTATTAAACATGGATTAATATCTAATCACATTAATTAAGGCCTAAACATGCCTTAGAAAATCAACTGAGAACAACAGTGGTCAACACAAAACAAGATGTTGCACCCTTTGACTGTTAAGGGTAAATAAATACCCAAATGAACTATGTAGGACCCAAAATTTGTCCTAAGCATATAACACATTACTAAACATATTATAATTGTTGGGAAACACTCCAACACAAAGAACAAGCACTTTCATGCTTCAAGGTCAAAAAGGGCAAAAATGTGCTCTAAGAAACCTTAAAGGTCTAATGACCTCTAAATGATATAAAATTGAGTTACATGATCAAATATCATGTAAGGAACACAACACGACCGTTGTCAAAGAAAACATAGCTCAGAAACACCAGGCAACACAAAATGTGCGCTAAAACTCCTTAAAGCACGTTTTTGTGAAATTGTCTTTTAAATTGGTTTTTAAATGGGCTAAAAGGTTATAATTACCTTTAAATATATAAAATATCATATTATATGATATTAGGAATTTAATTCCAGAAATTTACGAATTTTTACAAATTTAATATTAAAATATTAATAAAACCCTAATGTGGGGCCCGTTTGGGTCAACATTGACTAAGTTGGTCAATGTTGACCATTGACCACGAAATGGACTACATAAAATCAGATAATTAAGTCTCTTAACAGACCAAGAGACAAGTCCCATGTGACAATTAAATGTAGTCCTTTACTTTTACATAAAATAACAAAAATGATAAACTTTACCTTATAAAACAAAAAAAATGGGCTCCACTTACCTTACCTGAAATACCCCGAACTTAAATATGGTGATTATATTATTCTAGTAAGGTATTTAAAGGCCTAATAGTGCCTAAGTAATTTTTGGTAAAGAAATAAATCCAAGAAATGAGAAAAACGCTTAGGAAGCGGAAAACGCTAGAATGAGCGTTAAATAACCATAGGAGGTACGAGACCTCGGTTATAGTATCGTAAGTATTCTTAAGGCTTATTCATGCCTAGTTAGTATACGGGAATGATTCCCGAAGAAAACGGATCCAAGAAATGTATTAAAACGCTAAAAGAGCTTTAGCGCACGTTTTTCGAGGAAACTCGAAAGCGTGACTGTAAGTGGTCAAACAGGCCCGTAAAAATTATAATTCATTGAATAATAATTATTAAGCATTTATTGAAGCTTAATAACCAATAAAATAAAGAAACGAGAAAATTCCGGAAAACGGGCCCAGTTAGTGAATAGTATCAAAACCGGGTGAAATAACGAGCGTTTCTGTAAAAGACGAAAAACGCTCCGGCTAGTATTACAGTGGGGGCCGGTTTTAACAGATAATAAACCCCCTCTCACACACACACACTAGCTAAATAAATAATGAGTCAAAAAGCAAAAGTAGAATAAAAAGGACAAAAGCAACCCCACCCTCTCTCTCCTCTCTCACTTCTCTTTCCTTCCTTCTCTTTCCTCTCTTTCTCCTTCCCCATCGATTTCTTCTCTCCCTCCTTGAGCTGGGCGATTTTGAGAAGCTCCACATCCATGGATTCTCTTCATTCTTCCTCCAACTCTAGCTCCATTTGAGCCCCAAATGTAAAATAAATTACATATTTGTAATCCCCTCATCCTCCTCTACATTTCTATCTTTCCAAAATTCGAAAAGGATGAGTTTCATCTCCATGGGTTTTCCCCATTTGAAGAGAAAAGCACACCATTGTGAAGCTTGGAGTCTCCTCTTTCCAACAAGGTAAAAATCTCCATAAAAGATTCAAGTTTCCTCCACCCTCTTTGGAAACTGATTTTTAGCCCTTTGTAATGCCTTGTTTTTCTCTCTTCTTTTGAGCATCAATTTCACCTAGCCATGGTGGTGGATTCTCCTTCTTGAACCAAGGGCTAAAACCCCTCCTAAAACACTCCAAAGGTAAACCCTAGAAATTTTATTTTTAACACTTCAATGAATTAGTGTTAATATGGGGGTTAGTAGATTGATTATGTTCTCTTTGTGTAATTTGGGTGTTGGGATGGAGTTTGGCAACTCCATCCCCCACAAAACCGATTTCGAGGCAAGAAAGGAAGAAGGAGGAAATTGAGAAAGAAAGAAGGAAGTATAAGCTCAAGGTAAGGGCTCCTTCCTAATGTAAATTTTATTGTAATTAGAGTAATGGGAATGGGCAAAATGTTTAAAGAACCCAAAACCTTGTACTAGTATTGAGAATTGTGAAGTTTGAGTATTTAAGAGCAAGCATGTGGATTGTAGGCCTTAGAGCCAAGTAATTGTATATGAATAATTGTATTGTGGATTGAGGAAATATTGGTATATTGGGATTTTGTATGTGTGCTGATAGAACCCTTGTGGTTTGGCTAGAATAGAGATGAATTGGATGAGAAAGGATGTGTGTGGATAAATAAGGAAAGTAGATGAACTATGGCGAAATTTTAGTAGGAATTGTGTGTTTAAGGATGACTTGGTGAGTGGGAGAACCAAGGTATGTATTGAGGATAGTAGAGATGTTTAATGGCCATTGGGATGGTAATTGTAGTATGAGGAATATGGAGTGTAAAATCTGTACCATAAGAGACACAAAAACTGTGCATAAGTGTTGAAGAAGAAGTGAAGGAATTGTTGTATGTGGATTTAGAAATGAGTAATGGATTTGGTGGATGGATTAAGGTATATTAGGAAGCCTAAATGGCACTAAAACATGTGGGATTACAGGTAGGAAGATTGGGGAAGTAATGGGTAAAAGAGAGGACTGAAAACAGATTTTAAACTGAAGTACTGGGCCGGACTAGACTTGCAAGTTCGGTCGAGCCCAAATTACAAAGATGGGAAACCTTCTGGAATCGACCGACTTGCGACCGGACATGCAAGTTCGGTCGGACCAGAAAATTCTCCGTCAGAAACCTTCTGGAATGGACCGAACTTGCGACCGGACTTGCAAGTTCGGTCGGCCAGAAAAATTCCCGTAATGCGAGCTACTGGAATGGACCGAACTTGCAACCGGACTTGCAAGTTCGGTCGGGCCAGAAAATTCCCTGTACTGGTAGCAACTGGAATGGACCGGACTTGCAAGTCGGTCGCAAGTCCGGTCGGGTCAAAAAAAATAAAAATTTTATTAATATGATTATAACCATCATATGTATATATATAATATATATGCCTATACACATATATGCATATATATGTAGTAGTACCTGTAAATGAAATTGTGAAGGTAAGAAAGTAAGTATATGAGGGTGAAAGCAAGTGAAAGTAACCAAGCAAGTTAAAAGTATAAAAAAAGTACATACACGGGTGAAACGGGGGTAAGTACGGGAGTAAGTTTAATTATTTGTGTATCGTGAGAGCTATAGTATTAATAATAATGTTGAAACAGTATCAGTGGAACAAGTGTGAACCAAGGAACAAGGGAACACGTGTTTAAAGCTAACTCGATGAAAGGATGATTTCCTCATGCCCAGTATGCTAACCGAGTTACGTTGATTTTGTGCTGTATGCCGGCTAATCAAGACTAAAGCATGAAAACGGTTTATTGCCTTCATTATATGTCTGCTGTATGTTGATTGAGCTAACCTTCTTGAATGATTGTGTGGCTTTACTTAGTGCGTAGACCGACTCATAGATGAGTCTTGTTGTGTATTGACTCGTAGCGAAGTCATTGTGAATTAATGGAACCGTAGCAACGCACTAAACCAACAAACCATAAATGGTAACGTAAACCAATGAACTCACTAGAATGTGAGAGAGTGTACGGGAGTAATAACCTCCCGATAACGGTAGGAGAAACGAAATGAATAATCCACAAACGAACAGTAGTGGAAGTATATAAGTAACCTCTATTAGAGGAATTAATCTTGGTGCAAAACATGAACCATGAGAGTTGTAAAGAATGATGAGGGATCTCCAAACCCCTTAGTAATTAGTCGACCCTTATGAGAGGACCCGACTGTAAGTATGCCCCGAACGAGAGAGTATTCGATATGTTGGGGAAACCCTTAAATCTGAGGATACTAGACGGTGGTAATTCCCTAAGCTAACAGAGGTTATCGAGAGAGATACTTCTAGGCTAACCCATGAGGTTGTATTGTGCTCTGAGAGAAGAGTGTTGGGAATTCGTGTAGTCCGGTAGAACGGACATTTGAGTATTTGAGGAGCTAAGCGTATAGCCCTCGTATTGTAGGTCCGGTGGCGAGCCTTGAGTATGACTCCGCCCAGAGGCCAAAGTAATGAGTATTGCGTATGTATGAGTAAGGTAATGAGTATCAAGTAAGAAGAAAGTATGAGTATGTAAGGAGTACCGAGTATTGAGTACGTATGAGTAAGTATCGAGTATTGAGTATGTAAGAGTAAGTATGGAGAATCGAGTAGTGAGTATGCACTAGTATAGTAACGAGCACAGAGTAAGGATCGTGTACGAGTAAGGTATTGAACATGGAGTGATGAGTATGCAAGAGTAAGGAGTAAGTATGAGTAGAGCAACGAATATCGAACACAGTACGAAGAGTAAAGAATGTATAACAAATACGAATGGTTGACTATTGAATTGTCTTCCTTAGTAAGTATTGTACTTGTGTATTTATGTAGGTATCCTTGATTGTATTGTGTAGTATGAGTATGTATGTATGCATGTAAAATGAACTCCATGTATATTTGACCCAAAGTAGTCGGCGTACCACGGTTAGCACGCGGTATATGCGGATTTCATATGCAGCGTAAGATGACCCCCTCGGGGGACCCTTTTTAGTGTGCAGGTACCGAAGCTGTTCACCGTTCGAGAGAGTAGGACGGGGACTGCTACGTAAGCATGGGTAGTTGTATAGTAGGGATCGGTACTTGTATTGTAATGCGAATTTGGAAGCTTAAACTGTATCGGTAATTTGAGGACTGTAGTATACTCGGTATAGTATTGTATTGGAGTTGTAATTGGATTATGGATGAGTATGCAATGGGAAGTATTGTATGGTCTAGAGTACTCGGTATATTCATCATCATCAGACCGATAGTATGTGGTATTGTAATCCGCCTTGTTAGTCACGTGGGTGACTACCAGCATTGTACACCCGCCGTTGAGTAAGTAATATCCGCTGCGAAGGAAAGTATTTGTACAATAATGATGGTATTAGCGGTAGGGGTGTTACATTACCCATGTGAGCCAGCCGAATTGGAGCCTCCACTTGCTCCTCTTCCTCCTTGCATTTCGGTGCTCCAAGCTGGTACAAGACAAGAGATGAGTCACCTTACAATAAATGAACTAAAGTAACATTATTTATATCCATTTTCATTCAAAATTGGCTCCAATCATGCCCTACCTTTGTCAATCAAGGACGGCTGCCCTTTTCATTGTCTCCTCCTTGTCTCCACCGAATTTACTCATCAATTATCAATTACAATCAGACTTGATGAGTCACCAATTCAATAATGACATAAAATATTCAAAAAAGTGTTTTAAGGCAATATTAGGTCATCCTCCTTCATTTCTCCTCTTCAGCCGAGGTTGCTCTGTCCTTGAGCTCCCTTTGGCTCCTCTCCACCGTAGGTAAGAGTTCCAAGCACCATTTATGAGATCTCAAGCTCTAGGTAAGCTCCTAAGGCATAAAAATGCCCATTTTCTTCATCTTTCTTTCCTTTTTCGATTGATCTACACTCCAACCTTTTCTATACATCTATGTAGAGTGATTTGGAGGTTAAAGGAAGTATTGGTTTCGTACATAACCAGATCTAAGGAGGAAAGTTCAAGTCATGACCATTTAAGGTAAAAATGTGCTTTAAGCTCATAACTTTTGATTCCCTTCAAGTTCGGCTGTGAAACTTTGTTCCTAGCCTTATTTTCTTCTCCTTTTCATGTGGAATCAGTTGGTTAGTGTAACACCCCTACTACGCCCAACACATTACTTGAAATCGCAGCGGAAAATAAACAACTAAACAGTAACTAAACGAATGGTGCTACAATGCCGTCAACCACCCACGTGGCTAACAAGGCTGAATAAATACAATTGTACCGGTCTGATGATCAGACTCCCGAGCATAGAACTAATAACCATATATACATCAACATTATACCGAGTGTTTACATAATCCTTCACTGTAACTTCACTGTAAACCATCATAAACAAGTATATAACACGCCACGGGAGCACAGGCGCATCCCGGCAACATCCAAAAGTACTCCAAAGGTAACTACACCCTAGGATCTAGAGCCACTCCGCTTCCTCGATCCTCATCCTGCAGTAAAAGAAATATGGATCCCCCGAGGGGTCAGCAACCCTTGGCTGGCATGGTTAACGCGCAGCCCATCGACTACCGGAATGCGCGCAACTATTTGTCATGATGACATGGTATTTATTTTAAACACACAACTCATACATACATAACATAAATGGGTATTGTACACACCATAACACATATCACAAACTTACAATTCCTTTTAGGAAGAGAACCAACACAGTTAGTCCCCACTGAGAGCCTAGAGAATGTTGCCATGCTCATGCTTAGCTCGTTACATAACTCGTTACCGTCCGGTTAGATTGAACGGTTAACTTAACACAAGGTGCCTCAGATATAGTGATCCAAGCACACCGAAATAACACATAGTATGCCCCTTGGCCCGACGTGAGTCAGTAAAATAGCCTTGGTTAAGCTAAAGGGAAGGTTAGAAACCAAATTGGAAACTTAACCATAACATACAGAGAGAATCGAACCGGTTATGACATCGACTCCCATACTCACACTGCGTGGCCGGAACAGACCGGACTCCTCACTTCCCCCATTAGCCCTTGTTAGTAGTTCATCATTGAACACAACACACAATTCACAATCATAGGTCAAGTCTTGTTAGACACACACAAGAGAAGAGAGAGTCATACTCAACAACATAATGATATTTAACAACGGTAAACTCTTTTACATGGTTTAATCTTACAAAGTCATAAACACACAGAAAAACAAACAACACACAAGCCGGTGTAAACCGGTAGGCAACAGACTGCAAGAAAACCATACCTTGGTCCTTGCCTCGACTGATTTCCACCTTGAGAGAATCCTAAACTGTAACACCCCAACCGTTAATCTCGTCATTACCTCTTAAACTGTTACTAATTACTCCTACTCACGCAGCGGAACTCTAATTACAACGAGGGGTGAAACAACGCCGTTAGCCACCCATGTGGCTAACCAGGCCTTTCTTACATACCGTAACGGTCTGATGAACTGGAACAACCGAGTACTTCATACAAATACAATATTCAATTCACTTCTTTACTATGCCGAGTCTACAATATACGGATGCCGATAACATACTCGGACTTACACCACATTTAAATGCATAAGTAATTACGATCTAACTACCCACGCTTCATAACTGTCCCCGTCCTACTCTCTCGAACGGTGGTCAGCTTCAAGTACCTGCACACTAAAAACGTTCCCCCTAGGGGGTCAGCTTACGCTGCGCATGAAATTCGCATATATACCGCGTGCTAACCGCGGTACGCCGACTACTTTGGGTCGGATATACATGGAGTTCATTTTAATCAAACAACATGCATCATGGCAATACAATATATGTATATCACACAAGGAATCTACATCCAATCACGGAACACGATTCCTAACTAACATAACAATGTTGTTAGTGGTAACTGGTACTCTTAGGCATTGGGGGTTATTCCTCACTATGCCTTGTTTACTTATTCAATACCTCTCCCCTCTCTCGGGTACTTATTCGTATACACACCCATTCTCTTGGGCTACTCATTCTTATACTTACCCATTCTCTCGGGTTACTCATACATATACTCACCCCTTTTTCTCGGGTTATTTATTCTCATTATCTCACCCACACTCTTGGGTTATTTATACTCATTATCTCACCCACACTCTTGGGTTATTTATACTCAAGCTCTTGTAGATTCTCGAGACACTACAGGTCTCCTACGTCACGCTTGTTACTCTTAATACATACTCGAGCCAAAACTCATGGCTCTCGAGCATAGTCTTACTTCCCCGGTTTCGACCCTACTCTGGGTCTAGCATGGTGGGAAGGTTCAACTAGCTCCCGGAACTCTCTCTTAGTTCCTATCTCTTTTTACACAAGTCCGACTACTCTCGTTCCCATACACTCCTCTCTCGGAGTTATAATAATATCACGTACATTAGTCTAGAAGCATCATTCTCGATGTTTCTAATGACTTTGGGAACTTTACTTCAATTCGGGTAATCTTAGGCTTAAGGGTTACCCTTACATACATATACTTATACATTCGGATATTTTCTTATACCGGGTAAAATCCTCATATAAGAGGTCGACCGTATCTCAAGGGAGTCACATAGTCCCTTAGGTCTCTTTTACCTTTCTTATATGTTTACATTATTGGACTAACTTCAATCCTCTCGATGGAGGTCATTTATCTCTCCACTCATATTTATCTCGTGGATTGTTTCACTAAGGTTCTCTAACCGTTATCGGGTATATACTCAACCCGTACATCTCCTCGCATTTTAGGGAGTTCATATGTTTGTATTATCGTTATACTTTAATCGATAGCATGTGTGTGTTTGCATAATACCATTGGTTATGTGACTACCCGTTCAACGGGTTTCTAGTCAATCAATACTCACTAAGAGTCGGTCTATGCACTAAGTTAGACCACACCGGCATACAAGTATGTTAGCTCATTCAACATACAACAATGCGTGCATAATCAAACAAGGGATTGTTTTCATGCTTTAATCTTGATTAAGCCGGCACACAAACACACAAATCAGAGTAACTCGGTTAGCATACGGGGCATGAGAAAATCATACCTTTCACCGGGGGTTTCACTTTTACCGTGTCATCTCACCATGCTCGGATCACGCACGACTCTCTGATAATGTTTCAAGCATTATTGTTAATACTAAGATCATACGGTACATAATTAAATGTTACTCCCGTAGTTACCCCGTTGTCCCGTTATCTCGGTTTTACTTTGTTAATTTGAGTTCTCATTTCTCACTCTCTTCTAACACTTTCTTACACTCCTTAGGGCCTTTACATGTCACCAAACAAGGCCTTAACATCTTATAACATTAGCATTCAAACCCCATCATTAGCAACCTTTAAAACACTCACGGGCAATTCTGGGGGTGGTCCGGGACTTGGTCCTTACCCTAAGTCCCGGACCAACTGAAGATACAACTCTCGGCTCAATTTTTGCTATGGTCCGGGACCTTGTCCCTATCCCAAGTCCCGGACCAACATGTATGTGCACTCTCGACATAAAAATAGGGGGTGGTCCGGGTCCTTGTCCATGGACTAGGTCCCGGACCCTGCTAAAACCTGCAACATACATTATTTTTCAACCCCAATTCAATCCTTAATCCACACCCAATCTTTCCCTAATCTTTCCACAAGATTCCTACATGTTTTATCACCTTAAAACATGCTCTAAACCACTTCAAATCATGGGTTAAACCCTTACTCAAATTCTTCCTCAAAATCACTTCCATATCATAACTAGTTCTCTTGTTCTTCTAAGTTGTAACAGATTTTGGTACCCTCTTTTACCATTCAAACCTCCCTCACTAATGCCATTCCTAGCACTCAGATGACATTATTTCTACTCCTCATACACACTTCTCCTTAGTTTTGGTTTCCAAATCATTTACCACTCACTTAACAACTCTTTAACACCTAGTTCCTTCCTTATAATGGAACACCCAAGTTCATAATCTCCAAGGAAATTTTGACAGCACTTGCCTACTTCTCAAGCATATTCACCACACATAAAACAGCTCATAACCACTTCTTCATTCCTGTTTAATGAAACAAAACAACTACAATACTCCAAATTTCCCTCTTGTTTACACATGTACACTAGTTTAGTTTCTAGGTTTATTTGCACACATAAACCTCATTTAAACATTCTCTTTCAACTCAATATTGTAGTATCATTACTACTCAAGCTCAAGGTTGTTTATACAGCCCCAACATAAGTTTCCCCAAGCAAATAAAACCAACGCAAGGTAAGCCCATTACCTTGTTTATTCTCGGTTTTTACTCCTCTTCCTCTTCTTTCTCTTGTTCCCTCTTTCTCTTCTTGTTTTCACAACATACCAAGGAGCATAGATTGCCAACTACAATCATATCCCCACACACACATCAACAAGTAAGTTTCAATATTTTCCACATAACCTAATATATTCCAAGGAGCTAGTTTTCAAGGTTTAGCTTAGGTTTTACCTTAGAATAACCAAATGGACAGCTTGGCAATCCATTGGAAGAGTTTCCATCCCTCCACAAGAGCAAGATGCTCACGGCTAACATGGGGAAAAATTCAACGTGAGGGAATTTTTCCCAAATTACAAGAACAAGCTTGAAATGGCCAAAACTCTTACTTATTATTACCTTAAGACATTAAGGAGGTGGAGGAGAGTTAAAATCAGCTCTTAAAGCTTCAAAAGCTCCAACATCCATGGAAGTGAAGGTGGGGGAATCAAGATTTTGAGGGGTACAAAACGTAGCCCTCGCCGATACGAGTCTAACGGTGGCAATTTTGTGCGATTCGGTGAAGGAATGAGCAAGTTAGAGGAGATTGAAGATGGAGGTGGTGTGCTGTGTGGAGTCGCCCAGCGTACAGAGGTAAAGGAAGAAGAAGCTCTGGTAGGGGGAAAGGAATCGTGAATGAAAGAAAAAGAGGGGGAGAGAGAGTTCTAATATTACATTAACTATTCACCCTTTTACTTTTTCTTTTCTTTCCTTTCTTATTTATTTACTAGCTTAGAGTGTGTGTGAGTGGGTGACTCACTAAATAAAACCGGCCCCACTAAATTAGTAAGCTGGAGCGTTTTTCGTTTTCTTACAGAAAACGCTCGTTATTTTACCCGGTTTGGCACTATTCACTAACCGGGCCCGTTTTTCGGAATTTTCTCGTTTAATTAATTTTTAATGGTTATTAAGCTTCCATTAATATTTAATTATAGTTATTTAATCAACTATAATTTTTACGGGTCCGTTTGACCGCTTAAAGTCACGTTTTCGGGTTTTTCTCGAAAAACGTGCTTAAAACTCCGTTAGCATTTTTAATCCATTATTTGGATCCGTTTTCTTCGGGAATCATTCCCGTATACTTATTAGGCCTAACTAAGCCTTAGGAATCCATCTCGGACCCTCTCGAGATCATGTATCTTATACTCATTTAACGCGCATTTAGCGTTTTTCGCTTTTCAAGCGTTTTCTCTTTTCTTTTGGTTTTATTCTTTTTACCAATACTCTTTAGGCACCATTAGGCCCTTAATAATTTTATTAGAGTAATTTAATCACCCTTTTTAGATCCGGGGTATTAAAATCTACCCCCCTTAGGAACTTTGTCCTCAAAGTTGGTGAATCTAGATGGTTCCTCTCACGGCGTACTATGCCAAGGTTATAATACA
This sequence comes from Limonium bicolor, assembly GCA_023374045.1. NCBI lineage: Eukaryota > Viridiplantae > Streptophyta > Magnoliopsida > Caryophyllales > Plumbaginaceae > Limonium > Limonium bicolor. Next base: position 316,901,317 of record CM041778.1, on the reverse strand, counting down.
TGTATAACCTTACAGACTCCACAAGTCTGTCTCATTTCATACTACACATACCACACACATATCACAGCATGTATAGCAATCAAAAATACTCTTTTTACTCTCTCCATGGAATCGGTCCGAAGACAAGAAGGCACTACAGTCCTCGAATCCATATTGAGTAATATACTACTGATCCCTCAGGTACCGGTCACGTTGAACACTTACTCTTTCTGGTTCACGGCCGTTTCATGACAAATGGGCACTTACTCTCTCTGGCCCACGGTCCCTTCGGTTCTGATCAAAACGTTCACATATACATATCCTCAGGCACTCTGGTTGACTCACTCAACACAGGAACATCTCAGGGTACTCTCCCCGTCCCGCTGCCTTTGGAAAAATCACACACTGTCACCGCCCCAACCGGTCACTTAGGACCGCCGCACGTACGGTGAAATGGTTTCAAAACTAATACACGCCCACCGTTCTACCGGTCACCAAGACTTAAGGCCACAGCCATCGGCGGGTGATAGCGGTTTCAAAACCAATTTTCATTTCCATCTTCATACTTGAAGAAAAATTCTTTTTCCAAAATCTGTTTGAAAATTCTTTTTAAAACATCACACAACTCCAAATCCGGTTCATGGTAGTTGTATCTTTTCTTAGCTTGATTACTTGTGACCACTATAGGGAGCTTCAGGAATCATCTAACCCTGATGTGATCAGCATCAGTGTTGAACTATCCTTCCACCCCAATTTGTGTTCGGTTTCCCTTGATCGCTAGCAGATCAAGTTCCACCTCCCACGTCAGTTTCAAACAAACATAGTCAAACATTTTCGTTTTCTATCTTTTACTCTTTCTAGTTATATTCACGAAACAATTCGTTTCAATTAATCTCTAGTTCCTAGTACTTAGGTCATTTGTGATTCTCATTGCTTCACTACTTTACCTAGGTATTCCATACTTATGGCTTCTTTTACCCAAATTGTTGCTCAATTTAAAACACATAACATACAACTCCAAAGGATGGAACTCACTCCATCTATCATTCTCAAATAAAATCACCTAGGGAACTCACTCCCTCTTAGGTTACACATCGGTTTCATGCCGATTCATACTCGTTATGTCTCATGTCTAATCTCACTAGACATATACTATAGGGATTCTCATTCCCCAGGAGTTTCTCTACTCCTCTTTTCGTATTTATTACATACACATTACTCGCATCTCTCATGCATAACTCATACTTACACGATGAATGGGTAGACATGTTTATGTAACATGAGTTCCAATCATCAAAATAATTCTTTTGTGCTATGCACATAGTAGTTTACGCACCAATACGTAAAACATACTCTAAGCGGTTTCTCGCCCTACCCCCCTTAAAAGGGGTTACGCCCGCGTAACCAACCATATGTTATCACTGAACATTGGTTCATAATTCGAGTATTATGAAGTGTTTAAACTTCAGTACGGTTATTAACTCATAACCGGGTTCGGTTCTAGCCTCTAAGGCTTTAAGGGGTTTATGACATAGGTATACTTAACCCTGAATCACGGTCCACAAGCTTCTGCTGCGTGACCTGATAACTAGAGCTTAATTCGCTCTTTGGTATTTTCATGTATTTCAATCGTCGCTTGGTATCTCTTACCGTATGCGAATTCGATGAATTTTAGATTGTCTCTCCAGTTCTGGGAATCTACTTCGTATAACACTGTATACCTTTGATTATTCACTCATTTTTTCCGACTTGTTGTCGGTTGAGGTCAAGCTACTACTTAGCATGTAGTGCTTCCTCGTTTAATAGTGGCTCATGGATATGTTTGTTTCTTGTTCTGTGCCAGAGTTCATCATTCATACTACTCTGCATTTTTCCACATATCGATCCTGGGCCCTGTGGGTTACTGCCCACGTTCTTTGTGCATCTTTGGCCAATGGCCACACGGTTATCTCTCTAAATTCTCACTCAACAGGCTTTGTTGACATTTCTCAATTCGGCTCTCCCACTCGATCATCACCGCACAAGTGCAATACCAAAACACTCAGTCATACAGAGTGCAGAAGCGTAAACCCTTGACAGTAAATCTCTCATGAGATAGGAATAAACATGTCTCCTTTACCACATTTTCTCATCAACTTCATATCATGAACTGGCTATACTCTTACAATGGTTGCTTGCCGCGTACCATATTCTTTCTCATTTCCTTGGCATCCGCTACTACTTTAGCTTCCGCCCAGGTGTTCTCGCCATTTACACTATGGCTTGCCATTCACTTGGCTCAACAACATACGCTATTGTTTAAATCTCTTTGCGCACTTGCGCACTGCTTACTCTGCAGTTCATACTGTACACATACAGTGTTCACTACTCATCCGATTATTCTATCGGTATCTTTTTACTGCTATCAAGCCTTCCTCTTACACTCTACTATAGCTCATATACCCCTTGGCAATATACACATGCTCAAGCTTCACTACACCGCTCTAGCGGTTTCACATTACATATTTAGGTGGTATCCTTTCTCTAGAGGATTCACGCAACTGCCACTACAATAACAAGTGGTAACCCACTCTAAGATAGTGGTTCATTGTCCACTGTTCCTTTTTATGCCTTTATGCTCAGGTTTGCAATGTTTGAAACTACAAATTGTAGTTAGTTTACCGGCTTACAAGCCACCTTGCCTCGAGCCATGCTCTGTGCAGCTGTTTATACAAGTTTCTACTTCTCCGTATACCATTAAATGGTTTGGAGGTATTACTGGGTTTTTGATATGGTTGTCACATCACGCTTCCGTATACGGAAGTCCCTATAAGTTTCTTGATATTAATTCATGCCTTCTGGCAATCTAGGGTACCCCGCGTTGCGTGGGATCCCTTCGGGTTCTACCCGAGTGTTCTCTTTAACACTTGTGTTTTCAACACGATGTTTTGTTCAATCACTGTTGACTCCGGCACCCTTCACGGATTGCTCCAGGGTGTTACCGTGTTGCGCCATTACATCTGGCTTGAACTCATGGGTATGTCTAGTTACTTATTGCGTCTTGCGGTTATATACTGACCATCCCATTTAGGGTTGTAATGTCTTCGTTATTGGTAGATCATTGGTACCTTTCCTTTATCTCCATGGTCAGGTCATCATTCTCTTCAGTGAAGTATACTATGGGAATTCTGTCCCGTTCATCGAACATTAATATGTTCATTTTAGGCCTTCGCCATATTGTTCACGCTGGTATTTATTCCAGCTATCATTTGTTTCCTTCATGATTTCTGAGACACATCTAATGTCTATACTTAATACTCTGTGCTTCTCGCACTTTTTAACGTTACGTTCTTAGATCCATCATCTTGCTGGATTCTTGACTTCTTTAGCTTGATAAGCTTCTTTGTGTTCTTCGGTCATTCCAGGTGTCCAACTGTCTTGGTTTGAATTGGCTCTTTCGTCCGTAGTATGGAGTGGGCTACTTCCCGTGTACCGTACCCTACTTGTATACATACATGGAGTATCTTATTGATACGTTGCCACTTACCCAACTAACTCATAATTGGTCTGTCAGGCCCGCAAGCTCCTTCGGAGTGCGGTCGTTCCATGTCTCATTTGTGTACACTTGTAGTGTCGGTCACGCCTAAGTGAAGTATTCTGTTGCCAACTCCTCTTATATGGTCCTATAATAACTTATCGTGGTTCACTGGTTTGGTTTTAAAACTTTGGGGGTTTTTGGAAAATTTCATGTTTTTGGAAAATTTCATGTTTTGAAGAAAAGTTTGAGTCTTGAAAGTAAACTCTTTGCGGCATTTCAATGCCGGTTGCTTCTTACCAGGTCTAGCCTCTTGCTGACCGGTATATTCTTTATACAGTGGTCAGGCCTTTAGGCCTTTTCAAGGTTTCGTTTCACAACCTTTAGGGTTTTGTGATGCTATAATGGCCTCTCTCGCCATCTAGGCACTTGCTAGTACTGGTCGCTTGTCAAAGCTCTTCTTATTGGTCCCGCTATTACTGCACTTGCCGTGGCAAGTGCGCGGTACTGGCGGTTTTTAGGTTAACTCATACCGGTCACGGTATTGTTCACATTGTATCTGGTAGCCTAGTCGGCTCTTCCTTGATCCCGTAGTTGGATAACTGCTCCTTGGAGCTGATTCTCACTCATCTTGACATGATTGTCATTCAATTTAGGCACTTCTCCACTCTCGGAGTTCCTTAATTACTTTAATTCTATGCTTTGCCTCGTTGCTCGTTCCCACGTCTTTACTGTGGTTACCGAGGTTTAACTTATTTAGGTACTACTTCTGTAGTCCTATTCGGGTATATCCCGTAGTTATGCTCGTAGCTGTCTAAGCTATACCAGTTAAGTATTGCAACCTCTTTGGGTGTGGCAGGGTGGGTGCATCTACCTTTGACTAGATTCTCAGTCAATATGTATACCATTGATGGTATTAGTTAACTATGGCGGTCCGTAGACATGTGTCCCGGTTTTTGTTATTATCATTGCTTCTCATTAATCCGCCTTCTTGCACGGTTAGTGCTTTCTTTTTGCTGCTGCTCGACCAGCTGGGTTCTCGCGACTGCTAAGCATGTCACCCCAGGCTGCCACAAATTCTGGTCTCCTTGGATTAGGATGTCTCGACCTTCCGTCATTAAGTGCGGTTATTGTCGTTTCAGCGGGTTCCGTCTCCGGGATTTCCGGTTCTCGGGACATACCGCATGACAGGTTCTGGTTCATATTGAGATATTTAGTAACTGCCAGATTGGACTTCCCCGTCTCTCTGGCGTTCTTTCCCAGGCTTTTAATGCGGGGGTTGTGGAGCGCGGGTCTGGTATTGTAGGTATCCAGATCATACTGGAAGTTCCTAACTAGCGCATCTCTCACGCTACCACTCAACCCTTAGCCCTAAGTCTCTAATTCCTAACTCGGTATTTCCTAAGCTCGGTATTTCCAGTCATCAGAGCAATACTTCGCTCTGATACAATTTTTGTAACACCCCAACCGTTAATCTCGTCATTACCTCTTAAACTGTTACTAATTACTCCTACTCACGCAGCGGAACTCTAATTACAACGAGGGGTGAAACAACGCCATTAGCCACCCATGTGGCTAACCAGGCCTTTCTTACATACCGTAACGGTCTGATGAACTGGAACAACCGAGTACTTCATACAAATACAATATTCAATTCACTTCTTTACTATGCCGAGTCTACAATATACGGATGCCGATAACATACTCGGACTTACACCACATTTAAATGCATAAGTAATTACGATCTAACTACCCACGCTTCATAACTGTCCCCGTCCTACTCTCTCGAACGGTGGTCAGCTTCAAGTACCTGCACACTAAAAACGTTCCCCCTAGGGGGTCAGCTTACGCTGCGCATGAAATTCGCATATACCGCGTGCTAACCGCGGTACGCCGACTACTTTGGGTCGGATATACATGGAGTTCATTTTAATCAAACAACATGCATCATGGCAATACAATATATATGTATATCACACAAGGAATCTACATCCAATCACGGAACACGATTCCTAACTAACATAACAATGTTGTTAGTGGTAACTGGTTACTCTTAGGCATTGGGGGTTATTCCTCACTATGCCTTGTTTACTTATTCAATACCTCTCCCACTCTCTCGGGTTACTTATTCGTATACACACCCATTCTCTTGGGCTACTCATTCTTATACTTACCCATTCTCTCGGGTTACTCATACATATACTCACCCCTTTTTCTCGGGTTATTTATTCTCATTATCTCACCCACACTCTTGGGTTATTTATACTCATTATCTCACCCACACTCTTGGGTTATTTATACTCAAGCTCTTGTAGATTCTCGAGACACTACAGGTCTCCTACGTCACGCTTGTTACTCTTAATACATACTCGAGCCAAAACTCATGGCTCTCGAGCATAGTCTTACTTCCCCGGTTTCGACCCTACTCTGGGTCTAGCATGGTGGGAAGGTTCAACTAGCTCCCGGAACTCTCTCTTAGTTCCTATCTCTTTTTACACAAGTCCGACTACTCTCGGACTACTCTCGTTCCCATACACTCCTCTCTCGGAGTTATAATAATATCATGTACATTAGTCTAGAAGCATCATTCTCGATGTTTCTAATGACTTTGGGAACTTTACTTCAATTCGGGTAATCTTAGGCTTAAGGGTTACCCTTACATACATATACTTATACATTCGGATATTTTCTTATACCGGGTAAAATCCTCATATAAGAGGTCGACCGTATCTCAAGGGAGTCACATAGTCCCTTAGGTCTCTTTTACCTTTCTTATATGTTTACATTATTGGACTAACTTCAATCCTCTCGATGGAGGTCATTTATCTCTCCACTCATATTTATCTCGTGGATTGTTTCACTAAGGTTCTCTAACCGTTATCGGGTATATACTCAACCCGTACATCTCCTCGCATTTTAGGGAGTTCATATGTTTGTATTATCGTTATACTTTAATCGATAGCTTGTGTGTGTTTGCATAATACCATTGGTTATGTGACTACCCGTTCAACGGGTTTCTAGTCAATCAATACTCACTAAGAGTCGGTCTATGCACTAAGTTAGACCACACCGGCATACAAGTATGTTAGCTCATTCAACATACAACAATGCATGCATAATCAAACAAGGGATTGTTTTCATGCTTTAATCTTGATTAAGCCGGCACACAAACACACAAATCAGAGTAACTCGGTTAGCATACGGGGCATGAGAAAATCATACCTTTCACCGGGGGTTTCACTTTTACCGTGTCATCTCACCATGCTCGGATCACGCACGACTCTCTGATAATGTTTCAAGCATTATTGTTAATACTAAGATCATACGGTACATAATTAAATGTTACTCCCGTAGTTACCCCGTTGTCCCGTTATCTCGGTTTTACTTTGTTAATTTGAGTTCTCATTTCTCACTCTCTTCTAACACTTTCTTACACTCCTTAGGGCCTTTACATGTCACCAAACAAGGCCTTAACATCTTATAACATCATTAGCATTCAAACCCCCATCATTAGCAACCTTTAAAACACTCACGGGGCAATTCTGGGGGTGGTCCGGGACTTGGTCCTTACCCTAAGTCCCGGACCAACTGAAGATACAACTCTCGGCTCAATTTTTGCTATGGTCCGGGACCTTGTCCCTATCCCATGTCCCGGACCAACATGTATGTGCACTCTCGACATAAAAATAGGGGGTGGTCCGGGTCCTTGTCCATGGACTAGGTCCCGGACCCTGCTAAAACCTGCAACATACATTATTTTTCAACCCCAATTCAATCCTTAATCCACACCCAATCTTTCCCTAATCTTTCCACAAGATTCCTACATGTTTTATCACCTTAAAACATGCTCTAAACCACTTCAAATCATGGGTTAAACCCTTACTCAAATTCTTCCTCAAAATCACTTCCATATCATAACTAGTTCTCTTGTTCTTCTAAGTTGTAACAGATTTTGGTACCCTCTTTTACCATTCAAACCTCCCTCACTAATGCCATTCCTAGCACTCAGATGACATTATTTCTACTCCTCATACACACTTCTCCTTAGTTTTGGTTTCCAAATCATTTACCACTCACTTAACAACTCTTTAACACCTAGTTCCTTCCTTATAATGGAACACCCAAGTTCATAATCTCCAAGGAAATTTTGACAGCACTTGCCTACTTCTCAAGCATATTCACCACACATAAAACAGCTCATAACCACTTCTTCATTCCTGTTTAATGAAACAAAACAACTACAATACTCCAAATTTCCCTCTTGTTTACACATGTACACTAGTTTAGTTTTCTAGGTTTATTTGCACACATAAACCTCATTTAAACATTCTCTTTCAACTCAATATTGTAGTATCATTACTACTCAAGCTCAAGGTTGTTTATACAGCCCCAACATAAGTTTCCCCAAGCAAATAAAACCAACGCAAGGTAAGCCCATTACCTTGTTTATTCTCGGTTTTTACTCCTCTTCCTCTTCTTTCTCTTGTTCCCTCTTTCTCTTCTTGTTTCACAACATACCAAGGAGCATAGATTGCCAACTACAATCATATCCCCACACACACATCAACAAGTAAGTTTCAATATTTTCCACATAACCTAATATATTCCAAGGAGCTAGTTTTCAAGGTTTAGCTTAGGTTTTACCTTAGAATAACCAAATGGACAGCTTGGCAATCCATTGGAAGAGTTTCCATCCCTCCACAAGAGCAAGATGCTCACGGCTAACATGGGGAAAAATTCAACGTGAGGGAATTTTTCCCAAATTACAAGAACAAGCTTGAAATGGCCAAAACTCTTACTTATTATTACCTTAAGACATTAAGGAGGTGGAGGAGAGTTAAAATCAGCTCTTAAAGCTTCAAAAGCTCCAACATCCATGGAAGTGAAGGTGGGGGAATCAAGATTTTGAGGGGTACAAAACGTAGCCCTCGCCGATACGAGTCTAACGGTGGCAATTTTGTGCGATTCGGTGAAGGAATGAGCAAGTTAGAGGAGATTGAAGATGGAGGTTGGTGTGCTGTGTGGAGTCGCCCAGCGTACAGAGGTAAAGGAAGAAAAGCTCTGGTAGGGGGAAAGGAATCGTGAATGAAAAAAAAGAGGGGGAGAGAGAGTTCTAATATTACATTAACTATTCACCCTTTTACTTTTTCTTTTCTTTCCTTTCTTATTTATTTACTAGCTTAGAGTGTGTGTGAGTGGGTGACTCACTAAATAAAACCGGCCCCACTAAATTAGTAAGCTGGAGCGTTTTTCGTTTTCTTACAGAAAACGCTCGTTATTTTACCCGGTTTGGCACTATTCACTAACCGGGCCCGTTTTTCGGAATTTTCTCGTTTAATTAATTTTTAATGGTTATTAAGCTTCCATTAATATTTAATTATAGTTATTTAATCAACTATAATTTTTACGGGTCCGTTTGACCGCTTAAAGTCACGTTTTCGGGTTTTTCTCGAAAAACGTGCTTAAAACTCCGTTAGCATTTTTAATCCATTATTTGGATCCGTTTTCTTCGGGAATCATTCCCGTATACTTATTAGGCCTAACTAAGCCTTAGGAATCCATCTCGGACCCTCTCGAGATCATGTATCTCTTATACTCATTTAACGCGCATTTAGCGTTTTTCGCTTTTCAAGCGTTTTCTCTTTTCTTTTGGTTTTATTCTTTTTACCAATACTCTTTAGGCACCATTAGGCCCTTAATAATTTTATTAGAGTAATTTAATCACCCTTTTTAGATCCGGGGTATTAAATAAACACATTAGTAACGTCGGTTAATTATTTATTTAACTTCAAGCTTACTAAGTATTTAACATGATTGTATGACATGTTTTAATGTCTATGTTACCCAAGGTTACCTTCATTATACACCCTAGGGTTAATTACGTAAGTCACATTCTTTTCTGTTTTTTTTTTTTTACAAGTTTTGGTCCGACCGGACTTGCCGACCGGACTTGTCCATGTCCGGTCGATTCCAGAGAGTTTCTCCCCATCGGAAATTCAGCCCGACCGGACTTGCCAAGTCCGGTCCCATGTCCGGTCGATTCCAGTGACTCAATCCGTACACAATTTTCAAGCCCGACCGACCTTGTAAGTCCGGTCCCAAGGTCGGTCCATTCCAGAAGCCAATTCTCGCAGGGTAAACAGGTCCCGACCGAGCTTGCAAGTCCGGTCGCAAGTCCGGTCGGCCCCAAATCTTTGTTTTCCTTTTTACATTCAACTCCAAACTTCACCCCATATAACCTAGTACTCCCTAACCTCATTTGGGCACTTCAAACACAGCTTAAGACATCCTTAAACACTCATAAAACTCATTTTATAATTCCTTAAGCCTTTACCTATATCTTCACAAAATTCCTAACACTTACAATATTTTCTCCTAGTTTTTCAAGTGGTGTTTCATACCTAAGATAACTACTATCCCAAAATGCTTTCTCCTTATTTTAACATCACATCTCCCAAGCATCATCTTTCACAACTAACTTCTTATAACCATCTTAACAATTCTTTTCCTAGTGTACACTTCTCCTTATTTCCAAAGTTTGCCTAAGTATTTACCTAAGTCCAAAATGACTTTGGTACATGCTAAAACCTCAAGCTCATGCCTAAGTTCTTATCACACTCTAGAGTACTTCCTAATTCATCAAAATTCCTTTAAAACATCATGAACTCCTTATTCATTTCCTACATTTTCTAACTCACCAAACCTTATGTAAACACTTAGAACTTCTTACTTCTTACCTAAATTTTGACATGGGTTCACCTAGAACATTACTAAGCCTAAACACTTTGTTTTCTCCATTAAACACACAAAAACATCTAGAACACTTTCTTACACAACTTCACCAAATTTACACCACATCACAATATAGTGCATAATTGAATTGCATGGCACTTAGGCCCTTAAAATGCATGGCTCTTAGGCCCTTAAAATGCATAAATCATAAACACTGAATTTCCACAATATATTTGCCTTTAACCTGCAAATACACTCAACAACACATATGCCTTTTACTAAGCTCTTAAGAACACTTTGCTAAGTCATTCACCATTGGCTCTTTAGGTAGTTTAATAAGCAATTATAGGCTCATTTCTCCTAAGGCATTAAACAACATTAAGTTAGTAGATTTACCTCTTTTTCCAAAACACTTCCTTCTTGTTTCCTTACAAAACCGTATGGTATTTTGATTCCTTGTCAAGTTCTAGACAATGTGCAAACATTATAATGAGTAATCAAGCTATAGGCTTCATCTCATTGTAAACCCTAATTTTACATTGTTTCAAAAACATTAATGTAGTTGTTTTACCTTGATCTTTGAAGAGAGTTTGAATATATAACAAGAGGGGACTCCACCTAGTCCATGAAGAGTTGAAATGAAGCTAGAACAAAGTCACACAAAGAGCTATATCAATGTGTATTTTCGGTTAAGGTAAGAACATGGAGGAAACATGATTTTTCTTTGAGATTCCTTACCTAGAAGCAAAGGAGATCAACAATATGTCAAAATACAAGCTCAAGCTTCTTCAATGGTGGAACACCTTGGCACCGAAATGGAGCTCTTGGAGTTTTGAGAAGATAGGAATGAAGAGCTTGATGAGAGGAAGAGATTGGTGGTGTTTGTTTTTGATTTGGACAAATGAGCAAGATTTAACAAGTGGTCAAAGTGGGAGTTTCCATGGTGATAGTGGTATTACCGTGAGAGAACAAAGAAGGAAGGAAGAAGATGATGTTTGGACCGTGGGAAATGGAGGAAAGAATGAGAATGAAGATAGGATTTGCTTTAAGGAGATATTTATGCTTAAAAAGTAAAAAGTAGTTTATTTACTTATCTTTACTTACTTAATACATTAATAAGAGAGTGGTGAGTCACACACTTATAAAAACCGGCCCCCTTTATTAGTGTGAGGGTGTTTTAGTCTTTGTTTGTCAATTTAATTACTTAATACAACATATGTTATAAACTAGCTTATAAAAAGTACTATTCACCTAAACAAGGCACTTAGAAGTGAAATTTTTGATTTCCCATTAATATAGCCACCCAAATGTGATACTATATAGTACACATATATATTTAAGAGTAATGATGGACATTTAGCCATTCAAAACTCATTTACAAGACAATTTTTCAAAAACGTGCTTTAAGACTTCTTAAAGCACATTTTGTGTTTTAACTTGTTTTCAAGCTTGGTTTTCTTTGGTAATTGGTTTAATAAGTTCATTAGTATATAAATGAGGTCTTGGTAAGCTCATTAGGTCTTAGCCAAGTTTATCCCAAGCTTAGAGCACATTTTGGCTCTTATTGACTTTAAAGCACATTTGTGTTTCCTTTTGTTTAAATTTGTTTACTAAGGTTTCTAAGACTCTTTTTAGTCTTATTACACCATATTTAGGTGTTTAAACAACATAACTAGGTTTGGGGTATTTCAATCTACCCCCCTTAAAAGAACTTTGTCCCCAAAGTTCATACTTCCACACAACTTAAATATTAGAACATGAGAACACATATCAACCACACTTCCATATCACACTAATAACATATTTACATCATATCGGACACATGGTCCAAACAACAAAACATCACAACATCCTTCAGACTCAGCGGTCTGTAATATTAACAACATGACAATACAGCACGAACAATGTATTCAAATACATGTCATACACATAACCGAAACGGCTCTACCCCCCTTAAATAGGGGTACGCCCCGTACCCTATACATACAAACACTAAGAAGTAAACAACGACGGGTACTTCGCCTTCATCTTATCTTCCAGCTCCCAAGTGGCCTCCTCAACGTCCTGGTTAGACCAGAGAACCTTCACCAGTCTAACAGACTTATGGCGAGTGTCTCGAGTCTTAGTGTCCAGAATCCGTACCGGAGTCTCCACTGATCGCATGGTCGGCTCTAAAGTTAGCCTTTCAGGCTGAAGCACATGAGACGGATGAGACATATACTTCTTCAACTGGGACACATGAAATACATCATGTACCTTGCCCAGCTCGGCGGGTAAGTCAAGTCTATAAGCTACCGGGCCGATCCGCTCCGTCACAACATAAGGCCCCACATATTTTGGGCTTAACTTGCCTTTCTGGCCAAAACGAAACACTCCCTTCATGGGGGATACTCTCAAAAATACCTGATCGCCCACGGCGAACTCCAGGTCACGTCGGCGCACATCAGCGTACGACTTCTGCCTATCCTGAGCTGCTTTCATATTAGCCCTGATCTGGCGAACTTCTGCCTGAACTTGCTCAAGATACTCTGGTCCTATAATGACCGTCTCACTCGACTCATCCCAGCATAATGGCGTGCGGCATGGTCTACCGTATAATGCCTGGAAGGGAGACATCTTGATCGATGCATGATAACTGTTGTTGTAACTAAACTCGATCAGATGTAACTTATCAATCCAGCTGGTCTGAAAGTCAAGTGCACATGCACGTAGCATATCCTCAAGTGTCTGTATGGTGCGCTCACTCTGACCATCGGTCTGTGGGTGAAACGCCGTACTCAATTTCAGTTCAGTACCTAGTGCCTCTCGTGTGGACTTCCAATATCTGGATAGGAATCTGGTATCTCTGTCGGATACAATCGTCTTTGGTACACCATGATGTCTTACAATTTCTTTATCGAATAATTCTGCCAATCTTGCCACTTTCCAGGTGTCCTTCATCGGAATGAATCGGGCCACCTTGGTCAGTCGGTCAACAACAACCCAAATCATATTCAGACCTCCCCTTGTAGGCGGAAGCCCTACCACGAAGTCCATAGATATGTCATGGAACTTCCACTCCGGCACTGGCATTGGCTGCACCATACCACCAGGCCGTCGGTGCTCAAACTTGACCTTCTGACAAGTGAGACACCTCAACACATAGTCATTTACATCCTTTTTCATTCCAGCCCACCAGAAATATCTTTTCATACCTTTGTACATCTTTGAAGCTCCGGGGTGAATCGAAGTAGTAGAACAATGGGATTCACTCAATATGCGCTCCTTCAACTCAGCGCTACCCCTGGGTATACACAACCGGCCATTGAGCCTAATCAGGTCATCATCGTGGAGTCTGAAGTCGTACTTCTGACCCTCGAATGTGCCATCAATAAGCTTCTGCCTAATCTCCACCATATACTGATCCGTCATCTGAGCACTCCGCACCTCTTCAACCAAGCCAGTATGAGAGACTAGCGAATGGAGAGAGTGTGCTCGGCGACTCAATGCGTCAGCTACCACATTTGCCTTACCCTCCTTGTACTGTAAATTGATGTCATAATCATTCAGAAACTCAACCCATCTTCTCTGCCTCATGTTCAACTCCTTCTGAGTGAACAAGTACTTTAAACTCTTGTGGTCAGAATAAATCGTCACACTTACCCCATACAAATGATGTCGCCATATCTTCAGTGCGAAGACAATGGCCCCCAATTCTAAGTCGTGGGTAGGGTAGTTCTCCTCATGCTTCTTCAGCTGTCGGGAGGCGTAAGCCACGACCTTCCCGTGTTGCATCAACACACAACCCATACCCCTGCCTGATGCGTCGCAATAGACCTCAAAACCATCTGGACCGTCTGGTAATGTCAGAACCGGTGCAGATGTCAGAGCATCCTTGAGACTCGTGAAAGCCCTCTCACAGTCGACTGTCCACTCGAATGGTGCATCCTTTTTCATCAAGGAAGTCATCGGCTTCGAGACACTGGAGAAGTCCTTCACAAATCTCCTATAATAACCTGCCAGACCGAGGAAGCTCCTGATATCGGTAACTGTCTTCGGCCTAGGCCAGGTGCGCACTGCATCTATCTTTGCCGGATCAACAGCGATCCCGGCCTCAGAAATCACATGTCCAAGGAATGATACTTGGTTCAACCAAAATTCACACTTAGAAAATTTAGCATACAGCTGATTCTTTCTCAATGTCTGCAATACATCTCTCAGGTGGCTTTCATGCTCACCTTTCGATTTCGAATACACAAGTATGTCATCGATGAAGACTACCACTGATTTGTCCAACTGATCTTGGAACAAACGGTTCATTAAGTCCATGAACTTTGCTGGTGCATTTGACAAGCCAAACGGCATAACTGTGAACTCATAATGCCCATACCTAGTTCTGAAAGCTGTCTTTTCGATATCACTGTCACGGATGGCAATCTGGTGGTATCCGGAACGTAGGTCTATCTTGGAGAATACTGATGCTCCCCTCAGCTGATCAAATAGATCGTCGATGCGTGGTAAGGGGTAACGGTTTTTCACCGTAACAGCATTCAGCTCCCGATAATCAATACACAGGCGGAGGCTACCGTCCTTCTTCTTCACGAAGAGGACCGGCGCTCCCCATGGTGAAACACTAGGGCGGATAAAGCCCTTGTCGAGTAGGTCTCTCAGCTGCTCTTTGAGCTCTGTCATCTCTGCTGGAGCCATACGGTAAGGTGCTTTCGCAATGGGTCCGGTGCCCGGAACTAGATCAATCTCAAACTCAACCTCTCGTGCTGGCGGCATGCCCGGCAGTTCCTTAGGAAATACGTCAGGAAACTCCGACACTACCGGCACATCTGGGCTAAACTCAGGGTCTCTCTCTCTATGTCCTGGACATAGCAGAGGTATACATCACTCCCTCGTCGTAACTCGTGATACATAGCCATGCGGTGATGATCTGAGTCGAAGGCTCCCTGGGCCTCTGGCGGTAAGATATGGTAACCCCAGATGGACTCCGAAGAAGCAGTCGATGCTCGGCACACAGGATTCTGCCCTTGTGCCGCTCCAACCAGTTCATCCCGACAATCACATCAAAGCCTAGTCCGTCGAACTCTATCAAGTCGATCGGAAACTCTTCGCCCCTGATTTGTACAATAGCACCTCGGTAGTAGCGGGTACATCGGATCCGCTCTTTCGACGGGAGAGTAACCACGAAGTCTGGCATCTCTTCACCATCTAACCCCAGCCTCTTCGCAAATGATAGCGAAATGAATGTGTGTGAGGCTCCAGAGTCGAACAAGATCGATGCATCCACGCCATTCACTGGAAAGGTACCGGTGAGGATTGTGCCGCTCTTGCCGGCTTCTGCCTTATTGCAGACACTCAGTATACCTCCCGTTCCGAGTGCACAGCCTAATTCATTGGCAAACTAATAAGTATTGGGTAACAACACGGTTTATATGCTTCAAACAACTCCACTTTATTCATTAACACACTCTTTTTACAACATTCATTGGCTTATACTGTCGCCATGATTCACACTTACAACATCCTTAATATACACTGGTTTATCACATAATTATACAAGGCTTAAAACTGTCTGAAGGTCAAATTCAAACGTCCGGGTTTCATGTGTGTGGCGTTGATCACTGCCGACGGTGCGGTATTCAGTTTGATCTTTCTGATGCCATGGTATAGCATCCTTGATTGCCCACCCATGATTAACACATCTCCTGACTTTAGTATTAACTTCCTTGCGAGATCAGCACGCTTCTGCTCGCCATACACAAATACTGCGGTATCACCAATGGACCAAGACACCACGGGTACTCCCTTACTTAGAGACTCGGGTGACTCGTCCTTATCTTGGTGTAACCCTAACCGTCCACCTTTCTGGTAGAAGTTCACAATACACAAATCTGCTTCCACATTTGGAATTGAATCCGTTTCAACTTGTTGAGCAATCCCCACGGCGTGATTAACGACCGCACGGAACTCCTCAGGTATACTTGATACTGTTGCTCCGTCTTCGGCTCGCATTTCTTGATATGACTTGGTGTAAGGGTTCCAGTCCTTACCCATGCACATCATCTTCAATTGCATCCTTGCTCCGTTCGGGTATTCGGGTGTGTAGAACCCTCCTGGTTTTGCTCCGAGTTCGTCGCATCGTCTGATGATGTGGATTTGTGCTTCCGGTGTCAGGTATCCATTTAAGAGTATCATACCTGGCTGGATAACCTGACATTGCTCCAACGGAAAGTCGGTGATGTTGATGGTGGTTTCTTCAGGGTTCGGTGTGGGTGGGATTGGATAACATATATTGAAAGTTCCTTTAAGTTTAGAGTACTCTAATTAGGTAAATCTCACACTATACTTCATTTATTTACTCACATGGTTGTTTATTTAAACTCACTCACACACATGCATGAAATGTGGCATGCAGACACTCATTACATTCAACAGTTTAGGCGGTACCTGGTCTAAAAGGGCCCTGGCGCCTCAGACCGGTCCACCATATTCAGGGTGGCCTTGTTGGACCCCGACCCCTTCCCTTTCTGGGACTCCGTGTACCTCTGATCTGGGGGTGGCTGGTTTGCCGTCTTCTGGCCATCGGTGGTCGTAGTGGCCTTACCCTTCCATTGCCCCTTGGGCCTGAAGTTCCTACTGTTCGGGTTCTGCCAACATTCATGATCGCGGTGACCCATCTTCTTACAGTATCGCACTGAACATCGTTACCCTTGCAGTCCTTGCCGGGGTGGTCTCCGTTGCACCACTTGCAGTAATAGTGGCGCTCCGGTCCAGAGCCCGTGCTAGCTGCTATCACAATACACAATCAATACTTGTTCCACAACTTATTAACATATACTCTAACTTATCACACAGGATTAGACAATTCCCTTAGGTGGGTAAGAACGTAGGGGCTTGGCCGCATACGCATAGGTGAGCTGCAGAGGCTCCTCAGCAGTGGTGGTCTGGGTCTGGCCCTTGCCACCCTGTTGCTGTCCTTTCTGGGACTGGGGGTATGATTTCTTCTTCTTCCCTCCCCACTGCCCTTGCGTGCCTTGGCCCTCGTTCTGAGCCTTGCGCTTGAGCGCACTCTCCTCGTCCCTCAGACGGACGGTGATCTCCACGATAGCAGCGGCATGATAGCACTCCTATATTTAGGGTGTCAGTTATGCCCCGCTAAATAAACTCACAACACATTAACACATTGTACACACTTATTCACATTACACTGTAAGTTCCTTTACCTGCAAGGTGGTATATCCAGTAGGCCCCATGCCGTAGCGTAGGCGATAGTTCAGTCCGTTGTAGAAACGGTTCACAAGGATCCGGTCTGAGTAACCCAGATCCGGTAGCAGGTGGATAAGTCCGATGAAGGCTGAGTAGTACTCATCTACCGTCATCTTATCCCCTTGCCTCAAATTGTCCAACTCCAGGCGCTTGGCCTCTTGCACATGTATAGGGTAGTATTTGGCTCGCAGCAGAGCCGTGTACTCCCTCCACTGAAACGTCGGGTCAGCAACTCTACCCTCGCGCACAAGCTTCCACCAGTTTTGTGCCGAGCCCTTCAAGTAGTAAGCAGCAAGTCGTACCTTGACCTGCTCAGGTGGTGCTAGGGTTTCGAAGGCGGTCTCCATCTCGGAGATGTACGCCTCGAGCTTACGGGGATCGGTCTCCCCACTAAATGAGGGCGGCCTCAGATCAGCCAACGCCTTGACCCAATTGGTCTCTCGTGGCGTGGTGGTGGTGGCTGAACTCCGGGCTGTTGCCCTTGCTGTATAGCAGCAACTAAGTTGGGTACCAGCTGAGCTACGGCGGCTGCAACTGCCTCAGCCATAGTCTGTGCCGTAGTATCATCACCCTGGTCACCCATACCTCCAGTACCGCGCCCGCGGCCTCTACCTCGTGTCTACCTGCCATCTGAATTCACATGAACATCTCATTAGCATTATGCTTGCACACTTATCGGTCCAACGATTGTAACGCTTCCCGATAATAAGGTATCTCCACACTTAGTTAGTGGTTAACCTTTCCAAATCTGTTCACTTAGGTATCTGTAGTTAGGTTTCCTAACTCGGTATATCCCTAAGCTCGGTATTCTAGTCATCAGAGCGATACTTCGCTCTGATACCACTTTTTGTAACACCCCTACTACGCCCAACACATTACTTGAAATCGCAGCGGAAAATAAACAACTAAACAGTAACTAAACGAATGGTGCTACAATGCCGTCAACCACCCACGTGGCTAACAAGGCTGAATAAATACAATTGTACCGGTCTGATGATCAGACTCCCGAGCATAGAACTAATAACCATATATATACATCAACATTATACCGAGTGTTTACATAATCCTTCACTGTATACTTCACTGTAAACCATCATAAACAAGTATATAACACGCCACGGGAGCACAGGCGCATCCCGGGCAACATCCAAAAGTACTCCAAAGGTAACTACACCCTAGGATCTAGAGCCACTCCGCTTCCTCGATCCTCATCCTGCAGTAAAAGAAATATGGATCCCCCGAGGGGGTCAGCAACCCTTGGCTGGCATGGTTAACGCGCAGCCCATCGACTACCGGAATGCGCGCAACTATTTGTCATGATGACATGGTATTTATTTTAAACACACAACTCATACATACATAACATAATATGGGTATTGTACACACCATAACACACATCACAAACTTACAATTCCTTTTAGGAAGAGAACCAACACAGTTAGTCCCCACTGAGAGCCTAGAGAATGTTGCCATGCTCATGCTTAGCTCGTTACATAACTCGTTACCGTCCGGTTAGATTGAACGGTTAACTTAACACAAGGTGCCTCGGATATAGTATCCAAGCACACCGAAATAACACATAGTATGCCCCTGTGGCCCGACGTGAGTCAGTAAAATAGCCTTGGTTAAGCTAAAGGGAAGGTTAGAAACCAAATTGGAAACTTAACCATAACATACAGAGAGAATCGAACCGGTTATGACATCGACTCCCATACTCACACGCGTGGCCGGAACAGACCGGACTCCTCACTTCCTCCATTAGCCCTTGTTAGTAGTTCATCATTGAACACAACACACAATTCACAATCATAGGTCAAGTCTTGTTAGACACACACAAGGAAGAGAGAGTCATACTCAACAACATAATGATATTTAACAACGGTAAACTCTTTTACATGGTTTAATCTTACAAAGTCATAAACACACAGAAAAACAAACAACACACAAGCCGGTGTAAACCGGTAGGCAACAGACTGCAAGAAAACCATACCTTGGTCCTTGTCTCGACTGATTTCCACCTTGAGAGAATCCTAAACACATTAACGTCGGTTAATTATTTATTTAACTTCAAGCTTACTAAGTATTTAACATGATTGTATGACATGTTTTAATGTCTATCTTACCCTAGGTTACCTTCATTATACACCCTAGGGTTAATTACATAAGTCACATTCTTTTCTGTTTTTTTTTTTTTACAAGTTTTGGTCCGACCGGACTTGTCCATGTCCGGTCGATTCCAGAGAGTTTCTCCCCATCGGAAATTCAGCCCGACCGGACTTGCCAAGTCCGGTCCCATGTCCGGTCGATTCCAGTGACTCAATCCGTACACAATTTTCAAGCCCGACCGACCTTGTAAGTCCGGTCCCAAGGTCGGTCCATTCCAGAAGCCAATTCTCGCAGGGTAAACAGGTCCCGACCGAGCTTGCAAGTCCGGTCGCAAGTCCGGTCGGCCCCAAATCTTTGTTTTCCTTTTTACATTCAACTCCAAACTTCACCCCATATAACCTAGTACTCCCTAACCTCATTTGGGCACTTCAAACACAGCTTAAGACATCCTTAAACACTCATAAAACTCATTTTATAATTCCTTAAGCCTTTACCTATATCTTCACAAAATTCCTAACACTTACAATATTTTCTCCTAGTTTTTCAAGTGGTGTTTCATACCTAAGATAACTACTATCCCAAAATGCTTTCTCCTTATTTTAACATCATCTCCCAAGCATCATCTTTCACAACTAACTTCTTATAACCATCTTAACAATTCTTTTCCTAGTGTACACTTCTCCTTATTTCCAAAGTTTGCCTAAGTATTTACCTAAGTCCAAAATGACTTTGGTACATGCTAAAACCTCAAGTCATGCCTAAGTTCTTATCACACTCTAGAGTACTTCCTAATTCATCAAAATTCCTTTAAAACATCATGAACTCCTTATTCATTTCCTACATTTCTAACTCACCAAACCTTATGTAAACACTTAGAACTTCTTACTTCTTACCTAAATTTTGACATGGGTTCACCTAGAACATTACTAAGCCTAAACACTTTGTTTTCTCCATTAAACACACAAAAACATCTAGAACACTTTCTTACACAACTTCACCAAATTTACACCACATCACAATATAGTGCATAATTGAATTGCATGACACTTAGGCCCTTAAAATGCATGGCTCTTAGGCCCTTAAAATGCATAAATCATAAACACTGAATTTCCACAATATATTTGCCTTTAACCTGCAAATACACTCAACAACACATATGCCTTTTACTAAGCTCTTAAGAACACTTTGCTAAGTCATTCACCATTGGCTCTTTAGGTAGTTTAATAAGCAATTATAGGCTCATTTCTCCTAAGGCATTAAACAACATTAAGTTAGTAGATTTACCTCTTTTTCCAAAACACTTCCTTCTTGTTTCCTTACAAAACCGTATGGTATTTTGATTCCTTGTCAAGTTCTAGACAATGTGCAAACATTATAATGAGTAATCAAGCTATAGGCTTCATCTCATTGTAAACCCTAATTTTACATTGTTTCAAAAACATTAATGTAGTTGTTTTACCTTGATCTTTGAAGAGAGTTTGAATATATAACAAGAGGGGACTCCACCTAGTCCATGAAGAGTTGAAATGAAGCTAGAACAAAGTCACACAAGAGCTATATCAATGTGTATTTTCGGTTAAGGTAAGAACATGGAGGAAACATGATTTTTCTTTGAGATTCCTTACCTAGAAGCAAAGGAGATCAACAATATGTCAAAATACAAGCTCAAGCTTCTTCAATGGTGGAACACCTTGGCACCGAAATGGAGCTCTTGGAGTTTTGAGAAGATAGGAATGAAGAGCTTGATGAGAGGAAGAGATTGGTGGTGTTTGTTTTTGATTTGGACAAATGAGCAAGATTTAACAAGTGGTCAAAGTGGGAGTTTCCATGGTGATAGTGGTATTACCGTGAGAGAACAAAGAAGGAAGGAAGAAGATGATGTTTGGACCGTGGGAAATGGAGGAAGAATGAGAATGAAGATAGGATTTGCTTTAAGGAGATATTTATGCTTAAAAAGTAAAAAGTAGTTTATTTACTTATCTTTACTTACTTAATACATTAATAAGAGAGTGGTGAGTCACACACTTATAAAAACCGGCCCCCTTTATTAGTGTGAGGGTGTTTTAGTCTTTGTTTGTCCAATTAATTACTTAATACAACATATGTATAAACTAGCATAAAAAGTACTATTCACCTAAAAACAAGGCACTTAGAAGTGAAATTTTTGATGTTCCATAATTAGCCACCCAAATGTGATACTATATAGTACACATATATATTTAAGAGTAATGATGGGACATTTAGCCATTCAAAAACTCATTTACCAAGACAATTTTTCAAAAAGTGCTTTAAGACTTCTAAAGCACATTTTTGTTTTAACTTGTTTTCAAGCTTGGTTTTCTTTGGTAATTGGTTTTAATAAGTTCATTAGTATAAATGAGGTCTTGGTAAGCTCATTAGGTCTTAGCCAAGTTTTATCCAAGCTAGAGCACATTTTGGCTTTATTGACTTTAAAGCACATTGTGTTCCTTTTGTTTAAATTTGTTTACTAAGGTTTCTAAGACTCTTTTAGTCTTATTTACACCATATTTAGGTGTTTAAACAACATAACTAGTTTGGGTATTTCAGTTAGCCATTTGAAGAGCAAGGTGGCCGAGATCCAAAGGAAATACCCCTTTTAAGGCATTTTTCCAAGGTTAAAATATGATAACAAGGTAGCTTGTTGAGATCTAGATGTTTCCTATGTCAATATGTGGATCTAACACCTGTGTGGTGTGTTTGATTCAGGTCGAAACCATCTTGAACTCTCTTGCATTTTTAAGGTGATTTTTGCCTTAAATCTTACATTAAATTACTTCTTATGGTTAGATCTTTCTTGGAGACTAACTAGGCCTTGTTTTCTGTTTGAAACATGCAAGAGAAGCTTTGGAAATTTATCTAAGCTGGCCGAATTCAAACAAGGAATATTCAAGCTAAATCAAGGTATAAATTACTTAAACCTTAACTTGTTACATTAATAAAGTTAAGCTATTCCTAATTATTGCCGTGAGGAAGAGGTGAATAAGGTCTTGTTTTGACCTTAAAATGATTAAGAATGGCTTAATAAATTTATAACTAATTAAATAAGCATAAATGTCAAATTTAAGACATTATGTGGAAGTTTGGTAAAATAAAAAGTATATGGTGAGGCCGAAATTTTATATGTATTTTGGGACATTTATGTGTAATTTATTTTGCAAGACAATGTTTGTAATAAGGCCATGATTTTAGGCCATTTTATTTATGCATTTACAAGCTTTTAATTAAGTTTAAGTAGTATAAATGCATTACCGAAAATAAATGGGGTCTTAGGTATAATTAAATTAAATTTGAGGGATTTAGAATAATAAGACCGAAAATTAGAGTTAAAAGGAGTTAAAATAAAGTTTATAAGATTTTATAAAGTTTTGGGGGAAATGGTAATTTTGAAAAGTATGGGTACAACCGTGAATAAAGGAAATTAATGGTCAAGGGAAATATTAAGGTGGTCAACCTTGACCATATGATAGGTTTGACCAATTAGATAAGTTAAATACTATTTAAGGTGTTATAATAAGATAAGTATCTTAAGGTAATATTTTTATAACATATGTGGTAAATATGTTATTACCGAAAATAAAGGGTGTACAATGTATTTTAAACCACCCATGGGCTATTAGGAATTTTTAGGAATTATTTGGTGGATTTTGGAATTAAAATAACTATATATGTATAATATATAGTTATAATGTCATTATGACACTTTGGAGAAAAATAGATGGTGGAATGGTAAATATTGAAAGTATATGGGTTAATAAGGATATTATAACCCTTTGGTGGAATCTGGTGATTTTTAGAATTATTAAGAGAATTTAATAAGTTATGTGTATAAAATATATTTTAATGATATGGTGAACTATATGTTATAAATAGGGCCAAATGGCAACTATAGAATAGCACAAGGGCTGTTCGGAATTTACAAAAAAATAACCATAGGTTATATCTTTTATAAGTTAGAAATGTTATATTAAATGGAATGTATAACATGGGATGATTTAAGGGGTGATTTTGAAATTAAGGAAACTATGGTTTATAGAAAAGAATAAGATTTTCTTATGGTGCCTAAGAGGCAATATGAAATAGTTTTGTATAAAAACTATAGGAATAATTAGAGGGAATAAAAATATCATATCAAATGATATTAGAATGTGGTATAAACATTACATAATGTTATGTGGTCAAAACGGAATTTAAATAAGTTAAGGGCTATACGAGTTAACAAGAGTTTGGAAAATGAATTTAGACTAAGTCTATAGTGTTATAAATGTTATACAATTATATGGTTTAGATGGAATTAATATAAGGAAGGGTATTCACATAAAATAATGTGACAAACTATAAATAATGGGATTTATAAACTAAGGATTTATTGAATAAACCTTAGGAGTTGTAATTATACAACATAAAATGTTACTCATATTAGGATAATAATCTTAATATAAGTTGTACAGTACAATACAACTAATGGGAATAATCATCTAACATAAGATGAAAAATGTAACATATGATATAAGAGTTTATTAAACTCATGGGAATACTACGTGGTAAATATATACATACACAAGGATGATGTATATAAGGTGGATATATGTTTTGGTTGGAAACCATATGATTTAATGGTGGTGGTTATTTAAAAAAAAAATATATAGTTATGAACTATAAGTTATGAGTTTTGGATACAATACAAAAAAAAGTAATGAGGGTACTACAATCATGCATGAATACATGCAACTATAGGATTGTACCTAAGCTAGACGGTGGACAAGATTAAAAGAAATACAACGAATTAAACTTAACAATTGAAATGTTTATGACGTACGCGTTTAAGTAAAACAAAACCGACTGTTTAGAGAAACCCGTACGAACAACTGTAGAAAACAGGGTGAACTGTCGGGGTTACTTATTATTCGGAAATACCGGATGTAGTTAGTCATGGAGACTGACTATAGTTATTACCGTTTAGATTGTACTTCTGAAAGACGCTCGACGAGCTAGCGGACTACACGGAGCATAGGATCTTGCTGATTCATACTCCACCGTAATACAATCAGGGTGAACGGTATGTAAGGGGTTTGATCCGAGTTGTCCTAAGGTTGCTCCTTGGGCTCGGATTTGGTTGATATAACTTGTATGTTGTTGTGTGATCTGTGATAAGATTGTTTGTCTGAATGTGATAATTAATATGCATGAACTGTATATTTATAGCTGACTTATCATTTACTGTTGTTGAGTTAACAGTATTGGTTCGTATATATGAACCTATATATAAAACGAACTAGCGGCTATGGTGCTATCTATATGAAATATAAGGAACGTAAGTAAAACGTTGTAGCACTATATAATAAACATATACATATTATCTGAGACTTTTATACGGAGCATTGGCCTTCTATACGCGCGCTTGTATCTAGCACTGGATCCCGAGTTTACAGACTCGGATTGGACTAATGACCTTAGTCTGCTGTGTTAAAATTGGTAATTGCGACTGGATGCGATGCGAGGTATAATTAATTAATCATAATGGGAATGGAAGTAAAGCCAAGAGGATGTGGCTCTTGGTGCGCGCTGTGATCACAAAAATGATACCAGGATGTCCGCGTACGGTCCGTAAGTATCAAGAAAATTTCCCCGTCTAGCTGAATGGCTCGTTGGTCGGAAGACTCTACCGTTGGAGTGGCTAATGCCGTGGGTGACCCGCCATAGTATAGGGTAACTAGAGACATGTCGTTTTAACGAGACATTCTCACTAGGTATAACTGAACAACTAAAACAATTGAGACTTATACAGTGGCGAACAATACCATGGACGAGACTAAATACTTGTTATTATTCTCGTTGTTTCGCTTTGTTGTTCATTGGTTATACTTGTGGTTATTTTATTGTGTGTTGATGGTTGGATGGAGCCTACAAGGCCAAGGTAAATTAAATTGTATGACACTGTACGCTACGGCGAATGTACATTGTACATTATATTGTTATGTTCGATACGTTGATATATAATTGTGGATTGTGTTATTAAATGATTGTGGATTGGATGGATGGTTGAATATCTATGAATGTTTGGATGGATGAATATGTATATTATACATGTTTATTTCAGTATTTTTTATAACGGTTAAATGGAAAAGCATGAAACCAATCTAATAACAAGATGGTTAAAAAGTCAAGTGACCATTAGGGTCCAGGCCCGGCATACTCAGCGTCTATCGCTAATACTACACCATTTCAGGTTGTTGATCATTGTCGGAGCTGAAGAGCCGGAATAGGGTAATTGGAGATGTTGTATAGTAATGAAGATGGTGTACGGTCTTATGGTAAGGTTATGTATTTTTCAGGATTGGGTAGACGCTCACTGGTCGAAGTTTATGAATTATGGATTTAGCATGATGTATAGGAATTTCTCGTTATCACTGCGGTTAGTTTAGTTATTGTTGAATTGGATTGGATGTAGTTTGGCTGCGTTGCTCGCATGGGTGAGTAACGGCCGGTGACACCCGAGTGAGTTTTGTAACTGTTATTTATTTTTCCGCTGCGAGACGTTTTATTTATTGCTACGTGAGAGATTATATCGTGATTATGGAGAGGGGTGTTACAAAAGTGGTATCAGAGCGGAGTACCGCTCTGATGACGAGATAATAGGTTAAGACAGTGAGCTTAGGACTTGGGAAATTATGGGAAACATTTTGGAAGTACGGGACGATTCGTCTTAGAAAGATACTGTGTCTAGTAACGCAAATTGCGTGACAGGTTAGCCTTAAGGCAACTTGATATCTATTGGTTGTGTACGGTAATTTACCGAGTATTTATGTGACATACTGTACTACAAATGTCTGGTGAAACTAGAGGGCGTGGTACTGGAAGAGGTGGAGGCGGTGACCCCGGCATTACAGGAGTTGCTGAGACGGTTGCAGCCGTTCTTGCACAGCTGGGTACTTAGATAGGAGGAGCACCAGCCCACCCGCCACGCCCAGGGAAACGAACTGCCTGAAGTCAGTTGGCGAGACCCGACCACCTACATATTCCGGGGAAACAGACCCCGTAGCTTTGGAGCGTTACATTGTTGAACATGAGAAGGCCTACGAAGCTTTACAAGTACCTGACGACAAGAAGGTCGCCACTGCTGCTTTCCATCTGAAGGATGCAGCCAGCATTGGTGGAGGTTGGTCAAGGACCATCACCTGGCTACGCCCGACTTTTCGGGGCAGCTTTGTCGAGTTGCTGAGAGGGAAGTACATAACATCTCAAACAGAAGAAGCCTGGGGTCCGAGACACTGACCCAAGGAGGTCTGACCGTGGACGAGTATTACGCTTGATTCATTGGTCAGCGGACTTCATTCCCGGTGTGGATTACTCAGAGACCGTGAAGGTCGAGAAGTTCCGGGGAGGACTATTATTTCGCATTCAGATAGCGAGGGTGCTACCCTCTACACTACCATCCAGGTGCTAACATGAAAGCCATAAAATTCTTTACTTACTACATTACCAATTAACTTTGTGAGAACTTACCAACGAGATTCCAAGAGTGTTATGAGGCTGCCTCGAGGACGGAGCTAATGCTCCAGACTCGGGAAGAGACTCTCGGGGCCAAGAAAAGGAAGAACCCTGAGGGAGAGTCTGAGGGTGGAGGAGCATCTCCAAAAGAAGGCCAGAAAAAGGGAAAGTAATTAAGGACTTATCCCACTCTAAATTGTTTACCATACTAAATATCTTATAAATACTGACCTGAAACATTTAAACAGGAAGTTTTTCCAAAAGAAAGGGCAACAGGGTCACAAGGGAAAGAAAGGGAAAGAGCTTGTCCTTCAGTTGACCGGCCCAGCTATTGATGTTAAGCCTCTGAGATCTACACCTCCTAAGGGTGAGAACACCTACCTCTTAAATTCAAATATAATCTTAACCTCTATATCAACAGATTTTAACTTAAACTTAAATACTACTATCAGGCACCGGACAGCCCCAGCGCCACTTTTACTGTAAGCGTTTTGGGAAGGACCATCCTGGGGTCGACTGCGAAGGCCGCAAGGTCGAGTGTCGGTGCTGCCACAAGGAGGGCCATAGGGAATTTGAATGTTGGATGAACCCAGAGAGCCGTAATTACAGGCCACCAAAGAATACTCAGAAGACCTCAGCTGGAGGATCTGGAGTACCACGAGGCGGTCAGAATGGCCAGACATCTACTGATGCTGGAGCCTATAGAGGCAAGGGAGTAGATAGGGCATGAGTACCCTAACTCCATGAGACCGCTGGTGGAAGACTTTGTTTACTTACTTTGTTATGTACTTACCTTGGATGTTAAACAGACTTATGTTATTAGTATATTGGAGTGTGTCGGGGACCACTCGCCATTTGTGTTTGACTTTTGAGATTATGTGTACTCAGTACCATTAAACTTTAAACCTTGACGGAAAATATATATATGAACAGGATGTTAATGCTTACATTATCATGTAGCAATACTCAAATGACGAAGAGTCAATAAGACCGGGAATTACTGAACCAGAATTTCCACCTGCATGGCGCACTTGCTATTGCAAGCGCTATGACAATAAACTACTGAAATTTCCATCTGCCTTGCGCACTTGCTACAGCAAGTGCAGAGATAGCAACAGTAACAGCTACTGCAAATGCAACTACAACAACTACTACTCTTTTAACCTTTTATAAAAAAATGTTTTTCAAACTTTTTCATACAAACCTTGAGATTAGAAACTTATGCAACTATGGAAGGACCGTTAGTCCAACCACTGCAACTGGGGAAACTATACAGCCACTATGACTGTAAACCACACCAGTTTAAATTGTTAGGAATTTTCAGACAGGGCTTATAGCCAAATACCAACAGTGTATACTGGCATTTAATGCTAATCACTACCAGTGATAAATGTTTAGTCCTCATGGACGAGCATACCCTATGTAGATGCACCACCGTCAGTAAGGATGGTTAGGAAGTAAAGAGCCAAGTTGCTCAAGCTGTTATGCAATCTGCAATACATCCAATTACATGGATGAGGGGACGAATATGAACTATGGATGAGATATGATAAAAAAAAACAGGGAGAAAAAAAAAAGAAGAA
This sequence comes from Limonium bicolor, assembly GCA_023374045.1. Taxonomy (NCBI): domain Eukaryota; kingdom Viridiplantae; phylum Streptophyta; class Magnoliopsida; order Caryophyllales; family Plumbaginaceae; genus Limonium; species Limonium bicolor. The sequence continues at coordinate 316,872,640 of CM041778.1, read as the reverse complement.
AATGTGTTGTACTCAATGAGATCAAAAAAAAAGGAGAAACAAGTTTGCTAATATAGCACTTATTACAGGATAACTGATAACATGAACTATTACACACAAAAAAAAAACAAGCAAAAAGAAGAAAAAAAAAGGAAGAAGAAAGAAGAAGAAGAAGAGAAAAAAAAGGGATATCCATCAAAGGGAGATTGACAAAAGAATACTTCACAACAACCGTGTGACGACATTACCAGTTTACTAAATGAGACATGGGACGACCGCACTCCGTTAGGAGCATGTGGGCCTGACAGACTTACTTATGAGTTAGTCGGGTAAGTAGTATTGTATCAGTACGGTACCCCATGCAAGTAGACAAGTAGTGTTAGGAACGCGAGAAGTAGTCAACTCCATTCTACGGACAGTAAGACGGACTACCTCGAAGATGGACGAGAAGAGCCGCAGTTAAACCAACGGGCTAGAAAAAAAAAGGAAAAGAACCTTCAACAGAGAACAGTGGACAGTATACGGAGAAGACAAAGGAACCGTTTAAGGACAGGAAACCAAAAAAAAAAAGTAACAAGAAAACCTATTATGGACGAAAATGTGTAGAATCCTCATAAGGATCGAGTAATTCTTACAATCCAGAGGAAATCTACCAGATGATATGGACATAAACGCGTGACTACGCAAGGAGGAAAGATAAAGCTACATGATAGCAGATACCTTAAGCAAAGAACAATGGATTTGGAATGTACCACTCATAGGATAATTCGCACATCTTATCTGTTTGACTCATGAGATATTAGCTGTTGAGCGTTTACGCCTCTGCACTATGTATGACTGAGTGTTTTGGTATTGCACTCGTGTAGTTATTAATCTAGTGGGAACGCAGAAAGATAAAATGGATATCAACACGAGTGTGTAAAAAAAAGGAACTATAACAGTGTGTTACTCCGGAGCAAAACCACCAGGAGACATGATGACAAACATCATCGTTGTGAACATTTAGGCTAGTACGTCTTAGTATTACAAAGACAAGTGCAAAAGCACTAAGTACTAACAATGACCAATGTCATAGTATACCTCAACTGAATATCAGTGAGACAAGACACACGCATGTATGCTAGTGATCCAAACAAGTGGATTCACAGCAATGGAAAAAAAAGAAAAGCAAATTGAGCCTGTGTTCATGGGTCTGCACCTCATACGGAGCGAGTGGGCCCATTAGAATGAATTTGGGAGAGAGCACAAATTGTTTAGTGCCACACCCCTTACGAATTGTGGAGCCCAGAAGGGCTAGAGTCACACCCGTCTCTCTGATTGAGGATAATCCGAGTTGGTGAACTCTTTGAGAGCCAAGTATCCAGCGCTCCTTGTTGAGCGGCAGTTGTATACTTGTGGGGTACGGGGGGCGTAACCCTTTTTAAGGGGGGTGGAGCCTCTTGGCTGTGCACATGTGTGCACTAAGTTTCGTTTGTTTAGTATGCATTGCATACAAAGAATTGGTGGTGTGCAGGGCATACGAGGTTTGTTTGGTTAGTATGTGAATTATTTTGTATGCATAGCATACAGTGAATTGGTTTTGTTGGTTATGGTTGGTACGCGGGGCGTGCGTTGTTTGGTTTGTTTGTGTGTGAATGTACACTTGTATTTACGTATCTTACGAGATACCTGTATGAATGTTGTGTCTACACCATATGTGTAACACTTTTCCCTATGCTATTTGTGATATGTATTCATATTGCTTTATAGAATGATTACATATGGTATCGCCTAGATACGAAATGAATCATTAGATATGGAATGTGGAACAATGGAATGTTATGGACACCTCAGGAAGGTTGTTAGGACTTGTAGAACTGATAGGAAATGATGATGCTGATGGATCACCTATATCCATATATGATTGAACTAACGCCACAACGTGATGGCTATGTGCTGTATGAGCGCAATACGATGTGTGTAAATGATATATCACATAGATATACATTATGGGAATAATGGGTAGTTATACATTTATATACTTACCAATTTGATTGAGAGACTTCGGGACGAAGTCTTTTTAAGGGGGGTAGACTGAAATACCCCAAACTTATTAAACATGGATTAAATATCTAATCACATTAATTAAGGCCTAAACATGCCTTAGAAAATTAACTGAGAACAACAGTGGTCAACACAAAACAAGATGTTGCACCCTTTGACTGTTAAGGGTAAATAAATACCCAAATGAACTATGTAGGACCCAAAAATTTGTCCTAAGCATATTAACACATTAATAAACATATTATAATTGTTGGGCAACACTCCAACACAAAGAACAAGCACTTTCATGCTTCAAGGTCAAAAAGGGCAAAAATGTGCTCTAAGAAACCTTAAAGGTCTAATGACCTCTAATGATATAAAATTGAGTTAAATGATCAAATATCATGTAAGGAACACAACAAGACCGTTGTCAAAGAAAACAGAGCTCAGAAACACCAGGCAACACAAAATGTGCGCTAAAACTCCTTAAAGCACGTTTTTGTGAAATTGTCTTTAAATTGGTTTTAAATGGGCTAAAAGGTTATAATTACCTTTAAATATAATAAAATATCATATTATGATATTAGGAATTTAATTCCAGAAATTTACGAATTTTTACAAATTTAATATTAAAATATTAATAAAACCCTAATGTGGGGCCCGTTTGGGTCAACATTGACTAAGTTGGTCAATGTTGACCATTGACCACGAAATGGACTACATAAAATCAGATAATTAAGTCTCTTAACAGATCAAGAGACAAGTCCCATGTGACAATTAAATGTAGTCCTTTACTTTTACATAAAAAACAAAAAGATAAACTTACCTTATAAAACAAAAAAAATGGGCTCCACTTACCTTACCCATGTGAGCCAGCCGAATTGGAGCCTCCACTTGCTCCTCTTCCTCCTTTCATTTCGGTGCTCCAAGCTGGTACAAGACAAGAGATGAGTCACCTTACAATAAATGAACTAAAGTAACATTATTTATATCCATTTTCATTCAAAATTGGCTCCAATCATGCCTACTTTGTCAATCAAGGACGGCTGCCCTTGTCATTGTCTCCTCCTTGTCTCCACCGAATTTACTCATCAATTATCAATTACAATCAGACTTGATGAGTCACCAATTCAATAATGACATAAAATATTGAAAAAAGTGTTTTAAGGCAATATTAGGTCATCCTCCTTCATTTCTCATCTTCAGCCAAGGTTTCTCTGTCCTTGAGCTCCCTTTGGCTCCTCTCCACCGTAGGTAAGAGTTCAAAGCACCATTGATGAGATCTCAAGCTCTAGGTAAGCTCCTAAGGCATAAAAATGCCCATTTTCTTCATCTTTTTTTCCTTTTTCTATTGATCTACACTCCAACCTTTTCTATACATCTATGTAGAGTGATTTGGAGGTTAAAGCAAGTATTGGTTTCGTACATAACCAGATCTAAGGAGGAAAGTTCAAGTCTTGACCATTTAAGGTAAAAATGTGCTTTAAGATCATAACTTTTGATTCCCTTCAAGTTCGGCTGTGAAACTTTGTTCCTAGCCTTATTTTCTTCTCCGTTTCATGTGGAATCAGTTGGTTATAATTTGGAGCAAGGGTGGCCGAGATCCAAAGGAAATACCCTCTTTTAAGGCATTTTTCCAAGGTAAAACCTGATAACAAGGTAGCTTGTTGAGATCTAGCTGTTTCCTATGTCAATATGGTGGATCTAACACCTTGTGGTGTGTTTGATTCGGGTCGAAACCATCTTGAACTCTCCTTGCATTTTTAAGGTGATTTTTGCCTTAAATCTTACATTAAATTACTTCTTATGGTTAGATCTTTCTTGGAGACTAACTAGGCCTTGTTTTCTGCTTGAAACATGCAAGAGAAGCTTTGGAAATTTTATCTAAGGCTGGCCGAATTCAAACAAGGAATTATTCAAGCTAAATCAAGGTATAAATTACTTAAAACCTTAACTTGTTACATTAATACAAGTTTAAGCTATTCCTAATTAATTGCCGTGAGTGAAGAGGTGAAATAAGGTCTTGTTTGACCTTAAAATGATTAAGGAATGGCTTAATAAATTTTATAACTAATTAAACAAGCATAAATGTCAAATTTAAGACATTATGTGGAAGTTTGGTAAATAAATGAAAATTATATGGTGAGGCCGAAATTTTATATGTATTTTGGGACATTTATGTGTAATTTATTTTGCAAGACAATGTTTGTAATAAGGCCATGTATTTTAGGCCATTTTATTTATGCATTTACAAGCTTTTAATTAAGTTTAAGTAGTATAAATGCATTACCGAAAATAAATGGGGTCTTAGGTATAATTAAATTAAATTTGAGGGATTTAGAATAATAAGACCGAAAATTAGAGTTAAAAAGGAGTTAAAATAAAGTTTATAAGATTTTATAAAGTTTTGGGGTGAAATGGTAATTTTTGAAAAGTATGGGTACAAACCGTGAATAAAGGAAATTAATGGTCAAGGGAAATATTAAGGTGGTCAACCTTGACCATATGATAGGTTTTGACCAAATTAGATAAGTTAAATAACTTATTTAAGGTGTTATAATAAGATAAGTATCTTAAGGTAATATTTTATAACATATGTGGTAAATATGTTATTACCGAAAATAAAGGGTGTACATGGTTTTTAAACACCCACGGGCTATTAGGAATTTTTAGGAATTTATTTGGTGGATTTTGGAATTAAATGAACTATATATGTATAATATATAGTTATAATGTCATTATGACACTTTGGAGAAAAATAGATGGTGGAATGGTAAATATTGAAAGTATATGGGTTAATAAGGATATTTATAACCCTTTGGTGGAATCTGGTGATTTTTAGAATTATTAAGAGATTTAATAAGTTATGTGTATAAAATATAGTTTTAATGATATGGTGAACTATATGTTATAAATAGGGCCAAATGGCAACTATAACATAGCACAAGGGCTGTTCGGAATTTACAAAAAAATAACCATAGGTTATACTCTTTTATAAGTTAGAAATGTTATATTAAATGGGATGTATAACATGGGATGATTTAAGGGGTGATTTTGTAAATTAAGGAAACTATGGTTTATAGAAAAGAATAAGATTTTCTTATGGTGCCTAAGAGGCAATATGAAATAGTTTTGTAAAAAACTATAGGAATAAATTAGAGGGAATAAAAATATCATATCAAATGATATTAGAATGTGGTATAACATTACATAATGTTATGTGGTCAAAACGGAATTTAAATAAGTTAAGGGCTATACCGAGTTAACAAGAGTTTGGAAAATGAATTTTAGACTAAGGTCTATAGTGTTATAAATGTTATAGCAATTATATGGTTTAGATGGAATTAATATAAGGAAGGGTATTCACATAAAATAATGTGACAAACTATAAATAAATGGGATTTATAAACTAAGGTATTTATTGAATAAACCTTAGGAGTTGTAATTATACAACATAAAATGTTACTCATATTAGGATAATAATCTTAATATAAGTTGTACAGTACAATACAACTAATGGGAATAATCATCTAACATAAGATGATAAAATGTAACATATGATATAAGAGTTTATTAAACTCATGGGAATTACCTACGGGTAAATATATACATACACAAGGATGATGTATATAAGGTGGATATATGTTTTGGTTGGAAACCATATGATTTAATGGTGGTGGTTATTTAAAAAAAAATATATAGTTATGTACTATAAGTTATGAGTTTTGGATACAATACAAAAAAAAGTAATGAGGTACTACAATCATGCATGATAATGCAACTATAGGATATGTACCTAAGCTAGACGGTGGACAAGATTAAAAAGAAATACAACGAATTAAACTTAACAATTGAAATGTTATGACGTACGCGTTTAAGTAACAAAACCGACTGTTTTAGAGAAACCCGTAACGAACAACTGTAGAAAACAGGGGTGAACTGTCGGGGTTACTTATCATTCGGAAATACCGGATGTAGTTAGTCATGGAGACTGACTTATAGTTTATTACCGTTTAGATTGTACTTCTGACAAGACGCTCGACGAGCTAGCGGACTACACGGAGCATAGGATCTTGCTGATTCATACTCCACCGTAATACAATCAGGGTGAACGGTATGTAAAGGGGTTTGATCCGAGTTGCCCTAAGGTTGCTCCTTGGGCTCGGATTTGGTTGATATAACTTGTATGTTGTTGTGTGATCTGTGATAAGATTGTTTGTCTGAATGTGATAATTAATATGCATGAACTGTATATTTATAGCTGCTTATCATTTACTGTTGTTGAGTTAACAGTATTGGTTCGTATATATGAACCTATATATATAAAACGAACTAACGGCTATGGTGCTATCTTATATGAAATATAAGGAACGTAAGTAAAACGTTGTAGCACTATGATAATAACATATACATATTATCTGAGACTTTTATACGGAGAATTGGCCTTTCTATATGTCGCTCTTGTATCTAGCACTGGATCCCGAGTTTACAGACTCCGGATTGGACTAATGACCTTAGTCTGCTGTGTTCGAAAATTTGGTAATGCGATGCGATGGTATAATTAATTAATCAATGGAATGGAAGTAAAGCCAAGAGGATGTGGCTCTTGGTGCGCTCTGTGATCACAAAAACGATACCAGGATGTCCGCGTACGGGTCCGTAAGTATCAAGAAAATTTCCCGTGAGCTAGAATGGCTCGTTGGTCGGAGACTCTACCGTTGGAGTGGCTACTGCCGTGGGTGACCCGCCATAGTATATGGGTAACTAGAGACATGTCGTTTTAACGAGACATTCTCACTAGGTATAACTGAACAACTAAAACAATTGAGACTTATACAGTGGCGAACAATACCATGGACGAGACTAAATACTTGTTTATTATTCTCGTTGTTTCGCTTTGTTGTTCATTGGTTATACTTGTGGTTATTTTATTGTGTGTTGATGGTTGGATGGAGCCTACAAGGCCAAGGTAAATTAAATATGAACACTGTACGCTACGGCGAATGTACATTGTACATTATATTGTTATTGTTCGATACGTTCGATATATAATTGTGGATTGTGTTATTAAATGATTGTGGATTGGATGGATGGTTGAATATCTATGAATGTTTGGATGGATGAATATGTATATTATACATGTTTATTTCAGTATTGTTTATAACTGTTTAATGGAAAAGCATGAAACCAATCTAATAACAAGATGGTTAAAAAGTCAAGTGACCATTAGGGTCCAGGCCCGGCATACTCAGCGTCTATCGCTGATACTACACCATTTCAGGTTGTTGATCATTGTCGGAGCTGAAGAGCCGGAACAGGGTAATTGGAGATGTTGTATAGTAATGAAGATGGTGTATGGTCTTATGGTAAGGTTATGTATTTTTCAGGATTGGGTAGACGCTCACTGGTCGAAGTTTATGAATTATGGATTTAGTATGATGTATAAGAATTTCTCGTTATCACTGCGGTTAGCAGTTTATTTGTATTGGAAGTTGGATGTAGTTTGGCTGCGTTGCTCGCATAGGCGAGTAACGGCCGGTGACACCCGAGTGAGTTTTGTAATTGTTATTTATTTTTCCGCTGCGAGACGTTTTATTTATTGCTACGTGAGAGATTATATCGTGATTATGGAGAGGGGTGTTACAATCCACCTCATCCCTTTTTCACCAACAATACACAAGTCCTAAATACAACCTCATCAAGAATCATGAAATGTCCCAAAGCATTCTTTTGCATTCTAAAGTCCTCTAGAACATTACCTAAGCCCTTTTTGCATCATTAAACACCTTAATGCATGTTTCTTTCACAAGGAAAGCACTTAACCATTCTAAACATTTCTTAACTTATCAAACTCATTTTAAACCTTAGAACTTCTTGTTTGTTACCTAAATTTTGACATAGGTTCTCCTAGAACATTACTAAACCAAAACACATTGTTTTCACCATCAAACAACCAAGAACACTAAAAATCCATCAAGCACTTTCTTATACACAAACTTCACACATATAGCACTACCTCACAATATAGTGCATAATTTAAATTGCATGGCACTTAGGCCCTTAAATAACATGGCTCTTAGGCCCTTAAGATGCATAAATCATAAACACTGAATTTCCACAATATATTTGCCTTTGACCTGCAAATACACTCAACAACACATATGCCTTTTACTAAGCCCTTAAGATCATTCTTCTAAGTCACTTCCCATTGGCTCCTTAGATCATTTTCATAAGCAATACAAGCTCATTTCTCCTAAGACTTTAAACCATATTAGGTTAGCATATTTACCTCTTTTCCTCACAAACTTCTTTCTTGTTTCCTTGTTTAAAATCGGCAAGGCTTTTGATTCCTTGTCAACTTCTAAACATTATACAAACAACATAATGAGTATTCAAGCTTTAAGCTTCATCTCATTGTAAACCCTAGGTTTACATTATTTCCAAAACATTAATGTAGTTGTTTTACCTTGGTCTTTGAAGAGAGTTTGAATATCTATCAAGAGAGGACTCCACCTAGTCCATGAAAGGTTGGAATGAAGCTAGAACAAAGTCACACAAAGAGCACCATTAATGGGCATTTTCGGTCAAGGTAAAAACATGGAGGAAACATGATTTTTCTTTGAGATTCCTTACCTAGAAGCAAAGGAGAGTAATAATATGTAGAAATGTAAGCTCAAGCTCCTTCAATGGTGGAACTCCATGGCACCGAAATGGGGCGCTTGAAGTTTTGAGAAGATAGGAATGAAGAGCTTGATGAGAGGAAGAGAATGGTGGTGTTTGTTTTTGATTTGGTTAAGTGAGCTAGACTTTACAAGAGGTCAAAGATGGAGGTGGTGGTGTGTACTATTGCAAACCGTAGAAGAGAATGAAGAAGAGAGGTTGAAGAGAGCTTGGAACCATGGGAATGCAAGGAAGAAAGGAGAAATGAAGGTAAACTTGCTTTTAGAAGATATTTGTAGTTATAAAGTAAATAGTACTTTAGTTAGTCATCTTTATTTACTTAACATATTAACAAGAGAGTGGTGAGTCACCACACTTAAGAAAACCGGCCCCCAATAGTACTTAGGGGTATTATAGTCTTTATTTGTCAATTTAATTACTTATACAAACATATGTTACAAACTAGCTTATTAAAATCACTATTCATAAAAACAAGGTACATAGAAGTGAAATTTTTGATTTCCCATTGATATAGACTTCCAAATGTGATACTATATAGTACACATGTTAATTAAAGAGTAATGATGGACATTTAGCCATTCAAAACTCATTTACAAGACAATTTTTCGAAAATGTGCTTTAAGACTCCTTAAAGCACATTTTGTGTTTTAAATTGTTTTCAAGCTTGGTTTTCTTTGGTAATTGGTTTTTAATATGTTCATTAGTATATAAATAAGGTCTTGGTAAGTTCATTAGGTCTTAACCAAGCTTATCCCAAGCTTAGAGCACATTTTGGCTCTTATTGACCTCAAAGCACATTTTGTGTTTTCTATTGTTTAAATTTGTTTACTAATGTCTCTGAGACTCTTTTTAGTCTTGATATACCATATTTAGGTGTTTAAACAACATACTAAGGTTTGGGGTATTTCACCCCATCTCAATCCAATCGTGGTTATCGCAAACTCAACAACATATATACAACGTTGCAACGGAATTAAATACACTCCAGGACCTTGTCACGGTCTGACTAACAATATATACCGAACATTAGTATACTAAATCTTAACCATTACATATCCTCAGTACAAATTCTTCATATCCCACTACATCTTACACAACTTACTAACATCTCGTACCAATCACTAAACGAGTGTACAGGCACAACTCGTACATCTAAAGGAAGACATCCCGAAGTAAATTCTACCCGATCCTACTCTCAGGACTGTCGCCTTCTGTCATTCACCTGCGAAATAAAAACAGCCCCCAAAGGGGGTCAGCAAAATTGCTGGTACGATCCTCTCATGGCCTCCAAGCTAACGTGGCTACGATGACTAATTGTCGATAACATGGAGGTTGATTAGATGCACAACATAATAGAAAGTGAAATAAACAACAAGCCACATATAAAAAATAAAAGTTCAAACACAATGAACGACTTAAAAGCATTCCCTTAATTAGTGAGTTAATCATTTAACTCCTTAAGTTAAGTTTCCTCTTAAACTCAGTCCAACCTTATCTTAGTCTTAGAAAACAAACCATTCTTTAAATAGAAATGGTTTTAGCTTATCTCAGTCTTAGAATACAAACCATTCTTTAAATAGAAATGGTTGTATCATATCTCAAACCTTATCTCAATTAAGTCAACTGTTCTTTAATTGGAATGGTTGTTCCTTAATTCATTGTTTATCTTGTCGGGTCACGTAACCCTAACCAATGAGTTATCAGCTCCATTGGTTTACATAAACAATATTTGTTAGAATTAGTTGGGATTTAGGTAGATCCCACCACACCATCTCAGTATGCCTCCCTCCTAAAACAAGAAGTCCGAGGAGGTCGAGTCTATATGTCGACCTAGGCGACGAGCCCGAGGACAAGTCATATTGAAATACCCCAAACTTAAATATAGGGATTAAAATTAATCTAATACGTATTTAAGGGCCTAATGGTACCAAATTAATAATGTTAAGGAAAAATAAACCCAAAAGAAATAAAGAAACGCTTAAAAGGCGAAAAACGCTAAATAAGCGTTAAATAACTGTAGGAGGTATGAGACCTCGGTTAGAGTATTATATGGATTCTAAAGGTTTAATAAGACCTAAATAATATATGGGAACAACTCCCGAAGAAAACGGATCCAAATAACGAATTAAAACGCTAATAGAGCTTTAGAGCACGTTTTTCGAGAAAACCCGAAAACGTGACTTTGAGTGGTCAAACGAACCCGTAAAAATTATAAGGCATTAAATAAATATTATTAAGCATTTATGAAAGCTTAATAACCAATAAAAAAAATAAAGAAACGAGAAAATTCCAGAAAACGGGCCCGGTTAGTGAACAGTACCTAAACCGGGTAAAATAACGAGCGTTTTCTGTAAAAGACGAAAAAAAAAACGCTCCAGCTAATATAATTGTAGGGGGCCGGTTTTTATCAGTCAAATAACTCCCTCACACAAACATGTAACTAGCTAACTAAATAAGAGAGCCAAAAGGAAAAAAAAAATAAAGTAAAAGCTACTTTATTTACCTTCCTCTCACCTCACTCTCACAACTCACTCATCTCTCTCTTTCCTCTCCCCCCATTGATTTCTCTCTCCCTCTCTCTTATGGCTGCTGCGATTTTGGAGCTAGCTCTAATGGCTTCCCTCCTTCAACCTCATGTTCCATCCTCATGTAAGCTCCAAACTAAAAAATAATCACATATTTGTAATCCCCTCATCCTCCTCTATCATTCCCTCTTTTCAAAATTCGAAAAGGATGAGTTTCATATCCATGGGTTTTCCCCATTTGAAGAGAAAAGCACACCATTATGGAGCTTGGAGTCTCCTCAAGGTAAAAATCTACATGAAAAACTCATGTTTTCCCCACCTTACTTCACAACCGATTTTTGCCACTTTGTAATGCCTTGTTTTCTCTCTCTCCTTTGAGCAAAATATCAACCTAGCAATGGTGGTGGATTCACCTTCTTGAACCAAGGGCTAAAACCCCTTCTAAAACTCTCCAAAGGTAAACCCTAGAAATTTCATTTCAAACACTTCAATGAATTGACATTAATTTACGAGTTAGTATATTAATTGTAGTGTTTTGTGTTCATTGGGTGATGGGAATGGAGTTTGGCAACTCCATTCCCCACGTGGCCGATTTGGGCAAGAAAGGAAGAAAGAGGAGAAATGAGAAAGAAAGAAGGAATTAAAAGCTCAAGGTAAGAGCTCCTTCCTTAGGTTAAGATTTAATGTATTAGAGTAATGGGAATGGGTAATCAATTTAGAAGAACCTAAACTATGGTATTTGTAACACCCCATCCAACAACAACACATAATAACATTCTGCAGCGGAAACCCAACTAATCACATTACTTATTCCAATGGTGTTACAACGCCGTTAACCACCTACGTGGCTAACAAGGCTAACATATGTACATTTGTATCGGTCTGATGGACTAGATTCCCGAGCAACTACACAATACAGTCCTCGTTCCATCTTCAACATTTATTATATACATACACTCCCCCTGTACCGAGTATTTACAACTACTGCCGATAACAGCTTCGGTCTTACTATGCCTATCATATTTATGCCATTTAAAAGGCTACCCATGTATAAACATCTGCCCCGTCCTACTCTCGAACGGCTTCCAGCACTTCGTACCTGAAATAGGAAAAGAAGAGAAAGGGGTGGCCCCAAGGGGCTCAGCACCTTTGCTGGTATGGTAATCCCGCAGCCCGCATGCTACCGGGCCACGCACGACTAATTGTCGTCTTAGCATGCAGTTGATTATATTTAATTCATGCATAAACCATTAATATGTCTCACATAATGTTTCGCCTCAATGGGCTCCACCTATAACCAAAACATCCACACTTAACCAACCATCCAATGATTCCTTAAACCCTAGAGTGGCTCTCCTCTAAACGGAGCTACTTCCTTAACGAACGGCATGTACCCATTAATCGGGTTATCCTTAAATGCCTCTTGTCACAAACTGGGATTCATTTCCATGATCCACACATTCCATATCCTACAACATAACTCATCCTACATAACAAACATAACAACCCTTTCTTGTCTCGACGGACACATGACCACATTGCATTCATTTAAAACGTCCAACATATACATATAAGCCAAAGCATAGCAAGGTATTTTGCATATCACAACAACAATACATATCATCATAAACTCGGTTCTCACAAGGAACCTTCCATCATAGTTAGTCCATACCATGAGCACAGAGATTGTTGCCAAACTCATACCAAGCTCGTTAATTACCTCATCACCATCCTGTTATTTGAATGGTTGACTTAAACCCAAGGTGTGTCGGATATAGTGATCCCAAGCACACCAAACAACACAGTATGCCCCTATGGCCCGACGTGAGTCAGTAAACTAGCTTTGGATAAGCTAAGGGAAAGGTTGAAACCAAATTGGAATACCACCTAAACATACACCAAGGGAGCCGAACTGGACATGATAACGACCCCCACCATCACACGCGTGGCCGGAAACAATCCGGACTCCTCACCCCCCATTAGCCCATAGACTCTTATAAATAAGTAGTTAGAGATCCACTACGGAGCCTACCACAACCACACACCATACGGTATCATAACCGAGTTAAGCACACAAGGGAGGAGAGAGTCATACATTCACATACAAACATCACGCACAAACATCACATAACCAACTCACGCATAGCCGTGGTTAGAACGTTCCTTAAGTCGGAAACGTTGTTACCGGATACCGTTCTCCTACGTTTACCTAATAAAGGTTAACTAGCCCTTCGAGCGCATTAGAGGTTACCGGTATCGGCATGTAAACATACAATAACCATAATGACTGTAAACTCGTTTCATTTATATCATAACGTGGCAAACATACAGAAAACACATTGGCATACAAGCCGGTGTAATCCGTTAGGACACAGGTTGCAAGAAAACCATACCTGTCACCGGAGTCCACTCATCCTGTCCATTTATGTACCTCGAGCGATTCTCGAACAACTGTTAACATCACATGTGTTTTTATTAACATCGAGGTTTGCTTGATCATTTAATGTCAATGCTTAATTTTTCCCCGTTAACATAGTTACATAACTTAACATTTTTAACTTGTTTTACTCTCACATTTTAATACAACTTTAACCCACTTAGGTGTCATTAAAACTCCCCTAACATGTCCTTAACATCCTTATAACATTATTACCTACCAATCCCCATCATCACATGCCATTTCATAACCTTAAACCATGTTTTTGGTCCGACCGACCCACCGACCGACTCACAGCTGGGTCGGTCCATTACAGACCCCTTTTACTTCCTTACAAACATGCCCGACCGACCCATGTCCGACCCAACCTTCTGGGTCGGTCCATTACCGAACATATTCTTAACATTTTACAGAGGCTCGACCGACCCACAAACTGGGTCGGCCCCTGGGTCGGTCGCCTCCTAAACTACCCAAACTTTGTCAAATCTTCACCAAACTTCTCCTAAGGCCTCTTAATGTGTTCTAACATCATTTGGCACTTCAAACACACCCTTAAGATATTCTTAAACACTCACAAAATTATTTTTCCTAATTCCTTAAACCTTTACTTATATCTCCACAAAATTCCTAACACTTACAATGTTTTCTCCTTATGATTTCTAGGTGGCATTTCACCTATAATGACCAAAATACCAAGGTGTATCCTCTACACCTTATCATCATCTCTCAACTTCTTTCTTACTAACTAAATCTCCTTTTTCACATTATACCTAAACATCTCTTATTCCTTGAATATCAACATTACCTAAACCTTAAACAAACTCCTCCAAGACTTAAATACATCTTGAGAACACCCATAAATTTCTAAAACTTCCAGGATAATGCCTAAATCCTTGCATCACTTTAAATCACCTTGTTACATGCTTTCTTCTCAAGTAAACATTCAATCACCTTTAACACCTCCTAGTTCACCAAAAACACTTAAAACACTTAGAACCTCTTACACATCTTCCCAAATTTGGCCATAGCTTCTCTAGTATATAACCACATCCAAACTCTTAGGTTTCTACCTTATTTCATCCAAGAACACCTAAAATCCATCAAACACTTTTAACACACAAACTTCACACATTAAGCACTACATCACAATATAGTGCATAACTTAAATTGCTTGGCACTTAGGCCCTTAAATGCATGGCTCTTAGGCCCTTAAATTGCATAACCTTAAACACTGAATTTCCCACATAAATAATGCCTTTGACCTGCAAATACATACCCAAAACATATGTTCTTTTACTAGTCTCCTTGAGAACATTTTACTAGCTCATTTACCCTTTGCTTTAGGTAGTTTTAACAAGCATCATAAGCTTATTTCTCCTAAGGCATTAAACCACATTGAGATAGCTTGTTTACCTCTTTTCCTCACAAATTTCCTTCTTGTTCCTTGTAAAACCGGTGGGGTACTTGATCCCTTTTCAACTATTAAACATTATACAAACAATAGAATGAGTATTCAAGCATTATGCTTCTCCTCATTGTAAACCCTAGTTACACATATTGTTTTAACACATTAAGGTAATTGTTTTACCTTGGAATTGGAAGAGAACTTGAATAAGTATCAAGAGAGGGCTCCTCCTAGCCCTTGGAAGATTCAAATGAAGCTAAAACAAGCAAGATAAATACACCATTGTGAGGTGAATTTTCGGACAACATGTAAACATGGAGGAAACTTGATTTTTCTTTGAGTTTCCTTACCTTGAAGCAAAGGAGAACAAGAATATGTGAAAAGGTGAGCTCAAGCTCCTCCCATGGTGGTTTCTCTTGGCACCGAAATGGAGGTTTTGAAGCTTTGAAGAGACAAGATTGTAGAGCTTGGCTTAACTAAGAGAATGGTGGTGTTTGTTTTTGATTTGGTTAAGTGAGCTAGATTTTACATGTGGTCAAAGGTGGAACTTCCATGGTGGTAGTAGCTTTACCGAGAGAGAACAAGGAGAAGAGAGGAAGAAGAGAGTGTGGAACCGTGTGAAATGAAGGAGGGAGGAAGAATGAAGATAGAATTTGCTTTTAAGATATTTAAGCCTTAAAGCAAATAGTAACTATGAGTCACATTTATTTACTTAACAAGTTAACATGCTTGGTGACTCCTCTCTACAAAAACCGGCCACCATTATGCCTAGGAGGGTGTTTTGGTCTTTGTTGACCAATTTAATCACTTATAACATTATATGTTACAAACTAGTTATAAAAATCACTATTCACTTATAACAAGGCACATAGAAGTGAAATTTTGATTTCCCACTAATATGGCCACCCAAATGTGATACTATATAGTACACATGTTAATTAAAGAGTAATGATGGACATTTAGCCATTCAAAACTCATTTACAAGACAATTTTTCAAAACCGTGCTTTAAGACTCCTTAAAGCACATTTGTTTTTAACTTGTTTTCAAGCTTGGTTTTCTTTAGTAATTGATTTAATATGTTCATTAACATATAAATAAGGTATAGGTATGACCATTAGGTCTTATACACATTCATCCCAAGCTTAGAGCACATTTTTGCTCATATTGACTTTAAGGTATTTATTTGTGTTTTGTTTGGTTTCATTGTCTACCAAGGTTTCCTAAGGACTTAATTAGCCTTATTAAATCATAATTAAATGTTATCAAGTCTTGGTAGGCTCTTTGGGTCCTAACCAAGTTCACTCATAGCTTAGAGCATGTTTTTGCTCATACTGTGTCTTAGTGCTTTATTGCACTTTACTATATTTTAAATGGTTCATTCATGTTTCTAAGGCACTTTTTAGCCTTTAAATACCATAGCTTAACATTTACACAACATACCAAAGTTTGGGGTATTTCAATCTACCCCCCTTAAAAGAACTTCGTCCTCGAAGTTCACATTTCCTTGCATCATTAGATTAAAATACGGGAATTACTTATAGCCATAAAACTTCCATTACCAACCATCCTTTTACATCCAACCTCGGACTTAATGGTCCGGGCAACATATCCACATCATTTGGACACATAGGTCCCCATAACATAACAGTCTTTAGACACATAGGTCTATGTAATACCACACATTTAGACTCATAGGCCTTGATAATATACACTTTAGGAAATCCAAGTCAAAACAACATTCATCACACATACCACACAACATGTCAGAGCATGTATAGCAATCAAAAATATCCTCGATATACACTACGATCCCGCAGAACCCGGTCGCGATGGACGCCTTCCGTCCCCGTGTCTTTGGGAAATTAAAACAATCACTTAAATTTAAAATTTCCTTGTGAGGTTAAGTATAGAAGATCTTTTATTCAAAATATTAATCGATTGTTTGAAAATACCAATTGAAAATCCTTTTGAAAACACCACACAACTCCAAGTCCGATTTATGCTCCTTGTTTTTTTTTTTCTTAACATGGTTGTTTGTGACCACTTACAGGGAGCTTCAAGAGTCATCCAACCCTGATGTGATCAGCATCAGTGTTGAACTATCTTTCCACCCCAATTTGTGTTCGGCTTCCCTTGATCCCATGGTAATCAAGTTTCACCTCCCACCTCATTTTCAACCAACAATTAATTCAAGCATATCCCATTTTCTATCTTTGAATCCATCTAGTCATAATCATGACATCTCCAAGGGATAGAACTCCGTCTATCAATCATCACCCAAATCCAACTTAATTCAAGTTACCTAGGGAATTTAGTTCTCACTAGGTTCTATGTCGGTCTCGTACCCCTTCATAGATCGCAACACTGTATATATATACATATTTTTTATCAAAATACAATACATGGCTTACATTTATGCACCATCGGGGTTTTAGATCCCCGGGAGTTTCTTTACTCCCTTCCACTTGTACTTTCTCACACCACTGTTAACAAAATGACACACTTCACACAATGGTATTCGCATCTTTTGTGCGTAATTACCACAATTTAACCACAAATAAATGACCACAAATAAATGCGTATGTTTATATAACACACGCGCCAACCATCATACAAATTTATGCTGTGCGCACCTAGTTCGCGTACACTTGTACGGTAAAACACACTAAGTGGTTTTGCGCTCTACCCCCTTAAAAGGGATTACGCCCACGTAATCAGTCACTAAACATTGGCTTAAATGCTCTGCCGTCGTGAAGTGTTTTAACTTCCACGCGGTCTATTACACAATGGATTCTGATTAGAGGATCTTAACCATATTGGCGGTTTAGTTCCTAAACCAAGAATTCTCATTGGAGTTTGCTTAAACTCTTAGTTGGTTTCGATTCTGGCCTGTTTTAGCCATTCACTCGTATTCACCATGTACATTCAACACTTGAATCACTGGCTCACTAGTTTCTGCTGCGAAACTCTAGTAGCTGTAGAGCTTAATTGCCCCATTTGTTATTCTTACTGTATTGCACATCCCCAATTGTGACCTTCATCTTGGTAACAATGGTTTCTCAACCGACGCGTGGTATCTCTTACCGTTAGCGAATTCGGTGAGCTATACACTTTCTATCCACTCCCATAACAATTTACTGTGTATACAGCTATGTATTTCACAATGATCGACTTGTTCCCTTCCGACTTACTGTCGGTTGAGATTGAGCTACTACCTAGTGTGTAGTGCTCTCTCAGCTATTTCCAACATTTGGGGTATATTCCATACCGATATTTGGCAGTTAGTGCTACTGTAGTCACTTACTGTTAATCATGTCACCACATTTGATTTTGTACAAGTACTCTTTCATTGGTGTGGTCTTGCATTTCCTATGCATCGGCCATTATAACATTATTTGTCCACAATCAACATGTTTCCAATTCCTAGCTATCTCATTCGATCATTACTGCGCAAGAGCAATACCAAAACACTCAGTCATACAGAGTGCAGAGGCGTAAACTCTCGACAGTAAATCCCTTATGCGATTCGCCATGGAATTCACACTGAGTTCCTCATCACACAATACCTACCACTGGCTTATTGCTCAGTTTGTTTAACATCACTCATCTTGCATCTCCACTTACGTTATCGTTTAACAACATTTATACAACGGTCGCTTGTTGCGCACCGTGCTCTTACTCCCTGTATAACATCAACTTATATCGTATCTACTGTCACCTCAACTTCCACACATAAACTTACATCATTCGTATTATGGTTCATCACTCATTTGGATGACCACTGAATGCTCCTTGAGCATCGATCATTCGAGTCACAAGCCGGCGTTATTCAGCCAGGTGCTTCACTTTATACACACATGCTATTAACATATTTCTTGAACTTTATTCACATAACTACCGCTCCTGCGGTGTCACAATGTCGAGAGGTATCCCCACTCTTAATGCAGTGGTTCGTTTACCACTTTATTCGCTTATACAACATAAACCTCTACCATCAATCGAATTTATATAACATATCTTGCTTATGGCTTATAAGCCTTATTTGCCTTGAGCTGGGCTCATTGTAGGCTATCCATACACATGTACTTCTCTGTACAATATTATATGTTTAGAGGTTATAGTGGGCTCCATGACAAGGTCGTTACATTCCGTTTCCTTTCATGGGATGTCCCTTAGGTTTGTCAGTCCGTCTCTTGACAACTTATGTCTAAACTGGGTGTTAATTTCAACCCTTGTGTTGCTGTCACATTGCCTTATCCAATCAAGGATTGCTCCTGGGTGTTGCTAGGGCATGCCATTACATTTGTTTCACACCTTTTTGATACATTCAGTTATTATCTTTTTTCTGTAAAGATCAACATTTTCAGATAACGTAGTTACTGATTCTGGGAGTTTCATCCCATTCGTTGCACATTAATGTGTCCACATTAGGCATCTGCCTTTCCCTGCTTTCCAGTTATCATGTTTATCCCTGAGGATCCTTAAGACATATGCTATGTCTTTACTTAACAGTTTGTGCACTTCGCACTTCCTAACTCTTAAACATTTCCTTGAAAGGAATTCACTAATTCCTTTAGTCTCGTTAACTTAACTGAGTTCCTTTACTTCAAGCATTCCTTGTATTTTCTAGCTCCTGTTTGATTTATACTGCTGACCGTAGACGGAGTCGACTACTTCCCGTGTTCTGGACTCTACTCGTATACATATATGGGGTATCATACTGATACATTACTACTTACCCAACTAACCTATAAGTAGGTCTGTCAGGCCCACATGCTCCTATCGGAGTGCGGTCGTCCCACAACACAATTGGTACACTTGTAGTGTCCGTCACACGCCTAGGTGAAGTATTCTATTGTCAACTCCCTTATATTGTCCCGTGACAATATTCATTCCTTACTTCCCGAACTTAATCGAGGGAAAGTTTATCCACTGTTGCATCCTTGTCAATTGCCCCTGGTTTGACTGGTTTGGTTTACAAGAAGGTTGGAAAGAAGTGTTGGTTTGAAGGAAAATCTGGTTTTGAAAAGAAAAGGGTTTGTGAAAATTAGGTTTGAAAGAAAAATTCCCATGGTTTCACAACATCTTCTTGCCTTAGCCAAGTCTAGCCTCTTGCTGACTGGTGTACTTCCAATTACAGAGGTTAGGCTAACAGGCCCTTCCACTGTTATGACCTTCACATTTAACTTTATTGTACTTTTCCAAGTACTTGTAGCGGCTATATATTTCCCGAACAGTCCTATTATAGCAGCACTTGCTATGGCAAGTGCGCCATGCTAACTGGCTATCAGTTCAACACATACCGGTTGTGGTATTGTTTTTACCCGTACTATCATCAGTGGCCTTGTTGGCCCTCACTGATCTTACTGTCTTGATAACAACTCTTCTAGGTAACTTCTCACTGTTTTCACATGATAATCATTAACTAGGGTGCTTCCCATTCTGGGAGACCCCTTTTGTCTTAGTACTGTATCCTCCTTACAGCCCGTTCCACGTATTTGTCGTGGTTACTGAGACTTGTCTCTTGTTTGGGCACTACGTTGTAGTTCCTTGACGGTTGGTACACCGTTGGTGTTCATTTATCAACTGTGGTCCCATAGACATTCGTCTCGGGTTTTATTAATCCACTTCTTGCCTGTTGCACGGTAGGTGCGCTGCAAGCTGGTCATTCTCGACTGCTCTGCATGTCGACCCAGGTTGCTGGAAATTCTATTCTTCTATACACAAGATTCTTCATTCTTCGCTATTAAATGCGGTTAACATTGTCCAGATGGAGACCGTCTCCGGGATTCCCAGTTTTCGGGATCAACCGTATGACAGGTTCTTCGTACCCTAAAGGTATTTAATAACAGCCAGATCGGGTATTCCCGAGTATGAGAGTGGACTTCCATCTCTCTGGCGTTCTTTCCCAAGTTATCAAACAGGGACTGTGGAGGGTGGGATGGATATTGTAGGTTTCCAGTAGTCACTGGTAGTTCCTATCTAGCGTATCTCTCACGCTATCACTCAACCCTTAACCCAAAGTACTTAAATCCTAACTCGGTATTTCCTAAGCTCGGTAATTCAGTCATCAGAGCGATACTTCGCTCTGATACCACTTTTTGTAACACCCCATCCAACAACAACACATAATAACATTCTGCAGCGGAAACCCAACTAATCACATTACTTATTCCAATGGTGTTACAACGCCGTTAACCACCTACGTGGCTAACAAGGCTAACATATGTACATTTGTATCGGTCTGATGGACTAGATTCCCGAGCAACTACACAATACAGTCCTCGTTCCATCTTCAACATTTATTATATACATACACTCCCCCTGTACCGAGTATTTACAACTACTGCCGATAACAGCTTCGGTCTTACTATGCCTATCATATTTATGCCATTTAAAAGGCTACCCATGTATAAACATCTGCCCCGTCCTACTCTCGAACGGCTTCCAGCACTTCGTACCTGAAATAGGAAAAGAAGAGAAAGGGGTGGCCCCAAGGGGCTCAGCACCTTTGCTGGTATGGTATCCCGCAGCCCGCATGCTACCGGGCCACGCACGACTAATTGTCGTCTTAGCATGCAGTTGATTATATTTAATTCATGCATACAAACCATTAATATGTCTCACATAATGTTTCGCCTCAATGGGCTCCACCTATAACCAAAACATCCACACTTAACCAACCATCCAATGATTCCTTAAACCCTAGAGTGGCTCTCCTCTAAACGGAGCTACTTCCTTAACGAACGGCATGTACCCATTAATCGGGTTATCCTTAAATGCCTCTTGTCACAAACTGGGATTCATTTCCATGATCCACACATTCCATATCCTACAACATAACTCATCCTACACATAACAAACATAACAACCCTTTCTTGTCTCGACGGACACATGACCACATTGCATTCATTTAAAACGTCCAACATACATATAAGCCAAAGCATAGCAAGGTATTTTGCATATCACAACAACAATACATATCATCATAAACTCGGTTCTCACAAGGAACCTTCCATCATAGTTAGTCCATACCATGAGCACAGAGATTGTTGCCAAACTCATACCAAGCTCGTTAATTACCTCATCACCATCCTGTTATTTGAATGGTTGACTTAAACCCAAGGTGTGTCGGATATAGTGATCCCAAGCACACCAAACAACACAGTATGCCCCTATGGCCCGACGTGAGTCAGTAAACTAGCTTTGGATAAGCTAAGGGAAAGGTTGAAACCAAATTGGAATACCACCTAAACATACACCAAGGGAGCCGAACTGGACATGATAACGACCCCCACCATCACACGCGTGGCCGGAAACAATCCGGACTCCTCACCCCCCATTAGCCCATAGACTCTTATAAATAAGTAGTTAGAGATCCACTACGGAGCCTACCACAACCACACACCATACGGTATCATAACCGAGTTAAGCACACAAGGGAGGAGAGAGTCATACATTCACATACAAACATCACGCACAAACATCACATAACCAACTCACGCATAGCCGTGGTTAGAACGTTCCTTAAGTCGGAAACGTTGTTACCGGATACCGTTCTCCTACGTTTACCTAATAAAGGTTAACTAGCCCTTCGAGCGCATTAGAGGTTACCGGTATCGGCATGTAAACATACAATAACCATAATGACTGTAAACTCGTTTCATGATTTATATCATAACGTGGCAAACATACAGAAAAACACATTGGCATACAAGCCGGTGTAATCCGTTAGGACACAGGTTGCAAGAAAACCATACCTGTCACCGGAGTCCACTTATCCTGTCCATTTATGTTCCTCGAGCGATTCTCGAACAACTGTTAACATCACATGTGTTTTTATTAACATCGAGGTTTGCTTGATCATT
This sequence comes from Limonium bicolor, assembly GCA_023374045.1. Classification (NCBI taxonomy): domain Eukaryota; kingdom Viridiplantae; phylum Streptophyta; class Magnoliopsida; order Caryophyllales; family Plumbaginaceae; genus Limonium; species Limonium bicolor. The sequence goes on along the minus strand of CM041778.1, from coordinate 316,849,722 downwards.
TAATGTCAATGCTTAATTTTTCCCCGTTAACATAGTTACATAACTTAACATTTTTAACTTGTTTTACTCTCACATTTTAATACAACTTTTAACCCACTTAGGTGTCATTAAAACTCCCCTAACATGTCCTTAACATCCTTATAACATTATTACCTACCAATCCCCATCATCACATGCCATTTCATAACCTTAAACCATGTTTTTGGTCCGACCGACCCACCGACCGACTCACAGCTGGGTCGGTCCATTACAGACCCCTTTTACTTCCTTACAAACATGCCCGACCGACCCATGTCCGACCCAACCTTCTGGGTCGGTCCATTACCGAACATATTCTTAACATTTTACAGAGGCTCGACCGACCCACAAACTGGGTCGGCCCCTGGGTCGGTCGCCTCCTAAACTACCCAAACTTTGTCAAATCTTCACCAAACTTCTCCTAAGGCCTCTTAATGTGTTCTAACATCATTTGGCACTTCAAACACACCCTTAAGATATTCTTAAACACTCACAAAATTATTTTTCCTAATTCCTTAAACCTTTACTTATATCTCCACAAAATTCCTAACACTTACAATGTTTTCTCCTTATGATTTCTAGGTGGCATTTCACCTATAATGACCAAAATACCAAGGTGTATCCTCTACACCTTATCATCATCTCTCAACTTCTTTTCTTACTAACTAAATCTCCTTTTTCACATTATACCTAAACATCTCTTATTCCTTGAATATCAACATTACCTAAACCTTAAACAAACTCCTCCAAGACTTAAATACATCTTGAGAACACCCATAAATTTCTAAAACTTCCAGGATAATGCCTAAATCCTTGCATCACTTTAAATCACCTTGTTACATGCTTTCTTCTCAAGTAAACATTCAATCACCTTTAACACCTCCTAGTTCACCAAAAACACTTAAAACACTTAGAACCTCTTACACATCTTCCCAAATTTGGCCATAGCTTCTCTAGTATATAACCACATCCAAACTCTTAGGTTTCTACCTTATTTCATCCAAGAACACCTAAAATCCATCAAACACTTTTAACACACAAACTTCACACATTAAGCACTACATCACAATATAGTGCATAACTTAAATTGCTTGGCACTTAGGCCCTTAAATGCATGGCTCTTAGGCCCTTAAATTGCATAACCTTAAACACTGAATTTCCCACATAAATAATGCCTTTGACCTGCAAATACATACACCAAAACATATGTTCTTTTACTAGTCTCCTTGAGAACATTTTACTAGCTCATTTACCCTTTGCTCTTTAGGTAGTTTTAACAAGCATCATAAGCTTATTTCTCCTAAGGCATTAAACCACATTGAGATAGCTTGTTTACCTCTTTTCCTCACAAATTTCCTTCTTGTTCCTCCTAAAACGGTGGGGTACTTGATCCCTTTTCAATATTAAACATTATACAAACAATAGAATGAGTATTCAAGCATTATGCTTCTCCTCATTGTAAACCCTAGTACACATATTTTTAACACATTAAGGTAATTGTTTACCTTGGAATTGGAAGAGAACTTGAATAAGTATCAAGAGAGGGCTCCTCCTAGCCCTTGGAAGATTCAAATGAAGCTAAAACAAGCAAGATAAATACACCATTGTGAGGTGAATTTTCGGACAACATGTAAACATGGAGGAAACTTGATTTTTCTTTGAGTTTCCTTACCTTGAAGCAAAGGAGAACAAGAATATGTGAAAAGGTGAGCTCAAGCTCCTCCCATGGTGGTTTCTCTTGGCACGAAATGGAGGTTTTGAAGCTTTGAAGAGACAAGATTGTAGAGCTTGGCTTAACTAAGAGAATGGTGGTGTTTGTTTTGATTTGGTTAAGTGAGCTAGATTTACATGTGGTCAAAGGTGGAACTTCCATGGTGGTAGTAGCTTTACCGAGAGAGAACAAGGAGAAGAGAGGAAGAAGAGAGTGTGGAACCGTGTGAAATGAAGGAGGGAGGAAGAATGAAGATAGAATTTGCTTTTAAGATATTTAAGCCTTAAAGCAAATAGTAACTATGAGTCACATTTATTTACTTAACAAGTTAACATGCTTGGTGACTCCTCTCTACAAAAACCGGCCACCATTATGCCTAGGAGGGTGTTTTGGTCTTTGTTGACCAATTTAATCACTTATAACATTATATGTTACAAACTAGTTATAAAAATCACTATTCACTTATAACAAGGCACATAGAAGTGAAATTTTTGATTTCCCACTAATATGGCCACCCAAATGTGATACTATATAGTACACATGTTAATTAAAGAGTAATGATGGACATTTAGCCATTCAAAACTCATTTACAAGACAATTTTTCAAAAACGTGCTTTAAGACTCCTTAAAGCACATTTGTGTTTTAACTTGTTTTCAAGCTTGGTTTTCTTTAGTAATTGATTTAATATGTTCATTAACATATAAATAAGGTATAGGTATGACCATTAGGTCTTATACACATTATCCCAAGCTTAGAGCACATTTTTGCTCATATTGACTTTAAGGTATTTTTTGTGTTTGTTTGGTTTCATTGTCTACCAAGGTTTCCTAAGGACTTAATTAGCCTTATTAAATCATAATTAAATGTTATCAAGTCTTGGTAGGCTCTTTGGGTCCTAACCAAGTTCACTCATAGCTTAGAGCATGTTTTTGCTCATACTGTGTCTTAGTGCTTTATTGCACTTTACTATATTTTAAATGGTTCATTCATGTTTCTAAGGCACTTTTTAGCCTTTAAATACCATAGCTTAACATTTACACAACATACCAAAGTTTGGGGTATTTCAATCTACCCCCCTTAAAAGAACTTCGTCCTCGAAGTTCACATTTCCTTGCATCATTAGATTAAAATAGGAATTACTTATAGCCATAAAACTTCCATTACCAACCATCCTTTTACATCCAACCTCGGACTTAATGGTCCGGGCAACATATCCACATCATTTGGACACATAGGTCCCCATAACATAACAGTCTTTAGACACATAGGTCTATGTAATACCACACATTTAGACTCATAGGCCTTGATAATATACACTTTAGGAAATCCAAGTCAAAACAACATTCATCACACATACCACACAACATGTCAGAGCATGTATAGCAATCAAAAATATCCTCGATATACACTACGATCCCGCAGAACCCGGTCGCGATGGACCTTCCGTCCCGTGTCTTTGGGAAATTAAAACAATCACTTAAATTTAAAATTTCCTTGTGAGGTTAAGTATAAGAAGATCTTTTATTCAAAATATTAATCGATTGTTTGAAAATACCAATTGAAAATTTTGAAAACACCAACAACTCCAAGTCCGATTTATGCTCCTTGTTTTTTTTTTTCTTAACATGGTTGTTTGTGACCACTTACAGGGAGCTTCAAGAGTCATCCAACCCTGATGTGATCAGCATCAGTGTTGAACTATCTTTCCACCCCAATTTGTGTTCGGCTTCCCTTGATCCCATGGTAATCAAGTTTCACCTCCCACCTCATTTTCAACCAACAATTAATTCAAGCATATCCCATTTTCTATCTTTGAATCCATCTAGTCATAATCATGACATCTCCAAGGGATAGAACTCCGTCTATCAATCATCACCCAAATCCAACTTAATTCAAGTTACCTAGGGAATTTAGTTCTCACTAGGTTCTATGTCGGTCTCGTACCCCTTCATAGATCGCAACACTGTATATATATACATATTTTTTATCAAAATACAATACATGGCTTACATTTATGCACCATCGGGGTTTTAGATCCCGGGAGTTTCTTTACTCCCTTCCACTTTACTTTCTCACACCACTGTTAACAAATGACACACTTCACACAATGGTATTCGCATCTTTTGTGCGTAATTACCACAATTTAACCACAAATAAATGACCACAAATAAATGCGTATGTTTATATACACACGCGCCAACCATCATAACAATCATTTTATGCTGTGCGCACCTAGTTCGCGTACACTTGTACGGTAAAACACACTAAGTGGTTTTGCGCTCTACCCCCCTTAAAAGGGATTACGCCCACGTAATCAGTCACTAAACATTGGCTTAAATGCTCTGCCGTCGTGAAGTGTTTTAACTTCCACGCGGTCTATTACACAATGGATTCTGATTAGAGGATCTTAACCATATTGGCGGTTTAGTTCCTAAACCAAGAATTCTCATTGGAGTTTGCTTAAACTCTTAGTTGGTTTCGATTCTGGCCTGTTTTAGCCATTCACTCGTATTCACCATGTACATTCAACACTTGAATCACTGGCTCACTAGTTTCTGCTGCGAAACTCTAGTAGCTGTAGAGCTTAATTGCCCCATTTGTTATTCTTACTGTATTGCACATCCCCAATTGTGACCTTCATCTTGGTAACAATGGTTTCTCAACCGACGCGTGGTATCTCTTACCGTTAGCGAATTCGGTGAGCTATACACTTTCTATCCACTCCCATAACAATTTACTGTGTATACAGCTATGTATTTCACAATGATCGACTTGTTCCCTTCCGACTTACTGTCGGTTGAGATTGAGCTACTACCTAGTGTGTAGTGCTCTCTCAGCTATTTCCAACATTTGGGGTATATTCCATACCGATATTTGGCAGTTAGTGCTACTGTAGTCACTTACTGTTAATCATGTCACCACATTTGATTTTGTACAAGTACTCTTTCATTGGTGTGGTCTTGCATTTCCTATGCATCGGCCATTATAACATTATTTGTCCACAATCAACATGTTTCCAATTCCTAGCTATCTCATTCGATCATTACTGCGCAAGAGCAATACCAAAACACTCAGTCATACAGAGTGCAGAGGCGTAAACTCTCGACAGTAAATCCCTTATGCGATTCGCCATGGAATTCACACTGAGTTCCTCATCACACAATACCTACCACTGGCTTATTGCTCAGTTTGTTTAACATCACTCATCTTGCATCTCCACTTACGTTATCGTTTAACAACATTTATACAACGGTCGCTTGTTGCGCACCGTGCTCTTACTCCCTGTATAACATCAACTTATATCGTATCTACTGTCACCTCATCAACTTCCACACATAAACTTACATCATTCGTATTATGGTTCATCACTCATTTGGATGACCACTGAATGCTCCTTGAGCATCGATCATTCGAGTCACAAGCCGGCGTTATTCAGCCAGGTGCTTCACTTTATACACATGCTATTAACATATTTCTTGAACTTTATTCACATAACTACCGCTCCTGCGGTGTCACAATGTCGAGAGGTATCCCCACTCTTAATGCAGTGGTTCGTTTACCACTTTATTCGCTTATACAACATAAACCTCTACCATCAATCGAATTTATATAACATATCTTGCTTATGGCTTATAAGCCTTATTTGCCTTGAGCTGGGCTCATTGTAGGCTATCCATACACATGTACTTCTCTGTACAATATTATATGTTTAGAGGTTATAGTGGGCTCCATGACAAGGTCGTTACATTCCGTTTCCTTTCATGGGATGTCCCTTAGGTTTGTCAGTCCGTCTCTTGACAACTTATGTCTAAACTGGGTGTTAATTTCAACCCTTGTGTTGCTGTCACATTGCCTTATCCAATCAAGGATTGCTCCTGGGTGTTGCTAGGGCATGCCATTACATTTGTTTCACACCTTTTTGATACATTCAGTTATTATCTTTTTTCTGTAAAGATCAACATTTTCAGATAACGTAGTTACTGATTCTGGGAGTTTCATCCCATTCGTTGCACATTAATGTGTCCACATTAGGCATCTGCCTTTCCCTGCTTTCCAGTTATCATGTTTATCCCTGAGGATCCTTAAGACATATGCTATGTCTTTACTTAACAGTTTGTGCACTTCGCACTTCCTAACTCTTAAACATTTCCTTGAAAGGAATTCACTAATTCCTTTAGTCTCGTTAACTTAACTGAGTTCCTTTACTTCAAGCATTCCTTGTATTTTCTAGCTCCTGTTTGATTTATACTGCTGACCGTAGACGGAGTCGACTACTTCCCGTGTTCTGGACTCTACTCGTATACATATATGGGGTATCATACTGATACATTACTACTTACCCAACTAACCTATAAGTAGGTCTGTCAGGCCCACATGCTCCTATCGGAGTGCGGTCGTCCCACAACACAATTGGTACACTTGTAGTGTCCGTCACACGCCTAGGTGAAGTATTCTATTGTCAACTCCCTTATATTGTCCCGTGACAATATTCATTCCTTACTTCCCGAACTTAATCGAGGGAAAGTTTATCCACTGTTGCATCCTTGTCAATTGCCCCTGGTTTGACTGGTTTGGTTTACAAGAAGGTTGGAAAGAAGTGTTGGTTTGAAGGAAAATCTGGTTTTGAAAAGAAAAGGGTTTGTGAAAATTAGGTTTGAAAGAAAAATTCCCATGGTTTCACAACATCTTCTTGCCTTAGCCAAGTCTAGCCTCTTGCTGACTGGTGTACTTCCAATTACAGAGGTTAGGCTAACAGGCCCTTCCACTGTTATGACCTTCACATTTAACTTTATTGTACTTTTCCAAGTACTTGTAGCGGCTATATATTTCCCGAACAGTCCTATTATAGCAGCACTTGCTATGGCAAGTGCGCCATGCTAACTGGCTATCAGTTCAACATACCGGTTGTGGTATTGTTTTTACCCGTACTATCATCAGTGGCCTTGTTGGCCCTCACTGATCTTACTGTCTTGATAACAACTCTTCTAGGTAACTTCTCACTGTTTTCACATGATAATCATTAACTAGGGTGCTTCCCATTCTGGGAGACCCCTTTTGTCTTAGTACTGTATCCTCCTTACAGCCCGTTCCACGTATTTGTCGTGGTTACTGAGACTTGTCTCTTGTTTGGGCACTACGTTGTAGTTCCTTGACGGTTGGTACACCGTTGGTGTTCATTTATCAACTGTGGTCCCATAGACATTCGTCTCGGGTTTTATTAATCCACTTCTTGCCTGTTGCACGGTAGGTGCGCTGCAAGCTGGTCATTCTCGACTGCTCTGCATGTCGACCCAGGTTGCTGGAAATTCTATTCTTCTATACACAAGATTCTTCATTCTTCGCTATTAAATGCGGTTAACATTGTCCAGATGGAGACCGTCTCCGGGATTCCCAGTTTTCGGGATCAACCGTATGACAGGTTCTTCGTACCCTAAAGGTATTTAATAACAGCCAGATCGGGTATTCCCGAGTATGAGAGTGGACTTCCATCTCTCTGGCGTTCTTTCCCAAGTTATCAAACAGGGACTGTGGAGGGTGGGATGGATATTGTAGGTTTCCAGTAGTCACTGGTAGTTCCTATCTAGCGTATCTCTCACGCTATCACTCAACCCTTAACCCAAAGTACTTAAATCCTAACTCGGTATTTCCTAAGCTCGGTAATTCAGTCATCAGAGCGATACTTCGCTCTGATACCACTTTTTGTAACACCCCATCCAACAACACATAATAACATTCTGCAGCGGAAACCCAACTAATCACATTACTTATTCCAATGGTGTTACAACGCCGTTAACCACCTACGTGGCTAACAAGGCTAACATATGTACATTTGTATCGGTCTGATGGACTAGATTCCCGAGCAACTACACAATACAGTCCTCGTTCCATCTTCAACATTTATTATATACATACACTCCCCCTGTACCGAGTATTTACAACTACTGCCGATAACAGCTTCGGTCTTACTATGCCTATCATATTTATGCCATTTAAAAGGCTACCCATGTATAAACATCTGCCCCGTCCTACTCTCGAACGGCTTCCAGCACTTCGTACCTGAAATAGGAAAAGAAGAGAAAGGGGTGGCCCCAAGGGGCTCAGCACCTTTGCTGGTATGGTAATCCCGCAGCCCGCATGCTACCGGGCCACGCACGACTAATTGTCGTCTTAGCATGCAGTTGATTATATTTAATTCATGCATACAAACCATTAATATGTCTCACATAATGTTTCGCCTCAATGGGCTCCACCTATAACCAAAACATCCACACTTAACCAACCATCCAATGATTCCTTAAACCCTAGAGTGGCTCTCCTCTAAACGGAGCTACTTCCTTAACGAACGGCATGTACCCATTAATCGGGTTATCCTTAAATGCCTCTTGTCACAAACTGGGATTCATTTCCATGATCCACACATTCCATATCCTACAACATAACTCATCCTACACATAACAAACATAACAACCCTTTCTTGTCTCGACGGACACATGACCACATTGCATTCATTTAAAACGTCCAACATATACATATAAGCCAAAGCATAGCAAGGTATTTTGCATATCACAACAACAATACATATCATCATAAACTCGGTTCTCACAAGGAACCTTCCATCATAGTTAGTCCATACCATGAGCACAGAGATTGTTGCCAAACTCATACCAAGCTCGTTAATTACCTCATCACCATCCTGTTATTTGAATGGTTGACTTAAACCCAAGGTGTGTCGGATATAGTGATCCCAAGCACACCAAACAACACAGTATGCCCCTATGGCCCGACGTGAGTCAGTAAACTAGCTTTGGATAAGCTAAGGGAAAGGTTGAAACCAAATTGGAATACCACCTAAACATACACCAAGGGAGCCGAACTGGACATGATAACGACCCCCACCATCACACGCGTGGCCGGAAACAATCCGGACTCCTCACCCCCCATTAGCCCATAGACTCTTATAAATAAGTAGTTAGAGATCCACTACGGAGCCTACCACAACCACACACCATACGGTATCATAACCGAGTTAAGCACACAAGGGAGGAGAGAGTCATACATTCACATACAAACATCACGCACAAACATCACATAACCAACTCACGCATAGCCGTGGTTAGAACGTTCCTTAAGTCGGAAACGTTGTTACCGGATACCGTTCTCCTACGTTTACCTAATAAAGGTTAACTAGCCCTTCGAGCGCATTAGAGGTTACCGGTATCGGCATGTAAACATACAATAACCATAATGACTGTAAACTCGTTTCATGATTTATATCATAACGTGGCAAACATACAGAAAAACACATTGGCATACAAGCCGGTGTAATCCGTTAGGACACAGGTTGCAAGAAAACCATACCTGTCACCGGAGTCCACTTATCCTGTCCATTTATGTTCCTCGAGCGATTCTCGAACAACTGTTAACATCACATGTGTTTTTATTAACATCGAGGTTTGCTTGATCATTTAATGTCAATGCTTAATTTTTCCCCGTTAACATAGTTACATAACTTAACATTTTTAACTTGTTTTACTCTCACATTTTAATACAACTTTTAACCCACTTAGGTGTCATTAAAACTCCCCTAACATGTCCTTAACATCCTTATAACATTATTACCTACCAATCCCCATCATCACATGCCATTTCATAACCTTAAACCATGTTTTTGGTCCGACCGACCCACCGACCGACTCACAGCTGGGTCGGTCCATTACAGACCCCTTTTACTTCCTTACAAACATGCCCGACCGACCCATGTCCGACCCAACCTTCTGGGTCGGTCCATTACCGAACATATTCTTAACATTTTACAGAGGCTCGACCGACCCACAAACTGGGTCGGCCCCTGGGTCGGTCGCCTCCTAAACTACCCAAACTTTGTCAAATCTTCACCAACTTCTCCTAAGGCCTCTTAATGTGTTCTAACATCATTTGGCACTTCAAACACCCCTTAAGATATTCTTAAACACTCACAAAATTATTTTTCCTAATTCCTTAAACCTTTACTTATATCTCCACAAATTCCTAACACTTACAATGTTTTCTCCTTATGATTTCTAGGTGGCATTTCACCTATAATGACCAAAATACCAAGGTGTATCCTCTACACCTTATCATCATCTCTCAACTTCTTTTCTTACTAACTAAATCTCCTTTTTCACATTATACCTAAACATCTCTTATTCCTTGAATATCAACATTACCTAAACCTTAAACAAACTCCTCCAAGACTTAAATACATCTTGAGAACACCCATAAATTTCTAAAACTTCCAGGATAATGCCTAAATCCTTGCATCACTTTAAATCACCTTGTTACATGCTTTCTTCTCAAGTAAACATTCAATCACCTTTAACACCTCCTAGTTCACCAAAAACACTTAAAACACTTAGAACCTCTTACACATCTTCCCAAATTTGGCCATAGCTTCTCTAGTATATAACCACATCCAAACTCTTAGGTTTCTACCTTATTTCATCCAAGAACACCTAAAATCCATCAAACACTTTTAACACACACAACTTCACACATTAAGCACTACATCACAATATAGTGCATAACTTAAATTGCTTGGCACTTAGGCCCTTAAATGCATGGCTCTTAGGCCCTTAAATTGCATAACCTTAAACACTGAATTTCCCACATAAATAATGCCTTTGACCTGCAAATACATACACCAAAACATATGTTCTTTTACTAGTCTCCTTGAGAACATTTTACTAGCTCATTTACCCTTTGCTCTTTAGGTAGTTTTAACAAGCATCATAAGCTTATTTCTCCTAAGGCATTAAACCACATTGAGATAGCTTGTTTACCTCTTTTCCTCACAAATTTCCTTCTTGTTCCTTGTAAAACCGGTGGGGTACTTGATCCCTTTTCAACTATTAAACATTATACAAACAATAGAATGAGTATTCAAGCATTATGCTTCTCCTCATTGTAACCCTAGTTACACATATTGTTTTAACACATTAAGGTAATTGTTTTACCTTGGAATTGGAAGAGAACTTGAATAAGTATCAAGAGAGGGCTCCTCCTAGCCCTTGGAAGATTCAAATGAAGCTAAAACAAGCAAGATAAATACACCATTGTGAGGTGAATTTTCGGACAACATGTAAACATGGAGGAAACTTGATTTTTCTTTGAGTTTCCTTACCTTGAAGCAAAGGAGAACAAGAATATGTGAAAAGGTGAGCTCAAGCTCCTCCCATGGTGGTTTCTCTTGGCACCGAAATGGAGGTTTTGAAGCTTTGAAAAGACAAGATTGTAGAGCTTGACTTAACTAAGAGAATGGTGGTGTTTGTTTTTGATTTGGTTAAGTGAGCTAGATTTTACATGTGGTCAAAGGTGGAACTTCCATGGTGGTAGTAGCTTTACCGAGAGAGAACAAGAGAAGAGAGGAAGAAGAGAGTGTGGAACCGTGTGAAATGAAGGAGGGAGGAAGAATGAAGATAGAATTTGCTTTTAAGATATTTAAGCCTTAAAGCAAATAGTAACTATGAGTCACATTTATTTACTTAACAAGTTAACATGCTTGGTGACTCCTCTCTACAAAAACCGGCCACCATTATGCCTAGGAGGGTGTTTTGGTCTTTGTTGACCAATTTAATCACTTATAACATTATATGTTACAAACTAGTTATAAAAATCACTATTCACTTATAACAAGGCACATAGAAGTGAAATTTTTGATTTCCCACTAATATGGCCACCCAAATGTGATACTATATAGTACACATGTTAATTAAAGAGTAATGATGGACATTTAGCCATTCAAAACTCATTTACAAGACAATTTTTCAAAAACGTGCTTTAAGACTCCTTAAAGCACATTTGTGTTTTAACTTGTTTTCAAGCTTGGTTTTCTTTAGTAATTGATTTAATATGTTCATTAACATATAAATAAGGTATAGGTATGACCATTAGGTCTTATACACATTCATCCCAAGCTTAGAGCACATTTTTGCTCATATTGACTTTAAGGTATTTATTTGTGTTTTGTTTGGTTTCATTGTCTACCAAGGTTTCCTAAGGACTTAATTAGCCTTATTAAATCATAATTAAATGTTATCAAGTCTTGGTAGGCTCTTTGGGTCCTAACCAAGTTCACTCATAGCTTAGAGCATGTTTTTGCTCATACTGTGTCTTAGTGCTTTATTGCACTTTACTATATTTTAAATGGTTCATTCATGTTTCTAAGGCACTTTTTAGCCTTTAAATACCATAGCTTAACATTTACACAACATACCAAAGTTTGGGGTATTTCAGTATTAGTATTGGAGTTTATGAAGTTTTGAGTATTAGGGAACTAGTAAGTAAATTATAGGCCTTAGAGCCAAGTATATTGTGTATGAGTATTGGTATTGATGCATGATGGAGTATTGATGTATTGTGATGGTTTGTATAGCTTTGTGTGCTGGTAGGACCCTTGTATGGGTGTGGCTAGATTAGGAATGAATTTGATGAAAAATGTGAGTGTGGAGAAGTAAGGAAAGTAGGTGAACCATGGCGAAATTTTGGTAGGAATTATGTATTTAAGAATGACTTGGTGAATGGGAGAACCAAGGTATGTATTGGGGATAGTAGAGATGTTTAGTAGTGATGAAAAGATAGTAGTAGTATGAGAAGTAAGAAGTGCAAAATCTGTAGCAAAGTGTATTAACATGCATGGGGGAAGTTAGAAAAGATTAGAGTGTAAGACTTGGTAAAATGAATGTTGGACTTGGGTATAGATTGTACAAATTGCTTGGAAATGAATTGGCATGGTAAGAGGAGGTATTTGGGATGCTAGGAGTGACATTGGTAGAGGAAGTATTGGATGGTAGAAGTTGGTTTAAAAATCTGTAGCAATGAAGAAAGAAAATTGGTATTAGTGCTGGAATGAAGTGAGGAAAATTGTGTAAGTGGATTGATGGATTTAGCAATGAATTTGATGGATGAACTAAGGTGAATTAGAGGATTTAATTGGTGTTAAAACATGTGGGATTAAGTATAGGAACAATGGGGAAGTAATGGGTAAGAAGAGGGACTGAAAACAGAAATAAAAATACAAATACTGGGCCGGACCGACCTTGGGACCGGACTTGCAAGGTCGGTCGAGCCCAGATTTACAAAGACGGGAAAGCTTCTGGAATGGACCGAACTTGCGACCGGACTTGCAAGTTCGGTCGGACCAGAAAAATTCTCCCGTCTGTAACCTACTGGAATGGACCGACCTTGCGACCGGACTTGCAAGGTCGGTCGACTCAAAATTTTCCGTCTTGTAAGCTACTGGAATGGACCGACCTTGCGACCGGACTTTGCAAGGTCGGTCGGGCTAAAATTTTCCGTAAGTAACTCACTGGAATGGACCGACCTTGGGACCGGACTTGCAAGGTCGGTCGGCCCTGTAATTTCCCAGCGTAATTTCTTACTGACTTCGACCGACCTTGGGACCGACCTGGGTAAGTCGGTCGAGTCAAAACTTACAAAAAAAAGAAAAAAAACTATAAGACTATGATAAGTATATATATTATATGTATATGTATACCCACCTATACATATGTGCATATATATGTAAGTAAACCATTGTTAAGTAATTAGGAGTAAGTAAATAAAATATAAGTATTGTAATGCAAGACTTAGTAAGTATGGATTAGTAAACGTAAGAGTAATCGGGTTAAGTTAATGATAGATAGATTAATCATTCAACTGTATGTATGTATAATAGGATTTGATTTGTGAACACCGGAGGAACGTTGGGATACAAGTACAACGGTGGGTGAAAGGTATGATTTCTTCATGCCCTGTATCCTAATCTGGTTACCCCGATTTGTGTGCTTATTCTGATCACCTAAATAAGATAAATGCATGAATCGGACTATATTGCACTTACTCGTGCTTGCTTACATTGTTCTTGGTATTTGTCTTGAACAATAGTTTGTATAATTCATGAAATATATGAATGATGATGACTTGTATTCGAATCTTGTATTGTACTCAAGTATTGTATTGTATTTTGTATAAATGAGTATTGAGCATTGTAATTGTGTATGTGGCTTGCATGAATGACTTCTGCTAATTCCTAACTACCTAACTCCTAACTTAAGTGAGTAAACTGGAATGAGTAGAAGTCCGATATAGCTTCGGCCACGCGTGAGGATGCGGAGTCACAAGAGGTTGGCTGCAATTCCTGACTCTTAAACTGGTCCGCGGCCCAAATCCCTTAAATGGGTAGCATCCCGGATTGGTGAGTCAAGTAAATCCCGGAGGTGGGACGGAGTAGTCCCCAGGGCCGGAGGTCCCGACGACTTAACATGAGTAAGAGTAAGAGTAAGTAAGTATGAGTATGAGTATGAGTATGTATGTGTATGTATGAAATAACGAGTAAAAGAGTAATCTCCACGATTAACCCGGGTGGACCAATGAAGCTAACAAGTATTGTATATTGTGTATGTAATGTGTATGTGTAATTCGGAAAAAGGTAAGTATGTATTGAATGGTTTATGTTGTACTTCGTGTATGTAATGAAGTGTTGTATGTGTGTATGTCTTGCGTAATGTATTGTAATATTATGTATAAGAGCATGTATGCATGTATGTTTGAATGAAATCAACCGCATGTATTCGACCAAGTGGTCGGCGTACCCTCACTAGTACGCGGGGTATGCGGTTATCATGCTCGGCGAAAGCTGACCCCTTCGGGGGAACGTTTTTAGTGTGCAGGTACCGAAGCGGGTGTGGTCAAGGTATGAGACCGGAGGCACACCCTTGTATTTAGAAGCAAGTAGCTTGTGAGGAACGGGTAGTAAGTAGTCTCGTAGTGGGTACGTATGAACTTGGAAGAGGTAGTATACTTGTATAAGGATCTTAGTAAACTCGGTATGTGGATTATATTGTATTGTATTTGAAGTATTGTATCGAATGGAAGATTGTAGCATTTATTGGTATACGGAGTGTGTATGGTAGATATGTAATACTCGGGATTCCGGTCCATCAGACCGATGCTGTATGTAGTAGCAGTAGCCTTGTTAGTCACGTGGGTGACTAACGGCATTGTATCACCCTCATTAGGTAAGTATGTATCCGCTGCGTGTATCTGATGTGTAAGGAGATTGGACGGTAAGCACACATTAATGGTAGGGGTGTTACAAAAAGTGGTATCAGAGCGAAGTATCGCTCTGATGACTGGAAATACCGAGTTTAGGAAATACCGAGTTAGGAATTAGAAGCTTAGGGCTAAGGGCTGAGTGTTAGCATTAGAGATATGCTAGTTAGGAACTACCGGTGAGTACCGGATACCTAAAATACCAGTCCCGCCCGCCGCAAACCCCACTATATAACTTGGGAAAGGACGCCAGAGAGAAGAAAGCCTTCTCATACTCGGGGAAAACCCGATCTGGCAGTTGTGAAGCAATCACACGGTAAACAAGAACCGACATATGGTAGATTCCAAGGACTGGAAGTCCCGGAGATGGATCCCGGTTGAACCACAACACCGCACGTAATAGCGGTAGGATGACACTCAAACCACGAGAGGCTGCAACTTACAACAGCATGGGGCGACGTGCTTAGCAGTCGCGAAACCTAGCTAGTCAACCAACAGCAGGAAAGAAGCACTAACCGTGCAACGGAATGGAAAAGGGAGCAGAGCAGTAACGGAACCCGAGACACAAGTCTACGGGATAGTAATACTTGAATAATACCACCAACGGTATGCTAGCCGACTAAGGACATAGTCGGAAGCGGGTAACTCCCAAGCTACAACGCCACTAAGGTTGCAATACCTGGCCAATATAGCTCAGACAACTACAAGAACAACCATGAGATATAATCCAATAGGACTACAAGAGTAGTGCCTAAACAAGGAAGGCTCAGTGACCGCCACAGATGTGTGGGAACGAGCCACAAGGAACGACACTAAACCAAATAGAGTGGGAATCTCCAAGGATTGGAGAGAGTACCCAGATCTACGACAGCCATGTCTAGACCACCAAGAAGCTACCTAAGGGATCGAGTATACCAATTATAGGTCATTAAGATCAAGGGAAGAGTCAACAAGACTAAACACATAGAGTGGAAACCATACCGTGATCGGTATAGGATTACTCAAAAACCACCAGTACCACGCACTTGCCACGGCAAGTGCAGTAAGGACAGAGATACGTAAAGAAACTCTAACACACCACAGTTACATAGTAATGTACCGCGACTACAATGAAGCAACTATGGGATCACAAATCCTGAAACTGAAGGAATGGAACCTTGGAAAGGCCTAACGGCCTGACCCTTGTATTAAGGGCATACCAGTCAGCAAGAAGCTGGACTTGGTCAAGACCTCGAACATGGCTATGCCATGAAGAACTCCTTTTAACACCGAACCATATTTTAAAACCCAGGATTTCTTTTTCAAAACCACAAACCTTCTTTTAAAACCTTGGATTTTAAAAACCGAACCAACATGATTACGGTGAGTATCATAGAATGATACAAGAGGAGTTGGCAACAGAATACTTCACCTAGGCGTGTGACGAACACTACGAGTGTACCCGTTACGGGATGTGGGACAACCGCACTCCGAAGGAGCTTGCGGGCCCGACATATAGTTGGGTAAGTGGTAACGTATCAATATGGTACCCCACGTATGTATACATGTAGTGTGCGACGCACGGGAAGTAGTCAACTCCGTTCTACGGACCATGAGTAAATTTTAACCAGAACGACTGGACACCGCAGACAATCAAGGAGAAGGAAACTCAGTTAAGGAACAAGTGTAAGGAACTCAGAGAATCCATCTGAAGATAAGGAATGAAGACTGAGAAGTGCAAAAAGCACAGAATAGTAAGTATAGACATTGGATACGTCTCGAGGACACCAAACAAATACGTGATAGCTGGAAGGTATACCCAGCCTAAACACAGTAAGGCAGTTGCCTAACGTGAACACCACAATGCCCAACAAACGGGACAGAACTCCCAAGAGCAATCACAAGATTACTACGAAGCACAATCCATAATCGGAGAGGATATTTAAACCTAGTCAAGCACTGGGAGCAAGTACAGACGGTCTACCCAACGACAGGAGACGTTATAACCCAAAAGGGGAATAACTTAACTACAATACCGCATAGCGGTATAATGATAACATATCGTAAACATTAGCCGGAGGTAACGGCATAATCTAACAACACCCAGGAGCAATCCTTGAGGGTGACTGGATTAACAACAGTCAAACAAGCGTCAAGACAAGAATACAGGAGCTGGAACGAGCACTCGGTTAAGACACCGAAGGGATTTCACTTGACAGGAAATACCCTAGTCTACAAAGGCACTGATCAGCACCAGATTGCCTAAGAGTCTCCTATGAACGGAAGCGTGATGTCACGACTTACCACGGAGCCCAGCAATACCTCCAGCCTATGGGGTATACATGGAGTGGAAACATGAACAAGCAGCTTGCAAGGAGCATAGCTTGCAGCAATAAGGCTCAGAAGCGTAAACCTAAACCAAATACGTTAAAACTTAAATGGTTGCAAACCTGCACCAGTTATTAGCAAGACGTACGAGAGGTATTGCCTCATACGACAAGAAATCAACAACTGGACCATAAATTCAAACCCAACATCCTGAGTGGCTTGGAGTAATGGCCAACTCAATGTCACTGTCACTAGAACATCAGTCTAGTATACAGTCGACAAGCTTTTAATTACCTTCATGCCTTCTGTAGCAATGGTAGCACAGAGGCATAAGAATCATGATAATGCCAACATTGGCCTAGTCCACACTTGGACACTACGAGAAACCCAAGGGAAGGAACCCTCGTTAACCGAAGACCACCAATGCGGTGATGATGTGAACCTTAGAAAAGGCTTCCATCTACTATAACAATAAAACTACGCAATAGATATTGCCAAGGGGTGATGGAATAAGGAAATGAGATTTCCAAACCATTACGACTTAACGGAGTAAGCATACTCCTTATGCACCCAAACATGTGGTGGACCATTGTGTAAACACCAACATAGCAAACCTTGTCATTAGACCTATGAGTGGAGACAAACCCCTCAACAAGAACTTTCATTCATCGATGACAGAGTACTCTTCAATTGGAGAACGGGACCAGAAAACCCTTGAAGCTTCATGGGATGTCCCGGTGATGTACATACAAAAATAAAACCACACAGCTAGAGCCTATAACCAATGCTCAGCTTTGGAGGACAGTAATTGTCAAAAACAATCAATGTGAGTGCACATTGCACACCATGAATGACCAACGCTCAAGAGAGCTTGTAACCCGGTAAATTGCATTATCCGTGGTCAACCAAGATACTTGGTAAATTGTATCACAAATGATGATAGAATGTGAGGTAAGTTAACCTACACATAAACCTAAGTGGAATAAGACATCTCCACATTGGGAAGATAATAAGATTGCCGTATGCTACGACAACAGTCATACACACAAACACAGGAAACTCCTAGTGTATTTACACCATAAGGAAATGGTGCCAATGACAATGTCACTAAGTAAAAGGAACTACTACAGTAACAGAAACAGTAAAAGCAATGTTGTACAATGAGTAAGAATACGGTGCGCAACAGGCGACCGCTACGAGGAAGTAATTAGACAATGACACGGAGTATAAGTATGAGATAACAGGCAGAAATATTCCTTCCTATCACATAAGTGACCTTCTGTCAAGCGTTTACGCCTCTGCACTCTGTATGACTGGGTGTTTTGGCATTGCACTTGTTCAGCTAATGATCTAATGAGATGGCTAGGGATATGGAGAATGTAAATAGTAGTAAATCTTTCCTTTCACCACAAACATGGCATAAGCCAGTCAAGCAAGCCTAGCAACATACAGTGCGGCCTAAGGCCAAGGAAGCACGAAGAGTGTAACACACTAGTAATCACAAGATGTGAATTCCATTGGAATATAAGGTGAAAGGGATACAAGAAAGTCACAAGGACCGACGCATAGAAAATGCAAGGTCATACAAGTAAAGGACACTTGTACTGAACCGGAAGAACTGGTATAATTCAGAAGCTATTGACAACAGAGGAAGCACTACAGTTAAGTGGTGACTTAACCTCGCCTGACAATAAGTCGGAGGAACTTAACGAATAATCGTAGAAGCACGAATAGCATGTGCAGAAGATTACCAGAGAGCTGGTTATAAATCTTAAACTCATTGAGTCCAAACACGGTGAAAGAATACCGCACTTGTTTAGTAAACCTTATTCCCATAATAGACGGATAAGAAGGTGATGTATAGCACATTAAGGATAACAAGAGGGGTGAATAACCCAAGTTATCAGGGTCGCGCAGCAGAGAAGCTGGGGGCCCTAGCTAGGAGTATAATACAATGGCTATTAATGCCTTGAAGCCGAATAGGCTAGAACCGAATTAAATATGAGTTAAATAAACTCATATAGGAACTCTTGGTGCAAAGACTAAACCATTGGTATGGTTAAGATCCCTTTGACCAGAGCATATTGTATAGTATACGGTAGTGAAGCTAAACGCTTCAGTTTGCCCAGACTGATTAAACCAAAGTTTAATAATAATAAAATATGGTAGATTACGTGGGCGTAATCCCTTTTAAGGGGGGTAGAGTGAAAACCACTTAACGTAAGTTTTGTGAATAAAACACATAAACCATAATGTGCAGAGCACAAATGAGAACCAAATTGATGATTGATACTATGTTAAATAAACATAAGTACTCATTCATATTGTAATTATGGTAATTAGGCATTAAACATGCAAATACCATGGAATGGATATATCTATCTTGTAACACCAATGTAAGAGTATTAGTAAAAGAAAAGTAATGAGTAGTGGACGGAGCTCCACAAGTATTGTAACCTTTGAAGAAGTAGTACGAAATGAATGAGGATAGTAGATGAATGAAGTTTATGAGTAGTGGAATCGTAAGTAAATATTTGAAACAATTGAAGTCAACTAAATCTTATAAGTGTAGTATTCCTTAGTTAGAATATTGGAGATGATGGTGAGTAATGGATGGAAGTAGTAGAAGGGTGATGAAATGAGCATTAGGATTGAACCATGGAGTAAAGCATTTGGGAAGTAGTGTGAGGATGATTGATGGATTGATTCCATCCTTTGGAGATGTATGAATTCGTAATCACGACTAGAAAGAATAAAAAGATAGAAAATGAAAACAATTAAATTATTTTTGGTTGAACCTGATGTGGGAAGTCGAACTTGATCCTGATCAGATCAAGGGAAACCGAACACAAATTGGGGTGGAAAGATAGTTCAACACTGATGCTGATCACATCAGGGTCGAATGATTCTTGATGCTCCCCTCAAGTGGTCACAAGAATCACACATAGGATAGAAGTAATGAACATAAATTGGAATCTGGAGTTGTATGTTTTAGAAGGATTTCTATGTAGCCGTGGGGAAGGATTTTCCATAGACTGGAGACTAAGTATTGTTGGAAGCTGGACGGGAGAAGATAGTAGTATATTACGTTGTATTATTCCAAGGGCAGCGGGACATAGAGGAGTCCCGTGTCTAGACGAACCGGAGCGCCTGCGGGAGTGGAATGTGTATTGCATTGCTTTGGGAATAGCTCTGCATTGTATGTATGTATAAGTTGGTAATGAGGAACCGGATGGTCGGTAGTAATGCGGATTGGAGTAACTATAGTACATTGGTATGGTATGGTATGTAGAGACCCTGAGTAATGGATTTGGGAATTGTAAGGAGGAGAAGGTATGGCTTTGGTACTAGACACGTAAGAATGAGTAAGCATTGTAAACCTATAACCTCGAGCAACTTTGAGGACAAAGTTCTTAAGGGGGGTAGATTGAAATACCCCGAACTTAAATATAGGGATTAAAATTAATCTAATACGTATTTAAGGGCCTAATGGTACCAAATAATATTGGTAAGGAAAAATAAACCCAAAAGAAATAAAGAAACGCTTAAAAGGCGAAAAACGCTAAATAAGCGTTAAATAACTGTAGGAGGTATGAGACCTCGGTTAGAGTATTATATGGATTCTAAAGGTTTAATAAGACCTAAATAATATATGGGAACAACTCCCAAAGAAAACGGATCCAAATAACGAATTAAAACGCTAATAGAGCTTTAGAGCACGTTTTTCGAGAAAACCCGAAAACGTGACTTTGAGTGGTCAAACGAACCCGTAAAAATTATAAGGCATTAAATAAATATTATTAAGCATTTATGAAAGCTTAATAACCAATAAAAAAATAAAGAAACGAGAAAATTCCGGGAAAACGGGCCGGTTAGTGAACAGTACCTAAACCGGTAAAATAACGAGCGTTTTCTGTAAAAGACGAAAAAAAAAACGCTCCAGCTAATATAACTGTAGGGGGCCGGTTTTTATCAGTCAAATAACTCCCTCACACACACATGTAACTAGCTAACTAAATAAGAGAGCCAAAAAGCAAAAAAAAAAAAAAAGAAAAGCTACTTTATTTACTTACTCTCCTCTCTCCTCTCTCTCAACTCACTCATCTCTCTCTTTCCTCCCCCCCCATCGATTTCTCTCTCCCTCTCTCTTCTGGCTGCTGCGATTTTGGAGCTCCACAAGAAGCTCTAATGGCTTCCCTCCTTCAACCTCATGCTCCATCCTCATGTAAGCTCCAAACTCAAAAATAATCACATATTTGTAATCCCCTCATCCTCCTCTATCATTCCCTCTTTTCAAAATTCGAAAAGGATGAGTTTCATCTCCATGGGTTTTCCCCATTTAAAGAGAAAAGCACACCATTATGGAGCTTGGAGTCTCCTCTTTCCAACAAGGTAAAAATCTACATGAAAAACTCATGTTTTCCCCACCTTACTTCACAACCGATTTTTGCCTCTTTGTAATGTCTTGTTTCTCTCTCTCCTTTGAGCAAAATATCAACCTAGCAATGGTGGTGGATTCACCTTCTTGAACCAAGGGCTAAAACCCCTTCTAAAACTCTCCAAAGGTAAACCCTAGAAATTTCATTTCAAACACTTCAATGAATTGACATTAATTTAAGAGTTAGTATATTAATTGTAGTGTTTTGTGTTCATTGGGTGATGGGAATGGAGTTTGGCAACTCCATTCCCCACGTGGCCGATTTGGGCAAGAAAGGAAGAAGGAGGAGAAATGAGAAAGAAAGAAGGAATTAAAATCAAGGTAAGAGCTCCTTCCTAAGGTTAAGATTTAATGTATTAGAGTAATGGGAATGGGTAATCAATTTAGAAGAACCTAAACTATGGTATTAGTATTGGAGTTTATGAACTTTTGAGTATTAGGGAACTAGTAAGTAAATTGTAGGCCTTAGAGCCAAGTATATTGTGTATGAGTATTGGTATTGATGCATGATGGAGTATTGATGTATTGTGATGGTTTGTATAGCTTTGTGTGCTGGTAGGACCCTTGTATGGGTGTGGCTAGATTAGGAATGAATTTGATGAAAAATGTGAGTGTGGAGAAGTAAGGAAAGTAGGTGAACCATGGCGAAATTTTGGTAGGAATTATGTATTTAAGAATGACTTGGTGAATGGGAGAACCAAGGTATGTATTGGGGATAGTAGAGATGTTTAGTAGTGATGAAAAGATAGTAGTAGTATGAGAAGTAAGAAGAAGTGCAAAATCTGTAGCAAAGTGTATTAACATGCATGGGGGAAGTTAGAAAAGATTAGAGTGTAAGACTTGGTAAAATGAATTGGACTTGGGTATAGATAGTACAAATTGCTTGGAAATGAATTGGCATGGTAAGAGGAGGTATTTGGGATGCTAGGAGTGACATTGGTAGAGGAAGTATTGGATGGTAGAAGTTGGTTTAAAAATCTGTAGCAATGAAGAAAGAAAATTGGTATTAGTGCTGGAATGAAGTGAGGAAAATTGTGTAAGTGGATTGATGGATTTAGCAATGAATTTGATGGATGAACTAAGGTGAATTAGAGGATTTAATTGGTGTTAAAACATGTGGGATTAAGTATAGGAACAATGGAGAAGTAATGGGTAAGAAGAGGGACTGAAAACAGAAATAAAAATACAAATACTGGGCCGGACCGACCTTGGGACCGGACTTGCAAGGTCGGTCGAGCCCAGATTTACAAAGACGGGAAAGCTTCTGGAATGGACCGAACTTGCGACCGGACTTGCAAGTTCGGTCGGACCAGAAAAATTCTCCCGTGTAACCTACTGGAATGGACCGACCTTGCGACCGGACTTGCAGGGTCGGTCGACTCAAAAATTTCCGTCTTGTAAGCTACTGGAATGGACCGACCTTGCGACCGGACTTGCAAGGTCGGTCGGGCTAAAATTTTCCGTTAGGTAACTCACTGGAATGGACCGACCTTGGGACCGGACTTGCAAGGTCGGTCGGCCCTGTAATTTCCCAGCGTAATTCTTACTGACTTCGACCAACTTGGGACCGACCCTGGGTAAGGTCGGTCGAGTCAAAACTTACAAAAAAAAAGAAAAAAAAAAACTATAAGACTATGATAAGTATATATATATGTATATGTATACCCACCTATACATATGTGCATATATATGTAAGTAAACCATTGTTAAGTAATTAGGAGTAAGTAAATAAAATATAAGTATTGTAATGCAAGACTTAGTAAGTATGGATTAGTAAACAAGAGTAATCGGGTTAAGTTAATGATAGATGGATTAATCATTCAACTGTATGTATGTATAATAGGATTTGATTTGTGAACACCGGAGGAACGTTGGGATACAAGTACAACGGTGAAAGGTATGATTTCTTCATGCCCTGTATCCTAATCTGTTTACCCCGATTTGTGTGCTTATCTGATCACCTAAATAAGAAATGCATGAATCGGACTATATTGCACTTACTCGTGCTTGCTTACATTGTTCTTGGTATTTGTCTTGAACAATAGTTTGTATAATTCATGAAATATATGAATGATGATGACTTGTATTCGAATCTTGTATTGTACTCAAGTATTGTATTGTATTTTGTATAAATGAGTATTGAGCATTGTAATTGTGTATGTGGCTTGCATGAATGACTTCTGCTAATTCCTAACTACCTAACTCCTAACTTAAGTGAGTAAACTGGAATGAGTAGAAGTCCGATATAGCTTCGGCCACGCGTGAGGATGCGGAGTCACAAGAGGTTGGCTGCAATTCCTGACTCTTAAACTGGTCCGCGGCCCAAATCCCTTAAATGGGTAGCATCCCGGATTGGTGAGTCAAGTAAATCCCGGAGGTGGGACGGAGTAGTCCCCAGGGCCGGAGGTCCCGACGACTTAACATTAGTAAGAGTAAGAGTAAGTAAGTAAGTATGAGTATGAGTATGTATGCGTATGTATGAACGAGTAACGAGTAAAAGAGTAATCTCCACCCGATTAACCCGGGTGGACCAATGAAGCTAACAAGTATTGTATATTGTGTATGTAATGTGTATGTGTAATTCGGAAAAGGTAAGTATGTATTGAATGGTTTATGTTGTACTTCGTGTATGTAATGAAGTGTATGGTGTGTATGTCTTGCGTAATGTATTGTAATATTATGTATAAGAGCATGTATGCATGTATGTTTGAATGAAATCAACCGCATGTATTCGACCAAGTGGACGGCGTACCCTCACTAGTACGCGGGGTATGCGGTTATCATGCTCGGCGAAAGCTGACCCCTTCGGGGGAACGTTTTTAGTGTGCAGGTACCGAAGCGGGTGTGGTCAAGGTATGAGACCGGAGGCACACCCTTGTATTTAGAAGCAAGTAGCTTGTGAGGAACGGGTAGTAAGTAGTCTCGTAGTGGGTACGTATGAACTTGGAAGAGGTCGTATACTTGTATAAGGATCTTAGTAAACTCGATATGTGGATTATATTGTATTGTATTTGAAGTATTGTATCGAATGGAAGATTGTAGCATTTATTGGTATACGGAGTGTGTATGGTAGATATGTAATACTCGAGATTCCGGTCCATCAGACCGATGCTGTATGTAGTAGCAGTAGCCTTGTTAGTCACGTGGGTGACTAACAGCATTGTATCACCCTCATTAGGTAAGTATGTATCCGCTGCGTGTATCTGAGGTGTAACGAGATTGGACGGTAAGCACAGCATTAATGGTAGGAGTGTTACATGTTCTGTAGTCGGCACAAGCAAAAAGACGCGTCGACTCGCCAAAAGTTAGTGGTTATTTACCGTTTACAAATTACTCAATGCCGGGTATGGTGCGGGCATCCCTATCCGGCACATGTGACTTTTCGCGCCCTGGCGGTTTTTATTGTTACAGTTTTGTGCACGTTTTTAAAGGATATGCCGGATCAAATATACCTGACAAGACATCCGACACAAGGATTTTTGATGTCTATAAAAGGAGGCCGAGTGTTGCATTTTTGGCCATCATCATCTACATACTTCCACACTCAGAAAATCCTCAAAATCGTCCTGAAGTGCTGCTGGAGGAAGATCTTGCATCATTTTACAAGGAGAAGAAGAAATTGTCATCGGGTTAAGGTTAAGACCATTCTCCTTCTCCCTTTGTTGTTCTTCTTCCATTAATAGTAGAGGATGCATTAGAATCCTTAGTGGTTTCTGATTTGGAGTGGTTCTCTTTGTAAACACACTATGATTATTCAATAAAAGTTATAAGTTTCAACTTGGAATTTTGAGTTTCTTGCAATTGGAATGAAGTTGCTTCTTCTTCCATTTACTTCAAATTCTGACTTTGTTCATCAAAACAAAGGCAGAATGGTTGAGGAATTCCAAGTGGTCTTTCCATTTGTCTTTTACAATTTAGAAGATGAAATTTAAGATTTGGAATTAACCATGGTATTCTCCCCTTTTCGGTTCGTTAATTAGCATGAGATTTGCTAGTTTTGATAATGATTAGGGAGTGCTTTGTTTCGGCTTCAAACTGGAAAAAGTAACTTGACATTTTGAATATGTCGGATAGCATGCCGAGTACAATATGTCCGGCACATTCAAGGTTCTTGAATATGCCGTGCGCATTATGTCTGACATGATATCCGACACTTTCTAAAGTTGGCTAATTCAAAATTTATTCTTTTTCTTGGTGATCATACGTGTTTTTATGATGTTTACCATTTCAAATCTGGGGCAGATCATTGTAAATATCATTTACATTAGGTTTTTAGATAGTTTTCTTAATTTGAACTTATACTCATTTTCCCCTTACTTAGTTTAGGCAATTACTAAAGGCAAGGACTGATTTTCTATACAAGTCCCTAGGGTTCGACATTCTTGGTCTTAATATGCTTCCTTGCTACTTTGACCGGGATTTTTGCTACCCGTATTTAGAGTTGTAGGTTTTATTCTTTTTATTACTTTATTATTTGATTCTTTTGTACATTAATTTACCCTACAATTATTCAGTTAGCAGTGTTGATTAGAGGAGAAAGACTATACATATGGGCATGATAATATACTAGAGAAACTATGGCGAAATTTGAGTATAAACCGAGTGTTTAGGGTGTTATAGTGAATTTTTTTGACCTAGGTTGTACAAGGAATCATTAAAGGAAATTTGAGTGGAAATGAATTACAAAGGTGTTCTTGAGGATTAGAATGACCTAGAGTTGTGTAGGAGGAATTAGAGGTTAGGTGGGTGTATTAAACACGCCAAAATCATGGTATGAGGGATGTTAAGACTTGTGCAAAAATTTGGAGGACATGATGTATAATGTCTTATGATGATTTAGGTATGAACTAGAGAATTTTGGGTAGCTTGTGTAAAGGAGATAAAGGTGCTAGTAGTGAATTAATAAGTGTATAACTTGGATAGTAATGGTGGACTTGAGTGATGAAGGTGAAAACTGTAGGAGGAAGTTGTAAGTTGTCAAGGGGATGACTAGGAATGTATAAGAGTGTATAACCATGAGAATGGTGAGTAAATTGAGTAAAGAAGATGGAAATGTCTAAGAAGGATTTAGCAAGGTCAAGGTAAATGAAGAACAATGTTAAGGTGTTAAGAGAATGGCAAGAAATACATAGGTATGTACAAGTTTGGGAATGATGAGTAATAAATGGAAATGAAAGGAAATTGTGCATGGAGATGCAATATAACTTTGGGAATCTTGAGAAGTTTAAGTAAAAGAGGTAAAGATGATTAATGATGCTTTAGGAGTGGTCAAAGTGGTTGTGAGGAAACAATTTGGTTAGTTAAGGTTTAGGGCAAAGCTCACATGTTGGAAGTGTAAGAAACTAAGTTGTAAGTGTTAGGAGTTTTGTAAGAACTTGAGTAAATGATCAAGGAATTGAATATGAGTTTGGTAGAGGAATTAGGAGGATTTTAAGGTGCCAAAATGATGTTTAAACATGCTAGAATACTTGTGGAGAGGTTAGGAGAAGATTGGGTGAGAATTAAGGTTGAAAAGAGGTCAAAAACTACAATTCTGGACACATTTAGTGTGGTGGTCCGGGTTTATAACCAAGTACATAAACCCGGACCACACTAAAAACTAGGCAGAGAGTGAAATCTGTGTCTGGTCCGGGTTAATATCCTGGTATACAAACCCGGAACAGTGCATTTCATGGCAAAAACGTATATGAAGAGATGGTCTGGGTTTACAACCTCGGACACAAACCCGGACCACTCTAAAAAGGCTATAGAAAGTTGAAAAATGGGGTTTTAAGGTAGGGGCTTGTTTGGTAATGATATTATAAGATTGTTAAGACTTGATTAATGGCATATAATGGTCATTAGGGGCATAAACAAGCTTAAGAAATAATGAGAAGTAAATGACTTATGAGATTAAGATTAAACTACAATGACTTAGTGGTGTTTAGTTGGAAATCATTAGTGATGATATGAGTTAGGTTAATTAAAAGAAATTAACCACCTGATTCGATGAATGTTTTAGGGTTTGAGTAAGGGGAACTCCGGAGGAGAATAGACAACCGATGTCAACGGTGAATAGTATGGTTTTCTTGTAGCCTTCTTGCTAACGAGGTGTGTCTCGGCTTGTGTGCTATTTGTTTATATGTGTTAGCAAAAATATGTGTTACTATACTTCTACCTAGGCAGTGTACCTATCGTTTTGCGGAATAGTGAATTGAGTGGGGGTTGTCGATCTCAGGGACCTCGTTCAATTAATTGACAATTTATTAACTAACTGAGAAACTAAACTAAGAAAACAGGAAATGTCACTTTTTCAGGTTTACTCAATTTAATGAAAAGAAAGACTCAACAAACTAACATAAAATAATAAAACAGTAAAATAAACTAAACGAATAAATAAAACGTAAAACTCTAAATAAAGGAAGCACCCCGGATTGTTCTGCAAACCTTCACTTACTAATCTATTAATAAACTCTTCCCTAATTTTGCAATAAACTAAGAAACTATAATAAATTCGTCAACGGCTAAGTCTAACGAATCCTAACCAGTTGCTAGAACTAGCAGCAGACTAATGCTCTAATCCGGACACAACTAATCGCATAAAGAACAGTTTCTATTTGAGACCGATTAACCTATAGGCGGGATCACGCTTCTAGTCGTTAATCAGGTTTAATTCCTATGTCTTGTTATCTATCTCAGCTCTCGCATGTTGATTAGAAAACTACAAATATAGCTTTAATAATTGATCAGAGAATTAAAGCGCATGAAAAACTGGAATTAAACTACTGCATTAAAGATTAGTAAAGAGATTACAAAATATATAAAGGTTCGGTTTACTACCCGATCCGGGGAGCTACTCTAACTACTCAAACATGACTCTAAAAATAACAAAAACAATAAAGAAAAACACAATGACATATTAGATAAAAGGGAAGAAGAAACTCTTGTAGAAGATCCTGCTCCACTCTCTGTTGTCACATGTCTCTGTATTAATCCTCTGTCAAAAGTGTGAAGTGTTAATAATGGTGGACTTGTGTGGATGGAAGGAGGCATAGAGCCCCTCTGGGCGTGTGAGGCGTCGCGTGCATAGCCCCCCGTAACTCAATGAAGATCATATATATACCTCTCTGCTGTAGCCCTAGCCGCGTCTAATTCAATCAGAGGTTTTATTTATCTTATTATTCCAACGCAGCGTATTGGTTGTGTTGACGATGACCGTGTCTAACCATGATCAATTGATAATTACCCATACATTGTGTTATACTTGAATAATATATCAATCGTGATATATAATTTTGCCAAAGATGTATGTCGATCATGAGAGAAGTGATCAAATTCACGTCATGCAGCTGTGTGTTGATGTACCAATGATGAGCAACAATGTGATGATTAATCCAATGTACTGTAGGTCCATGCAGGAGAATAACGGTGTGAATGATTATCATCAAATCGATGATGATAACTTAATGATAAAATGCAGCTTCCTTTTGTTATGTGACACCGCGCGAAGCTTGTGAAATAATGTATATAATTCCAATATCTTTTCCTACATTTGACACATAAAATTTATCAGCTCTCATCAAAACATAAATCTAAGGAAAAACATATGATAAGTGAGAAATATGATATGAATTGTTATGAAAATAGGAAGAATTAAAGCTCTAAAAATAGATGTATTTCGCACTTATCAATATGTTCCGACTAAACAAGATAAAGCATGTAACCGGTTTACTGTATGTGTTGTGTGTTGTATGAAACTAACACAACCTACCTTTGAGAACTTACTAACTAATGTTTAGTAAATAATTGTGTGAGAACAAGGAACATTCTCTAATATTAGTTTGTTAATAACCGAAAGAGGTTTAACTAACAAACATTGTCTTGAGACTCCTACTAACTGGAACTTGGGGGAGTGAGGAATCCGGGCTTGACTCCAGTCATGCATGTTGAGTTAGGAGGTCGGTATCCTTATCAGGTCCGTCCTCCATTGAGATGTCTTCGGACATATCGCCTAGAGTCAACAAATAGACTCGACCACCTTGGATTACGGTTCAAGGTGGGAGGCAAGATTAAGATGGTGCAGTGGGATCTCCTAAATCCCAAATTTAAGAGATAATGTTTTATTAACCCAATGGAGTTGATAGCTGTAACACCCCAACCGTTAATCCTATGCTTACCGCCTAATCGTCCTACTAAATCCTACGAGTTCGCAGCGGAATTATTACATACTTACTACGCGGGTGAAACAATGCCGCTAGCGCCCATACGGCTAGCTAGGCTACTAATACTTACATCACTGTCTGATGACATAATGTACCGAGCTACTAATTTACTTACCAAATAACATATGCCAAATACTTACATCCAGGATCACCGAGTATTTAAAGTAATTCGATTACAACCTTTCAACTTCCCAAAAGAATGAGTTCCTAAGGCTACTCATCTATACCCCAATCCAGTACTCCCATTATCCAAAAAGGTGTACCCCATGGTACACCGGCTATTCAAAAACTACAGCCATGTACTACTTAGTACACCCCGTCATAAGTTCATTGTTTTAAACAAGCCAAAAGAAAGGTAAAGAGATAGAATGGAGTCTTCACATCTTCATCATCTCGAGTACCTGCGTGTAGTAAAAATGGTGCCCCAAGGCTCAGCAAACGCTGCATATGGACTCCGCATATACCGCGTGCTAGCTAGGGCACGCCGACTATTTGACGTCCACTAAACATGCAGTTCATTTATTTCATACATACATGCTTTTCATACAACATACATGCTATACAATTCATTTCACAATTCAAGGCAGCAATGCAATAATACACATCATACTTACCTTCACAAGGTTAGCCAAATTATGCATCCGGGTTAATCGAATGCTTTACTCTTTTACTCATTACTTACTTTTCTTGCATACAATTACTTACTTCCTTTTCTTTACTTA
Organism: Limonium bicolor; assembly: GCA_023374045.1. Lineage (NCBI taxonomy): Eukaryota > Viridiplantae > Streptophyta > Magnoliopsida > Caryophyllales > Plumbaginaceae > Limonium > Limonium bicolor. Next base: position 316,819,235 of record CM041778.1, on the reverse strand, counting down.
CTCATTCTTACTTACTTACTTATACTCAAGTTAAGTCGTCGGGACCTCCGGCCTTGGGGACTACCCGTCCCACATCCGGGATTTACTTGACTCACCAATCCGGATGCTACTACCCACTTAAGGATTTGGGCCGCGGACCAGCTTAAGAGTCGGAATTGGAGCCAACCTCTCGTGACTCCGCATCCTCCTCACGCGGCCGAAACTATATCGGACTTCTACTCATTCCATTTAATTACCATTTTAGTTAGGATGGTTAGCTTGTTAGGAATAAGTTAGAAGTCCAAACGCAATAAATAACGGTCACGGAACAATACAACATACATACACACATTCATTATCATCCATACATTTCATGAATTATACAAACTAAGATTTAAGAGAAATATTCACAACAACAGCACTACATATTCACAAGTATGCATATTAACTCCGATTCGTGCATTTATCTTATTTGGTGATCAATTAGCACACAACACACAAATCAGAGTAACCAAGATAGCATACGGGGCATGAGGAATCCATACCGTTCACCGTCGTACGTGTTTCCAAATGTCCTTCGATGTCACAAACCAAATCCTAAGACATCAATGCAAATGAATTATACTATCTACAATTTCTTTACTTGTACTCTTACTATGTTCCTTAACTCATACTTACTACATTTCCTGCTTGGTACTTAGTAATTCATGGTTGTTCAAATACTTATACTTATGTTACTTTACTTAAAATTATTTTCTAAGCTTGTTTTATGCCTTAATGACCTTTAAACATCATTAATTATGTCTTAATCATCTTATAATATCATTACCCATCATTACCCATCCTTACCTAAGCTTAGAAACACATTCTGTACAATTTTTGGCATGTTCCGGGTTAGTGTCCGGGTTTACAAACCCGGACCAACCCACTGGAGCAACTTACGGGTTAGAAATGTGTGTGTTCCGGGTTTGCTTCCCTATTTCAAACCCGGACCAATACAGATACTTGCTCTCGGGTGGATTTTTGCATTGTTCCGGGTTTACATACTACTTCCAAACCCGGACAATGTATTTTGAGAAAGCTACGGGTATGTTTTTGGGATGTTCCGGGTTAGCCTCCTGGTTTTAAACCCGGATCATCCCACTGCAACTTATTCTGTCTAACTTTATGGCTAGTCCGGGTTTGCATTCTGGTTTGCAACCCGGACTAGTTGCAGTATGTAATATGTGTAAGTTTTTGAGCTTGTATAAATTCTAACTTCTACCAATCTCTTCCCTAATATTTCTACATATAATCTAGCATGTTTAACACCTTGTTTAAGCGTTTTAAACTAGCCTAAACAACACTACCCAAAATCTGTTACATTAACACTATCACTTTCATTCTTTCCTCCTCTGTTGCATCTCTACTTCACCAAATAATGCTACAGACCTTCCTATTCTTCTTCCCACTAAACCAATGACTCTTACACTAGCCTAACTTAGTTTGACAACTCTCAATACATCATTTACAACTCCACTCAATACATTTCTTTTCCTGTTACAAAACAAAGTGAACAATCTCATTTTTTCCCTCTCTGTATTCCCTTTTGTTTCTTTCTTTTCTAACATCAACCAGACTCTACATTCTTAAACAAATTTTAACAGAGGTTCCCTACATCTCTAAGTGTTCTCACCTCATAATTTTGCACACTTCAACATTCTCACAACCTGTTCAACACACACGATATTCTCACATATATTTCTAATACTCCTGCACACTCAAACATTTACACTTAGCATATTATTTCTTGTTTTCAAAACTTCAAACTACAACTACCATTTCCATTAATGTACCCATTCTTTTCATACGGTTACAGTAGCTTAATTCATTGCTAAAACAATATGCCTACACATACACAAACATAATAATCATCACAGAGGCTGCTCATTACCTTTGGTTTACTTGTTTCTTTTCTTTTCTCATCCTTCTTCTTTCTTGCTCCTCTTCCTTCTTTTGTTTTTCTTGTTTTATTTCAACCAAACTACACCACGCAGTAAGGTACACCCATACACACAAAACTAGTAAGTTTCTACATCTCACGTATTAAACCCTAGATCATAATAAACCATTTAAACTCTTAAGAGATCTTACCTTGGGCTTCTAATGAGTTTTTGGAGTGGAAAATGACAAGACTCCAACCCCCAAGATGGAACACCGAAACGGCTAGCAATGAAACAGTGGGGTTACGTGAGTTTTGGTATTTTTGCAAGGAAAAGATGAAGAAGAGTGAAGCTTGGTCTACTTCTTACCTTAGACCATGTAGAAGATGATAGATCTTGAAATGGTGTTCTTGAAGCTCTCAACCGATAATACCCTCAAATTCAAGTTGGTGGTTTTAGATTTTTGAAAGGTGGAGAATGATCTCCTTGACGATACGAATTCAATGGTATGTTTTTTGTGGCATTTGGTGAAGGTTTGAGGTTTCAAAGATGAGGAGAAGATGGCTCTGTGTGGTTCCTTCTCAAATCGCCATAGAAGAGCAGAGAGGAAGAAGAAAGAAAATAGAGAGGTGCAGTACGTGGGTGTGAGTGAGTGAGGAGAGAGAATTATTTTTTTTGCTTTTGTTTGATTTCTCTTGTCTGTAGCTCATAAGGAGAAATAAGAGGAGGGTATGGGCCCTAATGTGGCCGGCTACCACACAGCACACACACTCTTTTTCAGTTTTTATTTCTAAAAGTGGACACACTAACTTATTTTAATTACACTCTCACCCCACAACTTCCCGTTTTTGACAGTTTTTACTATTTCCTGTTTTATTGATTTTATTGGTTCTAAAGCTTCACTAATATTTATTAATGAATATTTAGTTGACTAAAATTGTTACGAGTCTATTTGACCCGCTTAACACGTTTTCCCGGTTACCTCGAAAAACGCGCTTTAAGTTCCGTTAGTGATTTTAATCCATTTTAAGGATCCGTTTTCTTCGGGATTTGTTCCCTTATAATTATTTACACTTAATTAAGCTTCTAAAATTATTTATTAGCCTAATTAATCACTATTTTTAATTACGGGGTATTTCAATAGCTCATTGGCTAGGGTTACTTTTGACCCGACAAAGATAAACATTAAGTAAGAAACAACCAATTCTAATTAAAGAAAGGTTGGTACACTGAGATAAGAGTGGATATGAGGATAACAGAAATCTTGACTTAAGGAGTTAAAAGTTAACTCATTTACTTAAGGAACGCTTAATAAGTCGTTCATTTTGTTTGAGCTATGAGCTGCTTCATATATTGTGTGGTGTTTATTGTACTTCCTATTAGTGTTGTATAAATAATCAATCGCATGTATATGACAAAGTAGTCTTGCGTAGCCCCGTTAGCTTGGGGGGCTACACGTTAATCATACCAGTAAAGGTGCTGATCCCCTAGGGGCATCCATATTATTTTGCAGGTGAGAAGCAGCAGATGACCCGGCTTGAGAGTAAGATGGGGTAGATGTATTACGGGTTTAAGTTTGACCTACGAGTTGTGCATGTACTCTCGTATGGTAGTCTATGTTAATAAGTTGTAGTATGATGTATTAGGATATAAGATACTTGGTATTGAGAATATGTAAATGGTTAAGGCTTGTAAGTACTAATGTTCAGTATATTCTGGTCCATCAGACCGTAGCTACATCTTGGAGATTTTAGTATGTCTAGTTAGTCACGTGGGTGACTAACGGCGGTAACACCAACTGTTGTAGGAAATTCCGTTGCAATGTAAATGAAAGTAATTGGAGGTTTATGAGTGATTGTCAGTTTAGGAGTTGGGGTGTTTCACACCAGGTTGGCTCTTGCATGGTAGAGATGTCTTTAGTGTATCCTTCGGAGCACCCTATGGTGGGTTCTTTGGCTTTCTCTAAAACCAGTCGCATTTGACGTTCTATGTTATAAAAAAAAATTATTCGTTTACGAAAAAACATAACTAACCAATAAGACAATAGAAATAGCTGTTGTAGTTCCCAGTCAAAAAAATGTAGTTACACAGAGAGAGAAAAACTCTGTGATCTCCCTTCCCCTTTTCCCCACTTTGCTTTTCAATGATAATTGTAGCATGCAAAGAATCCATAGCCACTTTCACACCATTCTCACCAGCATGCTTCCTCTCAAACATGTTTCTCTTTCCTCTTGTTTGATGTCTCTTCTGCTTCACTGATCCATGGTAAAGTCCCTCTTCGGCGAGGTTTCGATTTACTCTCTTTATTGTTCAACTTTTGTTGCTTTGCTTTGTCATCCATTTGCAGGTGGGTGTTGCTTCTCCCTCTCTTGTCTTCTTTATGTGAGTTTCTTTTCGGCACCATGTGGTAGACCGATTTGCATGTCTGGAGTATAAAGGATGATTCTGACGGCCCTATTCAGAACATGCATGTGGGTTTTTTTTTGTTTGTAAATAATTAACACTTTGATAATGTGTGTTTTGATGACTCGGGCTTACTCCCTCCATTGCTTATCACCATGGATGTTTCTAGCCTTGATCATCCAGTCGATTTCGACATCAAAGTTGTCAGAAAAAATGGTGATAATAATGTCAGTGGGTTGATGTGAATAAAGAATATCTGCTAAAATGGAGTGTTGGTGATACTGAGGGTGTTTACCACCAAGATCTCAATATGCAAACGACTTTGGGTTGCTCGGGGCCGCCACGAAAAATGAAGCTTTTGGATCTAACTCCATGGGCATGGGCATTCCTCATGCAGTTAGGTCTTGGTGTTTTCTTTTGTTTAGTTAAATGCACATTGGGTTGTTCGTAATTGTAATCCTTGAACTTAGTAGTACTCTAGTTTGTAAGTCTTTAATTATTTCCTATTCATTTGCTTAGTTCTTTATGGAAGTTCTTACCGTCTTTTTGTTTTATTTTTGTTTGAATTCTTAAAAGGCTATGGTTAGTGGTTTTGGAAATTTGATTTTCTGGATTCTAGTGACGTCGAGGAGACGTTCGTCAAGTTATCTGGGCGGAATAATGTGCCCTCACTATCTATGCACCACTCCATGAGAATACATTACTATCGACAATTATTTTTCTTAAGGTCTAATTAGTTTAATACTATATGCTACTTGATTTCAGAGAAAAATAAAACCAATAAGGCAATAGTACTTATACAGGAAAAGAATCCAAGTTATGGACTGGTCTTTAGCTTTTTTTCTTGCACGGCGGAAAACCATTTATAATTGAATTGATCAACATCGATGTACAGAATCCGATTTGGGCGTTGAATGGTGCAGTGCAGGTGACTTCTGACTCCTGACAGCTGACTGCATGCAGTAGACATCTTTCTCTACGTACGTCGGCGTAGTACAAATTAGCTTATCAGCCGCGGGTTTCTGAAGTGTCGTCGCCTGGCCTGATTGCATCTGCATTTTGCTAGCTCCTCCACGCTCATCATTTTGTCTCATCAATAAAGACATACTTTTGTGTGTGTCAGTGTCTGGATCACCTTAATTAAACTTTTAACTTTTTTTTTATCATTGAAAGCTGGTGATTGAATTACAAATAACAACAAAACAAAATAGCACAGTAACAAATATAACACGTGATCTTCCCTAGAACAAAAATGTTTTACTAATATAAAAATGGACAAAATAATACATCTTATACATGTACAAACAAAAACCAATAATTATTTCCACGAGTCGTGTATAATTCAATATGACATACATTTATATAGCTAGATTTGGAAGTAAGCATATATTATTTTTGGGAAATTTCACGATATATCCCCGAGGTTTGAGTGAATTTTATGAAATCTCCCCAAAGTTTCATTTTCATTACGAGATACCCCGAGGTTTCATTTTTTTTTTTTACGATATACCCCTGAGGTTTCATTTTCATTACGATATACCCCTGAGGTTTCAATTTTATTACAAGACGTCCCTCAGTTCAGATTCAGATATATTATATTTGTTATATCCTCATTTTACCCTCGCACCATATGCCCCGTAACACGGGTTTATAGTCAAATTTTTAAAAAATTTAAAATAGGAATAAAATACACATAAAAATTAGAGATCAATTAAAATTATATTTCAATTTAAAAAACATAAATTAATATTCATATAAATTTGAAATTAATATTAAAAGATGAATATAATTAAACAAACATAAAACAAAAAAATTAATAAATAGAAATGACTAAAAAGAAGTAAATTATTTTGAAAAATAAACATAACTTGTTAAGGAGTTACCTAGATATGTATTAAAATTGTAAAAAGTATAACAATAATATGAAGAATATTAAAAGCAACAATTTCATATAGTACATAGAAAAAATCATTATTTTAAATTAGAAAAATAAAGTATAAAAATCATTTTTTTGTTCTTTAAATATAATTGTTGTAATAGTTTTAAAATTATGTAACAATATAAGTTTTTTATATAGATTATTTTTTTGTTGTTTAGTCATTTCTATTTATTTTAAACTTTTTATGATTCTAATTTTTTAAATTTATTTTTATACTTTTATTTATGTTTTTTAAATTGTATTAAAATTTTAATTGATCTTTAATTTATGTGTATTGTGTCCATATTTTAAATTTTTTTAAAATTTGACTATAAATCCATGTTACGGGGCATATGGTGCGAGGGTAAATGAGGATATGACAAATATAATATATCAGAATCTGAACTAAGGGGCATCTCGTAATAAAATTGAAACCTCAGGGGTATATCGTAATGAAAATGAAACCTCAGGGTTATATCGTAAAAAAATGAAACCTCGGGGGTATCTCGTAAAATTCGCACAAACCTCGAGGTATATTGTGAAATTTCCCATTATTTTTTTATATAACTTTAATTATTTACTTCTGATAGATGAGGGATATTGAACCTTTTAGATATAAATAATAGGCTATCAACCTTTAAACGGATGTATGTATAATAAGTTCACGCGTTAATAATAGTGTAAGTTTATCTTTTTAAGCAATGATATATTACCCCAGTTTTATTTTGATCTTGTTTGTTTTTTTAATATATTTGTCTAGTTTAGTATTACATATATGATAAAATAATTTTATAAACTAAAATATATAGATAAGATTATATTGTAAAATTTAGATTTATAAAATTATATTATCTTATAAATTAAATATAAAAATTAAATAACATATCTAAATAATAATGAGAAGTTAGAATAAACACGGGGAGTAGATTATATTGACTTATATAGTGCTGTAGTATATGTACAATTTAATTATTCTTTCAAAAATAATTAAGTTCCTTTTTCAAAAAAGAGTAGTTGTTGGAGAGAATCAAGGTGGAGGAGAGGAAGAAGCTACCTCGAAGGTACGTGTTGGGTCGCACTGACCCCATGATACCTGCAGGCCGCTTCATGTAACTGAAGCTAGCTCATCATCCATCCATAAATAAAGTTCCTAGCTTATAAGCATGTGCGTATTGATTGAGATTTGAATTATTTTATCGGACAAAGCTTGGACGAAAATGCACGTATGTTCTACTACTACTAGCAATCTAACAACGTAATGGGTATCGGAACCGTGATTAATTACCGAACATGCGCGCAAGTGGCTATCTACAATAATACAATCTAGGGAAAATTCCGATATATACCCCTGTTTTCTTTCGTAATTCACAATATACCCCTGTGTTTTTCGTAATTCAACTTTAAACATGCTTAAATGTTGCCCAAAATTGATGAAACTTTACATGGACGATGCTAAAGTGTTATATTTTTGTCTAATATCAAATATGAAGTTTTTTAATCTCACATGTGACCTGTGGGACCCAATGAATATGCCACATGTTCATTAGGTCCCACAGGTCACATGTGAGATTAAAAAACTTCATATTTGATATTAGACAAAAATATAACACTTTAGCATCGTCCATGTAAAGTTTCATCAATTTTGGGCAACATTTAAGCATGTTTAAAGTTGAATTACAAAAACCACAGGGGTATATTGTGAATTACGAAAGAAAACAGGGGTATATCGTGAATTTTCCCTACAATCTAACATGTATTTTGGTCTATCAAAAATATACAATTGGTATAGAAAAATTGTAATTATGTATACAAAATACACATTAAATTATGATATTACTGTAATTGTACCAAATGAGTATAGATTTTTTAACCGTATATTAACTTTATAAAACATGTACTTTTAATCTATACATAATGTACCACTATAAATATGGCCGAAGGTAAATACATATGATTGTAATTAAGAGTGATTGTTCACCTATATACATATTTATTTTGTATTGTGGGGATCGACGGATGACGCAATTGTAACACCCCTACCGCTAACACTGTAATTACCGTCCAACTCCTTATACATTCGTACTCTCGCAGCGGACACATACTTACTCAACGGCGGGTGAAACAATGCCGTTAGCCACCCACGTGACTAACAAGGCTACTACTACATACAGCATCGGTCTGATGGACCGGAATATCCGAGTACTACTCAATACAATACATACTCTCATTACATACTGAATACTACAATACTCCATTCGATACAATACTCCATTCAATACCATACTCCATTCAATACAATACTCCACAATTCCGTACAAGATAATACACTACGCATACCGAGTTTACTAGGTTCCAAAATCAATACAGTACTTCTCCCAACTTCATACACACTCACTAGGAGTCAATCTACTACCCATTCCTCACAAACTAGATACTTCTAATTACAAGGCGCGCCACCGGTCTCTTACCTTGACCGTATCCGCTCCGGGTACCTGCACACTAAAAAGTTCCCTCGAGGGGGTCAGCTTTCGCTGAATATGATAACCGCATACCCCGCGTACTAGCGAGGGTACGCCGACCATTTGGTCGAATACATGCAATTCATTTTGCAATACATACATACATACATACATGTCTTCATTCACGATACTGCAATACTACACAAGATATACATACATACGTACAGTACCATACATGCTTGGAAGACAATACAAGTCAACCAATACTTACCTACCATCTTTCGGGTTACACATACACAATACATACTCATTACATACCCAATACGCAATACGGAGATACAATTCTCCAATACATACAAAGGTCCAGTTAGCTTCATTACACACCCGGGTTAATCGGGTGTTCGATACTCTTTTACTTCCGGTCAATGACCTACGATAGTCAAGACCAATACACATACAATACTTACTTCTTACATACTTTACTTCCAGTTAAGTCGGTATGACCTCCGGGCAGGGATTACTACATCCCACCACCGGGCTTTAGGGTGGCCCACTAATCCAGGATGCTACCCATTCAAGGGAATTGGTCCATGGAAAAGATTACGGCCACGATTCGAATCCAACCTCTTGTGTTTCCTTATCCTCACGCGTGGCCGAAACTATATCGGACTTCTACTCATTCCTTTTTACTCATTACTCAAGTTAGGAGTTAAAATGTTAGGAATTAGTAGAAGTCAGTACTTCATTTCCATACATACATACAATACACAGGTACACAATACGTACACATACTTCTCATTGTCATTCATTCATTTCATGAATTATACAAACTAATTATTCAAGAAGATACGACAAGAACAAAATAGTTCAAACACAGTTAAGTGCAATATAAGTCCGATTCGTGCATTTATCTTATTGGTGATCACATAAGCACACAAATCGGGGTAACCAAGTTAGGATACAGGGCATGAAGAAATCATACCGTACACCGTCGTATTCGCACTACCGGTTCCTTGGAGATCAACTATTTGATTCCTATACATACATGGAGTAGCATGATCAATGATCTATTATTGATCTAACTTACTCCTTCATGGATACTTTCAATATTTACTTACCACTTCATTACTTTCTTACTTGATTATAAAACCTTCCTTTTCTTTACTACTTCTTAAACTTGTTTTCTTACTCATTTACTTACTTTCTTACCATTACTGTTTCATTAATGGTGTATTACTACCTACATATGCTTATATGTGTATAGGCATAATATATATATATACATGATTACTATAATCATATAATAAAACATTTTTTTTTTTTTGACTCGACCGAACTTGCAAGTCCGGTCGCAAGTTCGGTCCAAGTCAGTAGGCTACATCGTGTGAAATTCCAGGGCCGACCGACCTTGCAAGTCCGGTCCCAAGGACAGTCCATTCCAGTAAGTTCCCTTCGTGAGAATTTTAGCCCGACCGACCTTGCAAGTCCGGTCGCAAGGTCGGTCCATTCCAGTAGCTTGCATTACGGGAATTTTTCTGGCCGACCGAACTTGCAAGTCCGGTCGCAAGTTCGGTCCATTCCAGAAAGTTTCTGACAGGAGAAATTTCTGGTCCGACCGAACTTGCAAGTCCGGTCGCAAGGTCGGTCGATCCCAGAAGGTTTCCCGTCTTTGTAAATCAGGGCTCGACCGAACTTGTAAGTCCGGTCGCAAGTCCGGTCCGGCCCAGTACTTCAGTTTTAAGATCTGTTCTTGGGTGTTTTCTTTGCCATTGTTTCCCCAATCTTTACCAATACTTCCCCACATGATTTAGCACTAATTAAACTTCCTAAATCACCTTGGTTCATCCACCAAACTTACTACTCAATCCTTACACTCACTTACACATTTTTCCTCACTTCTTCTCAACACTTATACTAGTTCCCATTTCACCAATGCTACAGATTTTGCTTTTTCCTCAAATGCTACAGATTTTCAACCCAACCTTTGTCATTCAATACTCTTATTACCAATACCACTACTAATATCCTCATTACATTACTTTCCACTCAATCCTTCCCATTATCTAGCTCCTTTCAAAATCTGTTACAAGGTGGTTTACTTCACACTTCAGGCTCTCCAAGCACACCTAGTTTCTCCTAGTTCCTCCAATGCATTATACTACTTCTTGCTACAGATTTTACACTTTCACATACTCATACTACAAGTACCAATCCATAGTTACTAAATATCTCCACTAACTTCAATACACACCTTGGTTATCCCATTCACCAAGTCATCCTTAATTGTACATATTCCTACCAAAATTTTGCCATAGCTCATCTACTTTTCTTACTTAGCCACACATACACCTTTTCACCAAATTCATGCCTATTCTAGCCACACCCATACAAGGGTCCTACCAGCAATCAATACAATACCAATTCATCAATACTTCCTCAATCTACAATATTATTACTCATATACAATACTCTTGGCTCTATGGCCTATAATTCACATACTAGTTCACAAATACCCAAAATTCCAATACTACAATACCAATAGAATATTTTGGGTTCCTTAAATCGGTTTACCCATACCCATTACTCTAATGCATTAAATTTACCATTCAAGAAAGAGCTCTTACCTTGGCTCTAAATTCCTTCTTTCTTTTCCATTTCTCCTTCTTCTCTCTTTTTCTGCCCCAAATCGGCTACATGGGGAATGGAGTTGCCAAACTCCATTCCCATCACCCAATGTACACAAAATAAGTACAATTAAAATGCTAACCCTTAAATTAACATAATTCATTGGAGTGTTTAGAATACAAATTCTAGGGTTTACCTTTGGAGTGTTTTAGGAGGGGTTTTAGCCCTTAGTTAAAGAAGGTGACTCCACCACCATTGCAAGGTTGATATTATGCTCAAAAAGAGAGAGAGAGAGAACCAGGCATTACACAAGGGTAAAAATTGGCTACCAAAGGAGATGAAGAAAACTTAAGGTTTTCATGGAGATTTTTACCTTGTTGGAAAGAGGAGACTCCAAGCTCCATAATGGTGTGCTTTTCTCTTTGAATGGGGTATACCCACGAAAATGAACTTCCTCATTTTGAAATTCCGAAAAGAGGGAAGTGTAGAGGAGAGTGAGGGGAGTTCAAATATGTAGTTATTTTTGTGATTGGAGCTCAAATGGAGGTAGAGCAAGGAGGAGAAGATGAGGTTGCCATTGGAGCTCTTGTGGAGCTTTGAAATCGCCACACCAGAGGAGAGAGGGGGGAGAAATCGGTGAGAGAGGGAGAAATGGGAGAGAGATGAGTGAAATGTGAGGTGAGAGAATAAGTGGGTACTTTTACCCTTTTTACTTTTTGCTTTTGTCTCTTAATTAACTAGCTAGTATGTGAGTGTGTGTGAGGGCTTTTAATTTATTAAAAACCGGCCCCCTTGCAGTATACTAGCTGGAGCGTTTTTCGTCTTTTACAGAAAACGCTCGTTATTTTACCCGGTTTAGGTACTATTCACTAACCGGACCCGTTTTCCGGAATTTTCTCGTTTCTTTATTTTATTGGTTATTAAGCTTTCATAAATGCTTAATAATATTTATTTAATGACTTATAATTTTTACGGGTTCGTTTGACCACTTAAAATCACGTCTTCGAGTTTTCTCGAAAAACGTGCGTTAAAGCTCTATTAGCGTTTTAATACACTATTTGGATCCATTTTCTTCGGGAGTTGTTCCCATATATTATTTAGGTCTTATTAAACCTTTAGAATCCATATAATACTCTAACCGAGGTCTCGCTCCTCTTATGGTTATTAACGCTTACTTAGCATTTTTCGTTTTTTAAGCGTTTCTCCATTCCTTTTGGACTTATTTTTCCTTACCCTAATTACTTAGGCATTATTAGGCCCTCAAATACGTATTAGAATAATCTTAATCCCTATATTTAAGTTCGGGGTATTTCAATCTACCCCCCTTAAGAAACTTTGTCCTCAAAGTTATTCAAGGTTATAGGGTTACAATACTTCCTTAGTTATACTTGTCTAATACCAAGCCAGACATTCCTCCTCCTTACAATTCCCAAATTCGTTACTCAAGGTTTCTCCATACCATACCATACCAATATACAATAGTTACTCCAATCCGTACTACTACCAACTATCCGGTTCCTTATTACAAAGTTTATACATACATACAGTGCAAAGCTATCCCCAAAGCAATGCAATACACAACCCATCCCGCAGGCACTCAGGTCATCTAGACACAGGACTCCTCTATGTCCCGCTGCCCTTGGAATAATACAATACGCTATACTACGATCTTCTCCGGTATAAGCTTCTGACCGGTCCTCTCATTCTCTAGTCTAAGGAAAATCCTTCCCAATAGCTAATTAGAAATCTTTCTAAAGCGTCCACTCCAAATTCCAATTTATATGCCTTACTTCTATCCTATGTGTGATTCTTGTGACCACTTGAGGGGAGCTTCGAGAATCATTCGACCCTGATGTGATCAGCATCAGTATTGAACTATCTTTCCACCCCAATTTGTGTTCGGTTTCCCTCGATCTGATCAGGATCAAGTTCGACTTCCCACATCAGTTTCAAACAAACAATTAATTATTTGTTTTCATTTCCTATCTTTTTACTCTTTCTAGTCGTGATACAATTCACACATCTCCAAAGGACGGAATCAATCCATCAATCATCCTCAATCTACTTCCTAAATGCTTTACTCCATGGTTCAATACCCAAATGCTCATTTCATCAACCTTCATTACTTCCATCCATTACTCTTCATCATTTCAATTATTCTAACTAGGGAATACAATACTTATGAAGTTTAGCTATCCTCAATTACTACCAATAACCTACTTACGAATATACCACTCGTGGGTTACATTCCTCTGCTACTCATAGTCAATCCGTACTACTTCTTTAAGAATACAATACTTGTGGAGCTCCGTCCACTACTCATTCTCAATTGTCTCAAGACAGTCTCCTAGGGAACTCAATTTCCTCTAGGTTATACATCGGTTTTATACCGACTCTTGCATTGTAGTGCCATGTCTAACTTCAAATAGACGCCCACTACAGGGATTATCATTTCCCCAAGAGTTACTCTACTCCTCTTTACTAATACTTTTACACTGGGGTTACAAGATGGGTATATTCATCCTATGGTATTCGCATCTCTCGTGACTAATTACCACAGTTACAATATGAATGAATATGTATGTTTATTTAACATAAGTATCAATCATTAAATAAATTCTCGTTTGTGCTATGCACATTATAGTTTCTGTGTTTTGTTCATGAAACTTACATTAAGCGGTTTTCGCTCTACCCCCCTTAAAAGGGATTACGCCCACGTAATCTACCATATGTTACTATTACACATTGGTTTACTCGATTTAGGCAATCTGAAGCGTTTAGCTTCACTACGATATACTATACAATATGCTCTGGTCAAAGGGTCTTAACCATGTCAATGGTTTAGTCTTTGCACCAAGAATTCCTATTGAGTTTATTTAACTCATAACCAATTTGGTTCTAGCCTATTAGGCTTCAAGGCATTAATAGCCATTCTTTCATACTTACTAGGCGTATTTCATTTTTTTAGCTAGGGCCCACTAGCTTCTGCTGCACGACCCTGATAACTTGGGTTACTCACTCTTCATGTTATCGTTAATGTGCTATACATCACCTTTTTATCCCTCTATTGTGGGAATAAGGTTTACTAACAGTGTGGTATTCTTTTACCACTGTTTGGACTCACTGAATTCTAGACTGTAACCAGCTCTCTGGTAGTCTATTATACATGCTATTCATACTCCCACGATTGTTCGCTAAGTTCCTCGACTTATTGTCGGCGAGGTTAGGTCACTACCTAGTTGTAGTGTTTCCTCTGTTGTCGATAGCTTCCGGATTACACCAGTTCTTCTGGTTCAGTACAAGTGTTCTTTGCTTGTATGACCTTGCATTCTCAATGCGTCGGTCCAAGTGACTTTCTTACATCTCCTTTCACCTTTTTTTTCCAATGGAATTCACATCTTGTGATGGATAGTGTGTCTTACACTCTTCGTGCGATCTGTTGCTAAGAATGCTTGACTGGCTTATGCCATGTTTGTGGTGAAAAGAAAGATTTACTACGGTTTACATTCTCCATATCCCTAGCCATCGCATTAGATCATTAGCTGCACAAGTGCAATACCAAAACACTCAGTCATACAGAGTGCAGAGGCGTAAATGCTTGACAGTAAGTCACTTGTGTGATAGGAAAGAATATTTCTTCCTGACATTTCATACTTATACTCCGTGTCATTACCTACTACTTCCTCATATCGGTCGCTTGCTGCGCACCGTATTCTTACTCATTATACAACACCGTTTTTACTGTTTCTGTTACTGTGATAGTTCCTCTTTACTCATTGCCATTGCCATTGGCACCATTTCCTTATGGTATGAATACTGAGGGTTTCCTCTGTTCGTGTGTATGGCGGTTGTCGTAGCATACCACAATGTTACTATATTCCCAATGCGGGAATGTTTCGTTTCCATTCAGGTTTCATGTGTGGGTTGGCTTACCTCACATTATTTCATAATCGATAATGCAATTTACCAAGTGTCTTGGTTGACTGTGGATGAAGTGATTCATCGGGTTATCGGCTCTCTTGAGCGTTGGTCATTCATGGTGCCCAATGTGCACTCACATTAATTGTTTCTGATAATTACTGTCTCCTCAGTGCTGAACATTGGTTGTAGGCTCTAGCTGTGCAGTTTCCTTTTGTATTTATACTACCGGGACATCCCAAGAAGCTTCAAGGGTCTTCTGGTCCCATTCTCTAATTAAAGAGTATTCTATCACTGGTAGGTGAAAGTTCTCATTGAGGGGTGTGTTTCCACTCATAGGTCTCATGACAAGGTTTACCATGTAAGTATTTATACAATGGTTCACCACATGATTGGGTGCATAAGGAGTATACTTACTCCTTCGAGCTTCGATGCTCTCAAGCGATGTGCTTCTACAGTCCACAGCCTCTCGTAGGCGTAGTGGGTTGGAAATCTCATTCCCTTATTCGTTGTCTCTTGGCAGTATCTATACGCACAAGTTTTGTTGTTATAGTAGATGGAAGCCCCTTCTAAGGGTTCACATCTTCACCACCTTGGTGGTCTTCGATTAACGAGGGGTACTTTTCCTCGAGTTTCTGTAGTGTCCAGACGTGGACTAGGCCAATGTTGGCATTTATCCCGATTTCTATGCCCCTGTGTTATCATTGCTACAGAAGGCATGAAGGTAGTTAAAGCTTGTCAACTGCATACTAGACTGATGCTCTAGTGACAGTGACGCTGAGTTGACCATTACTCCAAGCCACTCAAGAGGTTGGGTTTGAATTGATGGTCCAGTTGTTGATTTCTTGTCATATGGGGTAATATTTCTTGCAAGTCTTATTATCAAGAGGTGTGGGTTATGCAACCGCTTGCTCTTTGCCAGCTGCTTATACACATTTCAACTCCTTGTATACCCCATAGGTTGGAGGTTTTACTAGGCTCCATGGCAAGTCGCGGCATCACGCTTCCGTTCATAGGAGACTCTTAGGCAATCTGATGCTGATCAGTGTCTTTTGTAGTCTAGGGTATTTCCTGTTAAGTGAAATCCCTTCAGTGTCTTAACCGAGTGTTCGTTCTAGCTTTTGTGCTTTTGTCATGTCGTTGATGTTCGACGGCTGCTAACTCAGACACCCTTCAAGGATTGCTCCAGGGTGTTGTTAGGCTATGCTGTTACGTCTGGCTAATGTTTATGATATGTTGTCCACTGTACCGTCTCGTGGTACCGTACTTGAGTTGTCCCTTTTAGGGTTATAACGTCTCCGGCTCTTGGGTAGACTGTCTATACTTGCTCCCAGTGCTTGAGGCTAGGTTTAAATGCCCTCTTTGGTGATGGATCATATTTATGGTAATCTTGTAACTGCTCTTAGGAATTTTGTCCCGTTTGTTGAGCATTGTGGTGTTCACGTTAGGCTTTTGCCTTACTGTGTTCAAGCTGGGTGCGCTTTCCAGCTGTCGTGTATTTACTTAATGTCCTTCAGACATATCCAATGTCTATGCTTACTAGTCGGCGCTCTTTGTGCTTCTTAATCCTCATTCCTTATCTTCAGATGGATTCTCTGAGTTCTCTATACTTGTTACTTAGCGGAGTTCCTTCTCCTTGATCGCTTGAGGTGTCCAGCTGTTCTGCTTTGCATTTACTCATGGTCCGTAGAACAGAGTCGACTACTTCCCGTGTTTCGTACACTACATGTATACATACGTGGGGTACCGTGTTGATACGTTGCCACTTACCTAACTACGTGTCAGGCCTGCAAGCTCCTTCGGAGTGTGGTTGTCCCACATCCCATGATTGGGTACACTCGTAGTGTTCGTCACACGCCTAGGTAAAGTATTCTATTGTCAACTCCTCTTGTATCAATCTGTGATACTCACCGTAATTCTGTTGTTTTGTTTTAAAATCCAGGTTTAAAGGAAGGTTTGAGGTTTTGTAAGAGAACTTGGTTTTGAAAATTAATAGCTCGGTGTTAAGAGGTTCTTCATGGCATATCCATGTTCAAAACTCCTGACCAGATCCAGCTTTCCGCTGACTGGTGTATCCTTTGCACAATGGTCAGGCCGTCAGGCCTTCCCAAGGTTCCATTCTTCCAGTTCTTAGGATGTGTGATCCAGTAGTTGTTCTATTACGGCCACAGTACGTTACTATGTACTCGTAGTGTGTTAGAAGTCCTCCATGCGTTCCTGTTCTTACTGCACTTGCCATGGCAAGTGCGTGGTACTGGTGGTTTTTGGGTAAACCTATACCAGTCACGGTATGGTTTCCTCTTGCATTAAATAGTCTCGTTGACTCTTCCCTTGATCATATTGACCTATGGTCGGGACACTTGATTCTTTAGGTGGCTTCTCAGCGATCTGGACATGGCTGTCGTAGATCTGGGTATTACTCCAATCCTTGGAGATTCCCTTGATTTGGTTTAGTGTCATTCCTTGTTGCTCGTTCCACACATTTATTGTGGTTATTGAGCCTTAGCTTGTTTAGGCACTACTCTTGTAGTCCTACCGGTTCATATCCCGTGGATGTCCTTATAGCTGTACAAGCTATATCGGCCAGGTATTATAACCTTTGGCGTTGTAGTTCCGGAGTTAACCACTCTTGACTATGTCCTTAGTCAACTGGTATACCCTTGGTGGTATTCTTTAGCTACTGCTGCTCCACGGACTTGTGTCGCGGGTTCCATTACTACTCATTTTTCCATTTTGTTGCACGGTTAGTGCTTCTTTTCCTGTTGCTGGTTTAGCTAGGTTCTGCGACTGCTAAGCATGTCGCCCCATGCTGTTGTAAGTTGTAGCTTCCTAGTGGTTGGAGTGCTTATTCCACCGCTGTTAAGTGTGGGTATTGTTGTTCAACCGGGATCCATATCCGGGTCTTCCATTTCTTGGAATCTACCATACGTCGGTTCTTGTTTACTGTGTGATTGCTTTACAACTGCCAGATCGGGTTTTCCCCGAGTATGAGAAGGCTTTTCTTCTCTCTGGCGTCCTTTCCCAAGTTATACCATGGGGTTTGCGGTGGGCGGGACTGGTGTTGTAGGTATCCGGTACTCACCGGGAGTTCCTAACTAGCATCTCTCTAATGCTATCACTCAGCTCATAGCCTTAAGCCTCTAATTCTTAACTCGGTATTTCCTAAACTCGGTATTTCCAGTCATTAGAGCGATACTTCGCTCTGATACCACTTTTTGTAACACCCCTACCGCTAACACTGTAATTACCGTCCAACTCCTTATACATTCGTACTCTCTCGCAGCGGACACATACTTACTCAACGGCGGGTGAAACAATGCCGTTAGCCACCCACGTGACTAACAAGGCTACTACTACATACAGCATCGGTCTGATGGACCGGAATCCGAGTACTACTCAATACAATACATACTCTCATTACATACTGAATACTACAATACTCCATTCGATACAATACTCCATTCAATACCATACTCCATTCAATACAATACTCCACAATTCCGTACAAGATAATACACTACGCATACCGAGTTTACTAGGTTCCAAAATCAATACAGTACTTCTCCCAACTTCATACACACTCACTAGGAGTCAATCTACTACCCATTCCTCACAAACTAGATACTTCTAATTACAAGGCGCGCCACCGGTCTCTTACCTTGACCGTATCCGCTCCGGGTACCTGCACACTAAAAACGTTCCCCCGAGGGGGTCAGCTTTCGCTGAATATGATAACCGCATACCCCGCGTACTAGCGAGGGTACGCCGACCATTTGGTCGAATACATGCAATTCATTTTGCAATACATATACATACATACATGCCTTCATTCACGATACTGCAATACTACACAAGATGTACATACATACGTACAGTACCATACATGCTTGGAAGACAATACAAGTCAACCAATACTTACCTACCATCTTTCGGGTTACACATACACAATACATACTCATTACATACCCAATACGCAATACGGAGATACAATTCTCCAATACACAAAGGTCCAGTTAGCTTCATTACACACCCGGGTTAATCGGGTGTTCGATACTCTTTTACTTCCGGTCAATGACCTACGATAGTCAAGACCAATACACATACAATACTTACTTCTTACATACTTTACTTCCAGTTAAGTCGGTATGACCTCCGGGCAGGGATTACTACATCCCACCACCGGGCTTTAGGGTGGCCCACTAATCCAGTATGCTACCCATTCAAGGGAATTGGTCCATGGAAAAGATTACGGCCAGGATTCGGATCCAACCTCTTGTGTTTCCTTATCCTCACGCGTGGCCGAAACTATATCGGACTTCTACTCATTCCTTTTTACTCATTACTCAAGTTAGGAGTTAAAATGTTAGGAATTAGTAGAAGTCAGTACTTCATTTCCATACATACATACAATACACAGGTACACAATACGTACACATACTTCTCATTGTCATTCATTCATTTCATGAATTATACAAACTAATTATTCAAGAAGATACGACAAGAACAAAATAGTTCAAACACAGTTAAGTGCAATATAAGTCCGATTCGTGCATTTATCTTATTGGTGATCACATAAGCACACAAATCGGGGTAACCAAGTTAGGATACAGGGCATGAAGAAATCATACTGTACACCGTCGTATTCGCACTACCGGTTCCTTGGAGATCAACTATTTGATTGCTATACATACATGGAGTAGCATGATCAATGATCTATTATTGATCTAACTTACTCCTTCATGGATACTTTCAATATTTACTTACCACTTCATTACTTTCTTACTTGATTATAAAACCTTCCTTTTCTTTACTACTTCTTAAACTTGTTTTCTTACTCATTTACTTACTTTCTTACCATTACTGCTTCATTAATGGTGTATTACTACCTACATATGCTTATATGTGTATAGGCATATATATATATACATGATTACTATAATCATATAATAAAACTTTTTTTTTGTTTGACTCGACCGAACTTGCAAGTCCGGTCGCAAGTTCGGTCCAAGTCAGTAGGCTACATCGTGTGAAAATTCCAGGGCCGACCGACCTTGCAAGTCCGGTCCCAAGGTCGGTCCATTCCAGTAAGTTCCCTTCGTGAGAATTTTAGCCCGCCCGACCTTGCAAGTCCGGTCGCAAGGTCGGTCCATTCCAGTAGCTTGCATTACGGGAATTTTTCTGGCCGACCGAACTTGCAAGTCCGGTCGCAAGTTCGGTCCATTCCAGAAGGTTTCTGACGGGAGAAATTTCTGGTCCGACCGAACTTGCAAGTCCGGTCGCAAGGTCGGTCGATCCCAGAAGGTTTCCCGTCTTTGTAAATCTGGGCTCGACCGAACTTGCAAGTCCGGTCGCAAGTCCGGTCCGGCCCAGTACATCAGTTTTAAGATCTGTTCTTGGGTGTTTTCTTTGCCCATTGTTTCCCCAATCTTTACCAATACTTCCCCACATGATTTAGCACTAATTAAACTTCCTAAATCACCTTGGTTCATCCACCAAACTTACTACTCAATCCTTACACTCACTTACACATTTTTCCTCACTTCTTCTCAACACTTATACTAGTTCCCATTTCACCAATGCTACAGATTTTGCTCTTTCCTCAAATGCTACAGATTTTCAACCTAACCTTTATCATTCAATACTCTTATTACCAATACCACTACTAATATCCTCATTACATTACCTTCCACTCAATCCTTCCCATTATCTAGCTCCTTTCAAAATATGTTACAAGGTGGTTTACTTCACACTTCAGGCTCTCCAAGCACACCTAGTTTCTCCTAGTTCCTCCAATGCATTATACTACTTCTTGCTACAGATTTTACACTTTCACATCATACTACACAAGTACCAATCCATAGTTACTAAATATCTCCACTAACTTCAATACACACCTTGGTTCTCCCATTCACCAAGTCATCCTTAATTGTACATATTCCTACCAAAATTTTGTCATAGCTCATCTACTTTTCTTACTTAGCCACACATACACCTTCTCTCACCAAATTCATGCCTATTCTAGCCACACCCATACAAGGGTCCTAACAGCAATCAATACAATACCAATTCATCAATACTTCCTCAATCTACAATATTATTACTCATACAATACTCTTGGCTCTATGGCCTATAATTCACATACTAGTTTACAAATACCCAAAATTCCAATACTACAATACCAATAGAATATTTTGGGTTCCTTAAATCGGTTTACCCATAGCCATTACTCTAATGCATTAAATTTACCATTCAAGAAAGAGCTCTTACCTTGGCTCTAAATTCCTTCTTTCTTTTCCATTTCTCCTTCTTCTCTTTTTCTTGCCCCAAATCGGCTACATGGGGAATGGAGTTGCCAAACTCCATTCCCATCACCCAATGTACACAAAATAAGTACAATTAAATGCTAACCCTTAAATTAACATTAATTCATTGGAGTGTTTAGAATACAAATTCTAGGGTTTACCTTTGGAGTGTTTTAGGAGGGGTTTTAGCCCTTAGTTCAAGAAGGTGATTCCACCACCATTGCAAGGTTGATATTATGCTCAAAAGAGAGAGAGAGAGAAAGGCATTACACAAGGGTAAAAATCGGCTACCAAAGGAGATGAAGAAAACTTAAGGTTTTCATGGAGATTTTTACCATGTTGGAAAGAGGAGACTCCAAGCTCCATAATGGTGTGCTTTTCTCTTTGAATGGGGTATACCCACGAAAATGAACTTCCTCATTTTGAAATTCCGAAAAGAGGGAAGTGTAGAGGAGAGTGAGGGGAGTTCAAATATGTAGTTATTTTTGTGATTGGAGCTCAAATGGAGGTAGAGCAAGGAGGAGAAGATGAGGTTGCCATTGGAGCTCTTGTGGAGCTTTGAAATCGCCACACCAGAGGAGAGAGGGGGGAGAAATCGGTGAGAGAGGGAGAAATGGAGAGAGATGAGTGAAATGTGAGGTGAGAGAATAAGTGGGTACTTTTACCCTTTTTACTTTTTGCTTTTGTCTCTTAATTAACTAGCTAGTATGTGAGTGTGTGTGAGGGCTTTTAATTTATTAAAAACCGGCCCCCTTGCAGTATACTAGCTGGAGCGTTTTTCGTCTTTTACAGAAAACGCTCGTTATTTTACCCGGTTTAGGTACTATTCACTAACCGGGCCCGTTTTCTGGAATTTTCTGTTTCTTTATTTTTTGGTTATTAAGCTTTCATAAATGCTTAATAATATTTATTTAATGACTTATAATTTTTACGGGTTCGTTTGACCACTTAAAATCACGTCTTCGGGTTTTCTCGAAAAATGCTTGTAAAGCTCTATTAGCGTTTTAATACACTATTTGGATCCATTTTCTTCGGGAGTTGTTCCCATATATTTTTAGGTCTTATTAAACCTTTAGAATCCATATAATACTCTAACCGAGGTCTCGCTCCTCTTATGGTTATTTAACGCTTACTTAGCGTTTTTCGCTTTTTAAGCGTTTCTCCATTCCTTTTGGACTTATTTTTCCTTACCATAATTACTTAGGCATTATTGGGCCCTCAAATACGTATTAGAATAATCTTAATCCGTATATTTAAGTTCGGGGTATTTCAGCAATAGTTTACAAACCACACGTTAGTCAGGTAATCAACACAAGGTGACAAGCTTAGCCAAGAAAGTGACAGTTTGAAGAATTCAAACTTGTAACCTCTTGCTCCCCTACTTTACCCTTCACCAACTCAATACCCGTGTTGAAGGAATTTAAAAAAAAATTACTCGCGGTACTTCCTTTTTTTCGAAGTCATTAACTTTTATTATGTCTGGTGAATATTATTGATACATCCTAAACAGAGCTGCAGCCAGTAACCAAACCTAGCGCATACATAATTATAGTAACTAAAGAAAACTAACTAACAAACAAACTAATACCAAAAGCAACTGTTCATATAGAATATTGCTTTGATAGCTAGGGTACTGCTAGACCGTAATTTTGAAGACGACCAAAAGGACTCTGCACACCCAGACACCGAGGTAGAAACTAGCATGGTTATGATAACGACAGAAATGTGGGGATTACAAGAGTCATAACACCTAAGTAAAACTGTAACACCCATATTTAACATATTTATAGCGGAAATAAAATACTAAAGGCGTAACAGACCATCGGGTTCCAAACACCCGACACCAAACCTCACCAATTACAACTTTAAAAGATTACAACAGTCACGGTCTGAACCTCGAGAAAACTTAACAAAAATAAAACAGTAATAAAAACACATTAACTCTCCACAAAACCTAACCCCACCCCAATCACTCGTTCTCTTCGTGGCCACCTGTATAATAACTCGTACCTGCAAGATAAAACCAAGCAGCCCACCCCGAGAGGGGTGGGTCAGTTCCCTGGAATGGAACTGGTATGATCCTCCAAAACAAACTTATAATACAACTCTTTAATAAATAATAGCTTGAATACAATCACTTAAAACCACACAGAGGAACAAAGCACTTCGAAAATCACCAAGTCAAGATAACAAGTTGTGAAAGTAATACATAACAGAAAGTTAAAGTTAGTCAATCAGAAGAATCACACCATAAGTTAGTGTACATCCATTGTTTGTGTTAGATTCAGTTTCAGTTAGGAATAGGAAGACCCAATTAGTCACAAGAACTAGGAATGAAAGAAGAGATCCAAGAACCCATAACTCAAAAGTGGAATCAAATCAACTGGGAGAGATGACCCCCACCGCCAAGTACGTCCTTTTAGGACAGGGGATATACAGCCCCTCACTGTTTACTACGTCCCTTTTGGGACAGGGGATATACAGCCCCTCACTGTTACCATTGAAGACGCGCGCACGTCAAAACAACCAGACCCAGCTCATGGATGAAACGATATCCAGAGTCAAAAGAAGAATTTACCAAGATTGACCTTTTCCATGTTCCTACTAGATCATTAACTACACCAGAGCAATACCAAAACACTCAGTCCTACAGAGTGCAAAAGCGTAAACCCTAGGCAGTTAATGTCTAATGGAACAACCAAACAGAAGGAACCAATACCCATGTAAGTTTCATTTCAAGGCTCAATTAGTCACACAAGCTGAGTTAGTCACACAACCATTTCCTTTTAGAAATCCATTTTAGCTCAATTAGCGTTTGTCACAAACATCCCTTAAGTCTTGTTAGCAAAGCATAAGAGTACGAGAAATCATACCTGGTATGTGAAGAACAGTAATTAACTTGAATGAGTGATTCCCCAATAGTAACCTATAATTAAGGTGTTCCAAGTGTCGATTAGTTAAGGGACTTATAAACTAATCATCCTCTATTCCTACTAATTTATAGTTCCAGGTTTACCATTATTCTCTCACAAAGGTTTGGGCCTGATTTTGTTAATTAAATCCTTTGTTAGACCCATTTCGTTTAATTTGGAATGATTTAGGATTTATCCCTGAGAGTGGCCCAAACTCTCTTGAACTGTTTTAGTGGGCTTTTGGAGTTCATAAACCGGGGCTCAGTAAGTTAGCCCAAGACCGTGTTACGTTTGCGTTGTATTAAACCCTTAAGTTATCAATGACTATTTTATTACACACTGATTAAAATCCTAAAGTTTAATATATATATATATATATTTCTTATTATATCTCTCACAAGGAATGTGTTTCCTTCATCTATTTGTGTTTATATATATATATATATATATATATATATATATATATATATATATATATATATATATATTGTGTATTAAGATTTATCCAGAACATCTTAAGAAATTTTATTGCATTTAATTATGTTTAATAACTTTTAGGCATATCCACAACCGATATATGATTTATAAAATAAAGTATTTTCCTTTATTGGTTTAATATATATATATGCATGTACCTGTATTAGAATTTATTTAAGTCCTCCCTTATGTAGCTTATTGTATTTAAATTATCTTTATTAATTTCAACATTTATCTGCATTCCATGTGAGTTTTTATAAGTATTTCTTTTGCTACATCTTGGAAAATTAGCTTATATAGTATTTAGTTAATATAAGTGTTGATTTATTTAGCTCCTTGTTTTAACCTAAGTTACTATTTTATTCCCTTTTATATATGTGTAAATACATATATTTTTCCTTAGTTTTAATTAAGAATGTTAACTTCCATATTATATAATAATGAAATGTAGATTAGTTTAGTTCGTTGGTTTAACATCAGTTTCTATTTTTATTTCTCTCATATAAGTATATATATATATTATATATATGTAAATAATTTTTTACTTCACTTAAAAGTTAATTCCCAAGATATTTATAAACATACTGTTACTAAATGTTAGTTTAATCTTTTCATTATTTCCCAACCTAAAAAGTTTATTAATAAACTATACTATTTAATTTTTGTTCATTAACAAATCATATATATAAGTTATTCTTATGAAAAATTCATAAGCACAATTTTTAAACCCATTTACCATTGTCCAAAAATTCCCAAATTAAATATATAGTAGCTAAACATTTTAGACATATTATAAAATTTTATTTCATAAAAATATCTTTAAAATTATTAAATAATCATAATTTTAATACTCATATCTTGTAAAAATCATAACTTACGTTCAAAAACTTAAAACCAATATTAATTTTAATCATAATAAACTACATTTATAAGGAATCTATGGTTAAAATTTCAAGTCAAAATACATTCGGGAAGGTATTTAAATAATTCAACAAGTTAGGGTTTAATTCTGGAATTTATAATAACTTAATACACTTTTAATAACCACGATATAATCTCGGTCGTCCGTTTCTTTAAATCGCGATCGGACAGCCCCTGATTTTCAAGTTCATCAGCGAACTCCAGTTAGGTGTCGAGTACTATTTCCTCAATTCCTCAAAATCTATAGAACCAAATTCGATGATTTTTGTTTCTATGGATTCGAAATTCTCTTGTGGTTCTATTGATACCAATTTTACGATATGAGGTGCACGGAATCGCAAAAACGATTCTGGGTATTCAAAGTTAGGGTTTATGCGGTTCCGAATTCGATTTTGCCAAATTCTCCTAACACAATGCATAATACACGAAATTGATACGTGGGTTTGGTCGACGATGAAAAACCGGTTAGCAACATTGGAAGAATTGGAAGAAAACTCACCGGAATTGCACAAATCGAAGGAATTCGATTTCGGTTTTCTGGAAAATGTTCGAACCTGACCGTTTCGAGGAGCTCACTTTGCGGATCTATAAGTTAAGTTCTAGATCGAATTAGAATACGTATGTGGGCTTAATCGAAAGAGGAATTATAGATCTACAAATTTATAGCAAGAACTTAATCTAACTTGTATTATACGAGAGAAATTTAACCCGAAAGTTACGAGTTTATACCTTTGCGTTTTCTATGATTTTATGTGCAGTTCGAGTTGGCTACTTCACGGACCAACTCGCGCCAACTGGGAAAAATTCAATCCCCGAAACCAACCACATTTTAAAGTAGGGATGTAACTCTAAACACTAGTGGAAGAATCATTGAATTTGATAGAATAGAGAGAAAGTTACAGATCTCACAAGATCTGGGTTTACCTATCGTTTTCTGGGCAGAGAATCCACCATGATCGAGTAGCAAACTTTAGACACCTTTAACTTCTAATCGATTCAGAATCAGCCTTGGACATAAAAAGGAAAGTTGTAGAGGGATTAGAGATCTACAAAATGAGCTATAGAACTCTAATTTTCATGGAGGGATGAAGGAGTTACAGCTCGGAGGAGTTACCTTACCGATTCGGTTTTTCTGGAAAACTGGGTTGCAAGAGTTCGAGGAGGCAACTTTAGATCGAGTTTGCGGCAGATTTAGAAGGAGTTAGGGCATGTATGAGTAATGGTTGCAAAAAGGAGATTAAGGAGAAGAGAATGAAAGAAACAACATGAAAAAATACCCTAGGATGGCTGAGATATTGACGTCTGAAAATAGGGCAATAACTGATGGCGGCTGAGAAGTTAGCCGAAATTGAAGGGGTTCAGGTGCTCTGGCGTGGCACGATTCCCGAGGCGGGCGTGGCTGAGTCAGCAGGCCCTTGCCATGTCAGCATCCTTAAAATTTTGGCTCTAAAATTCATTTTATCATAACTTTGGCTAGGATGATCCGTTTTTGACGTTATTTTTATCAATCTTCTTGGTTTTCCATAACCTTTTTATTGGTATAGGTTTCATAGGCTGGTTTGACCATTCTCAAAAAGTCAACCCTAGCAAGGCTTAATCAGCTTTATGGTTTCCATGATTTTATATTGGCTTTTATGATTCAAATTAATATTCCAACTCTTTCTAAAATCTTTATAATATACTTGGAGTGTTTAGAAAATTTTCCAAGATTTATTGACTTATAAATCTTATTATTAAATTCATAATACTAATATATATAGTAATCCAATATTTAATAGTTTTCTTTAGGATTAAATGGAAGAAATCCCATGATTTAATTTTCATAATTCCATATAAGTATATAATAATTTATTATTCACAATTCCATACAATAATATAATAATTAATAGTATTATTTACGGTTTAATAAAAGAAATCCCCTAAATTAATTTAAATTAATTTAGGGGTATTTCAGTATATCCCCCTTAAAAGAAACTTCACCTCGAAGTTTAAACATCAACTTTAGACGATAATAATTCCAACAAATTTTCATACCAATCCAATCCTTAATTTCCATCCATTCTATTTCAATATTCCACTCGAGATTACTCATAATCAAACTGAATCAAAATATACAAAGATATATATATTTCATGATGAAAATCAAAAGTCACATACTACTGTGTCATAACGTAAAACTACGTACACATATACACCTCTCATTCTACTAATAATGTTCTCACTCTACTAATAATGCAACCGGGCAAAATCCGGATGAGGTAACGAAGGAGGAGTATGCCAGTATAACACGGCTCTCTTGAATTTATACCACGGCTCATTTTAGCCGTGTTATAAGAGAACTTGAAACGACGTAGTTTCGTTTGTTTTGGCGGAAAATTGAGGATTTTATACCACGGCTCCGTTGAGCCGTGTTATAAGACCTGCAGGAACGAGACTTTAAAACACGACTCATTTATAGCCGTGTTATAAGATCAATTTTTTGGCGCTACAAATCCCGCCAAAAGAAAAAATAACCAAATTTAATTTGATCTTATAACACGGCTGCCTGTAGCCGTGTTATAAGAGCTGCAGGAACGAGACTTTATAACACGGCTCATTTATAGCCGTGTTATAAGATCAATTTTTCGGCGCTAAAAATCCCGCCAAAAGAAAAATAACCAAATTTAATTTGATCTTATAACACGGCTGCCTGTAGCCGTGTTATAAGAGCTGCTGGAACGAGACTTTATAACACGGCTCATTTATAGCCGTGTTATAAGATCAATTTTTCGGCGCTAAAAATCCCGCCAAAAAAAAAAAATAACCAAATTTAATTTGATCTTATAACACGGCTGTCTGCAGCCGTGTTATAAGAGCTGCATGAACGAGACTTTATAACACGGCTCATTTATAGCCGTGTTATAAAATGGTATAAGCAAAGAGTATATAAGACGTTATCGCTCAGCCGTGTTATTTAGTTCTTTATAATTATTATACCGCCACTCTACTTCTTTCTCACTTGTCCCGCGCCAGTACTCCTTTTCATTGATGTTCTTCCTCACTCGCCCTGCGCCTCTCCTCTTCATTGACGTTCTTCCTTACCCATTTTGGATTCCCTGCTCGAGCCATACTAGGCAAACAGTGGTGTCGCCGGGCACAGCCTAACGACCACCATCAACAAGCGACCGCAATGACCCACCACGACGAGCGGCTCTGTGAATCTCGCACTTGTACACCACGGATCCACCGTCGTCCCGACCTAAGGGCTCACCTACGGGGTCACTCACAACTGTTCTGCGCATCGTTGAACTTTAGAAGCTTTGCTGCTTCTGCGAGCGGCTCTGTCGCATTTCTACACCAGGGGATCCACCGTCGTCCCGACCTAAGGGCTCACTTAAGGAGTCACTCATGATTGTTCTGCCCATCGCCCAACTTGCATATATGTCACAGAGATAAGCGTTGCTAAACTATTTCAAGAACCGCGGGCAACGCCACTGCCGTCTTTCACCATGACCACCACCGTGAGAGGAAGCAATCCGCACCAATTTAACTTTAAATCTTGATTTTTAGTTTTCTGCTGCTAAATTTCATGTTGATGCATGCTCGATTCGTTGCCATTTATTCAATTTGTGCGTCTAGTTTGTGTGCTCGATTTTAAGTTTTGTTTTTTGAAGCTTGTGTGTTTGTATGTCTCACTGCAAGAGCTTTGGATAAAGGGGGAGTTGGAGGAGTTTAATTTACTGTTATTCTTGTATTTTGAATTGGTCTTGGTTGTGATTATTTGGTGATGAATGTATACAGCTCTGGTGGTCGTTGCCTCTCTGTGGAATACATTTATAGAGTTCGTGAATTAGCCAAGAAGTATGGCTTAATGCTTCATATTGATATGGATTGAATCTTCAATGCAGTTGTGGTGAGGAAAAAAAAGTTAAATTTGTGTGGCCTTGTTAGTTACTGCCCTATAAGTCATTGCATCATATATTATTTCAGATGAAAACCAACTGACCATCTGTTTTGAATCTTGGTTTGAATGTGTTAACTACCATACAATGGGGTTCTGTTTGAGGCTTGTGCATGCAAGCAGCTGATTCTGTTTCGGTAGGATGTACACTTGGTAGTTGCTATTAAGCTGAGCAGTTGTGATTGACATCAGCTGATTTGTTCTATTGATTTATTGCAGTATTAGCTATTGAAAGCTCGAGTCTCATGTTGATTCCTGTGTCTCTTCAGATTTCATGTTTAACGATCAGGTTTGCATGTCCAAGGGCCCTGGCACTCCTGTTGGATCTGTCATTGTTGGGTCAAAGACTTCACAGCCAAGATTAAGAGAAACAGGAAGACT
Organism: Limonium bicolor; assembly: GCA_023374045.1. NCBI lineage: Eukaryota > Viridiplantae > Streptophyta > Magnoliopsida > Caryophyllales > Plumbaginaceae > Limonium > Limonium bicolor. The sequence continues at coordinate 316,789,078 of CM041778.1, read as the reverse complement.
TCAGGTGGTGGGGTGAGGCAGATTGGAGTTATTTGTGTCGCAGCCTTAGTTTCACTTCAGGAAAATGAAGGAAAGCTTGAAGGCAATCACAAGCAAGCTAAGACAGTAGCTAGTTTGTTCCCTTTTTGTTTTTAATTTAATCCCCCTTTTGTGTCCCATAAACATCATTCTGTTGTTTAATTTTATTTTCATTCACTGGTTTGTACTGATGTTTTTTGTGTATAGATGTAAATCAAAGGGCTCAAGGTTGATAATGTACAGCGGAAACCAACATCGTAAGCATATCCTTTTTAATTTAGTTGGTTTAGTTATCTTCTGTTCTGTTCTCTAGATGCAGCAGCAACCTGACTCCTCCTTGTCTGTTTGTTTGTTCTATCTCATTTCATCTGTTCTAAGTGTTTTTCAACATACTGGAGAATGCTGGCATGAAAGCCTTCAAACTCTCCAAGTACTTGGAGGAACAAGGAATTCTCGCCATGCCATAAAGCTCACAGGTTTCTTTATTTATTCTTAACCTCCTTACACTTTGAATTCTACCCAATTTTGTATTGAGAATTGAGTCCCTCCTTCCTTCCTTACTTTCACATATATACTGCAAAAAAAGCTAACGATTAAAATTCCAACTTGACACAGAATATGAACTGTGATGCACCATCAAATCTCAGCAAGTGATGTGCAGTATACCTTGTCTTGCTTTCAGGTAAGCTTAAAGGGAAGAAGTTTAATGTATAAATTAAGATCAATACCAACAACCCAAGTGGATCTTCTGTTTTGTTGAAATTTGATCACTGTCGGAGTACCTTTGATGACTATCAATAACCAATCAAGAACTCTGTGGAGCAAGCCATGACTGGAGCCTCGATCAATGTCATTCCTGAAGTTAAAGCTAAAATCAGAAGAAGATCCATAATCATCAGCTGCTGTCTTCTAAGGTGGTGTTTTAGTTATGTTTCTATCAAATCAATTATGATCTGTTCCAAGAGTGATTCATTATCGGCTTTTGGACTGCCTTTTAGAAGAATGTTCCTTGCTGAAATTATGACAAGTCTTATTCCTGCTGCAACTTGACTAAATTATTATAAATGCCATGATTTGGGTTATCATTTTACAAACTTTTTTCACAGTTTTAAGTTCTATAAGCTAAGCATGCTAAGTTCTGTTAGCAATGTCAGTTTCTTGCAGTTTTTGTACCTCTTATCAGAGATATTTGATTGCTTGAACTAACTAAATGTTCCATCATCTATTATATTTTGAAACAACTACTTTGTTCAGCTGCTACATGATCTTTTCCTATATAATTTAAAGACAACAACTCTTCTACCTGTATTTTGATTATAATGTGTTCTACTTGACTTTGATAAATGTTTGATTATAAACTGGTTTGAAGCCCCGTACTGCTGTTGTACATGTTACACAGGATAGCTGTACAGAATTAGTGTTACAGTTTTTTCAGCAGTTTTGGTTTCTGTAAAATGAACTTTCAGAAGTGTTAACAATGTTGTTTTGGGTTTTTTTTTAGTTTAAAACTTTCCTAATACACTTATCCAGTTGGGAAAAAACTTTGGGTGGAATTGAAGACTGATTAATAATCTAAAAGTAAGCTTGAAGATGAGCTGTACAGAATTAGTGTTATAGTTTTTCTGCAGTTTTGGTTTCTGTAAAAGGAACTTTCAGAAGTGTTAACAATGTTGTTTTGGGTTGTTTTTGAGTTTAAAACTTTCCTAATACACTTAGCCAGTTGGGAAAAAACTTTGGGTGGAATTGGAGACTGATTAATAATCTAAATGTAAGCTTGAAGAGGAGCTGTACAGAATTAGTGTTACAGTTGTTTCTGCAGTTTTGGTTTCTGTAAAAGGAACTTTCAGAAGTGTTAGCAATGTTGTTTTGGGTTGTTTTTGAGTTTAAAACTTTCCTAATACACTTATCCAGTTGGGAAAAACTTTGGGTGGAATTGGAGACTGATTAATAATCTAAATGTAAGCTTGAAGAGGAGCTGTACAGAATTAGTGTTACAGTTTTTCTGCAGTTTTGGTTTCTGTAAAATGAACTTTCAGAAGTGTTAACAATGTTGTTTTGGGTTGTTTTTTAGTTTAAAACCTTCCTAATACACTTAGCTAGATGAGTAAAATCTTTGGGTGGAATTCGAGACTGATTAATAACCAAAAAGGAAGCTTAAAGAGGAGCTGTACAAAATTGATATTTACAGTTTTCTGCAGTTTTGGTTTCTGTAAAATGAACTTTTAGAAGTGTTAACAGTGTTGTTTGAGTTGTTTTTGAGTTTAAAACTTTCCTAATACACTTATTCAGTTGGGAAAAAACTTTGGGTGGAATTGGAGACTGATTAATAATCTAAATGTAAGCTTGAAGAGGAGCTGTACAGAATTAGTGTTACAGTTTTTCTGCAGTTTTGGTTTCTGTAAAATGAACTTTCAGAAGTGTTAACAATGTTGTTTTGGGTTGTTTTTGAGTTTAAAACCTTCATAATACACTTAGCTAGATGGGTAAAAACTTTGGGTGGAATTGGAGACTGATTAATAACCAAAAAGGAAGCTTAAAGAGGAGCTGTACAAAATTGATATTTACAGTTTTCTGCAGTTTTGATTTCTGTAAAATGAACTTTCAGAAGTGTTAACAGTGTTGTTTTGAGTTGAAAACCTTCCTAATACACTTAGCTAGATGGGTAAAAACTTTGGGAGAAATTGGAGACAGATTAATGAACTAAAAGAAAACGTGAAGAAGAGATACACAAATTGTGTTTCAAGATTTCCTGATTCGGATTTCAATTACAAGTATAGCAGAAGCTTGAATAATGTTTAGAATAATGCTTAAGTATACAAGAAGCTTGAATAATGTTTAAACGGAAACAAGTTACACCAGCCATGGTGTATATAAAATAAAAAATGCTTAAGTATAAAAGCTTTAATTGCTTCTGTTTTTGCTACATTAATAAAACCTGTTACAACAAGTTCTAACTTTCAAAATATATGCTCAATCTTATCTACATTTTGGGCGTCATAGTTCTGCACATTTTAGTATACATAATTTTTTTGTCTTAGTAATCTGCGCTACACTTCATTCTCTTTTTTTTTGTGCTGCTCTTCATTCTCTTATTCATACTATTGCTGGCAACAAGGAACATATGTAATATGTAATGCACTTCATTCTCTACTTTTTTCACCTTTGTAGATATTAAAATATGTGGTACTACTGCTGCCTCTGCGACAGAGATAAATCTGTGGAGCTTTTACTGTAGAGATAAATCTGTGAACATCGATGTTCTTCTTCTAGAACCGGTAATATACTTGAACTTATCTTCTTCTCTCTTACAGCAAGGAACATACATACTACGTGATTGGTTTCTATACATGGGGAGTACGTGGACTATTGTTTATGATGTTTTTGGTATGCATTTTCTGTACTATTCAAATGTCCATAGACATAGGAGTGCATGGACTATTTTTATGATTAAGACTTTTTGCAAACTTGCGACAAGGAAAGTACATATTACGCGCTTGTCTTCATTCTCTTCATCTGTTTGCTCTTCTGCAGAGATAAATCTACAGAATCCCTCTTGCAAAGATAAATCTATGGATTTAGTGCTGCTATAATTCACCCTCTTCTTCTGAAACCGGTAATATACTTGAATTTATCTTTTTCTCTTTGGTTCTGGATGATTTTTTCTGTTAAACATTGTGAAGCTCAAGTTGTTAGCATTTAATTGACTCATAAATTTTGTTTCCTTTGTGTAGGTGTATCAATATTTTGACAACCAACCATCTACTTACTCCAAGAAACAACTAGATTTTGTAAGAGAAGACTTCGGATTATTTTTACTTTAGCCGTGTTATAAGACCCTTTTTTAGCCGTGGTATAAAGTGTTTTTTCCACCAGTGGCTACTAACATGAACCACAACAGGATAGGAAAATATCATGTGAATAGATGTGGGTACTTCACTCTCATGGAGTCCTCAGTCTCCCAATTAGCTTCCTCAACCCCATGATGCTCCCAAAGAACTTTCACTAGTTTGACTGATCTGCCTCTCGTTTCTCGGACCTTCGAGTCCCAGATCCGAATAGGAGTCTCCTCATACCTCAGTGTAGGCTCAATCTCCAATCTCTCTGGCTGCAGTACGTGAGAAGGGTCAGACATATACTTCTTCAGCTGAGATACATGAAACACGTCATGTACCTTCCCTAACTCCACTGGTAGCTCTAGTCTGTAAGCAGCTGGGCCGATTCGCTCCGTAATCCTGTACGGACCGACATACTTAGGGCTTAGTTTCCCCCTCATCCTAAATCTGAATATCCCTCTCATCGGAGACACCCGTAAAAAAACCATGTCACCCAATTGAAACTCGAGCTCTCTGGTGCGCTGATCCCCATGAGATTTTTGTCTAGACTGCGCTGCCCTCATGTGCTGCTGAATAACTCTGACGTCATCCTGCAGTGTCTGAACGTACTCGGGCCCATTCAAGACTACCTCGGTAGGGTCACTCCATGATAAGGGAGTCCGGCACGGCCTGCCATACAGAGCCTGGAACGGTGCCATGCCGATAGATGAGTGGTAGGAGTTATTGTAGGAGAACTCCACCAGGTGTAGACGCTCTACCCAACTCCCCTAATAGTCCAGAGCGACTACTCGCAGCATATCCTCCAGCGTCTGAATCGTCCTCTCAGTCTGCCCATCAGTCTGAGGGTGAAAAGCTGTGCTAAGGCGTAACTGAGTACCAAATGCCTTCTGCACCTGACGCCAAAATCTGCTAAGTAAACGTGTGTCACGATCGGAGACAATCGTCTTCGGTACCCCATGGTACCGGATGTGCTCAATGGTGAACACCTCAGCCAGCTTGGGCACCTTCCATGTGTCCTTGATAGGTATAAACCTGGCTGTCTTGGTCAACCTATCACCTATCACCCAAGTAGAATTCAGTCTGCCTCTAGCTGGAGGGAGACCGACCACAAAGTCCATGCTGATGTCGTCAAATTTCCAACACGGTACTGGTAATGACTGAATCTGTCCTCCTGGTCGGCGATGCTCAAACTTCACCTTCTGACAGGTGAGGCATCGGGAGACGAAATCTGCTACATCCCTGTTCATCCCGCTCCACCAGAATGACTGCTTCAAATCCTTGTACATCTTGGTGGCTCCAGGGTGTACTGATAATGTAGAAGAATGAGCTTCAGAGAGAATCCTGGTCTGAAGTTCTGTCGCATCCTGAGGAACGCAGAGTCTGCCTCTAACTCGAAGGTGTCCCTCACTGTCTAGCTCGTACTCATACTTCAGACCATCAGTCAAACCATCTGCTAACTTCTGCCTGACGCCCTGTAGGTATACATCACTGTCCTGGGCTGCGTATATCTCCTCAGCTATCGTGGTAGTCTCTATCAAGGCTAGGAGTGAGTATACTCTCCTGCTCAGAGCGTCTGCCACGACATTCCCTTTACCTTCAGTGTACTGAAGGTTGATGTCATAATCAGCCAGTAGCTCGACCCATCGTCGCTGTCTCAGGTTCAGCTCCTTCTGGGTCCATATGTACTTCAGACTCTTATAGTCTGTCATAATCTGGACTGTGGCTCCATACAAGTAATGTCGCCAGATCTTCAAGGCGGAGACTATGGCGAGGAGCTCAAGGTCGTGTGTGGGGTAATTTTCTTCGTGCTTCTTCAGCTGTCGAGAAGCATACGCTACCACTCTGCCATTCTGCATCAGTACCCCACAAATCCCTCTACCTGAAGCATCACAATACACCTCGTATCCCTCGTTCCCTTCAGGGATCACTAATACTGGAGCTGTGGTCAGGGCGTCCTTCAGCGCCTGAAAGGAGACCTCACAAGCCTCTGTCCATACAAACGGGTTGTCCTTCTTCATCAGAGAGGTCAAGGGCTTGGCTAGCCTAGAGAAGTCCTTCACAAAGCGTCTATAGTAGCCAGCCAACCCTAGGAAACTCCTAATCTCTGTCACAGTGCGAGGTCTATGCCAGCTCTTCATTGCCTCAATCTTTGATGGGTCTATTGAAACTCTCTCAGCTGAGATCACATGTCCAAGAAATGACACCTTGTCCAGCCAGAATTCACACTTGCTGAACTTGGCATATAGTTTCTTCTCTCAGAGTCTCTAAGGCTGTCCTCAAATGCTGCTCGTGTTCCTCCCGACTCTTGGAGAAGATCAAGATGTCTTCTATGAATACGACCACTGACTTATCTAGCTGGGCTTGGAAGACTCTCTGCATCAGGTTCATGAATCTCGCTGGTGCATTGGTCAGTCCAAACGGCATCACTGTGAACTCGTAGTGGCCGTATCTGGTCCGGAAGGCTGTCTTCTCTATATCCGACTCAGCTACAGCTATCTGATGATATCCGGAACACAGGTCAATCTTGGAGAACACCTTGGCTCCCCTCAGCTGGTCGAACAAGTCATCGATCCTGGGCAGTGGGTACTTGTTCTTGATCGTGACATTGTTCAGCTCCCTGTAGTCGTTGCAGAGTCTCATGCTGTTGTCCTTCTTCTTGACGAAAAGCATTGGAGCACCCCAAGGTGAGACACTGGGTCTGATGAAACCCTTATCTAGTAGCTCCTGCAGCTGCTTATTCAACTCAACCATCTCTGCAGGGCCCATCCGGTAAGGAGCCTTAGCAATCGGTCCCGTGCCAGGTATGAGGTCGATGTTGAATTCAACCTCTCTCAGCGGTGGTAGTCCAGGTAGCTCCTCTGGAAAAACGTCGGGGTACTCCGACACAATGAGAACATCGCTTTGGAACTTCGGATCCGTCCTCAGATCTTGGGCATAACAGTAGTATGCGGTAGCGCCCTTGGACACCTCCTTCATCAGGGATAAAGCCGATACAACATTCACAGTCGACTGCTTAGGCTGCATTCAGTATGACACTGTGACCTCTGTAGCTGACTTTAGGAGGAGGCGATGCTCCGCGCAGTGTAGTCTGTCTCTGTACCGCTGTAGCGTGTCCATGCCCACAATTATGTCGAATCCCATGCCAGGGAAGACTATGCATCAAGAAGGAAGTCTGCTCCCTTGATGTGTATGCTCAAATTCTTGCACTGCTTACTACACTTGATCAGCTCTCTGGATGGCAGCAAGACTGAATAGTCATGGATATCCTCTATGGGAGCATTGATCTTAGCATGAAACGTATGTGATATGAAGGAATGGGAGGCTCCAGAATCGAACATGATGGTGGCCTCCACTCCATTAATTAGGAACGTGCCTGAAATTATAGGATAGATTTTTAAGATTCTGGGCAAATGTTCCAAGGTAATTACTCAGGGTTAATGTTTATACCTGTGATGACCATTCCATTGCTCTTTGCTTGAGCCTGGTTCAACACATTCAACCTGATCCCTGAGTTTCCAACCCCTACAATGAAGGAATAAAATTCTTAGAATTTCCATTCTTATTGAAAGCTTCATGAGCAACTTAAAATTTACAATGCTAAAATTGTAAAGTACAAGGCTAGGTTTGTCTAAAGGTTAGGTTTAGACGGCCCGGTTTCATGTGGGTCTGGTTAATGATGGGTGTGGGGGCTGTGTTGGGCTTGATTCTCTTCACCCCATGGTAGATGAGTCAACCTGCCCCACCAAAAATCAGTACATCACCCGACTTTAGGAGGATCTTGGTAGCAAGGTCCATCCTTCTTTGATCACCAAATAGGAACTCCGCGTCGTCTCCAAGTGATATGGACACCACTGGAACTCCTCTGGTGACGGACTCTGGCAATTCGTCCTTGTCTTGGTGCATCCCTAGCTTACCCTCCTTTCCATAGAAGTTGATGATGCACACGTCGGAGGTTAGGTCTGGGATGGGCTCATCCTCCAATTCTTGTGCTGCCTTAACTGTAGCTCTAATGATGGTCTGCAGTTCCTCCGAGATTGGTGGCACCTCCCCCTCTTCATAGCTCTTGGTGGTGTGGTTCCACTTCTTACCTAGGCACATGATCTTCACCTTCATGGTTGAACCATTCTTGAAGGTAGGGGTGTAAAAGTTCCTTCCTTCACACCTAACTCCCTGATCTTGAGGATCAATGCGTACTGGACTGCTGGGGTCAGGTACTCTCGTAGTAAGATCATCCCGGGTCTCAAGATCTCACACTTCTCTGGTGGGTGTGGTTTGGCTTCAAAAGGGATGTTGGGTGTGGAAAATGGCAAAATAGGAAAGCAAATATCGAAAGCTGAACAACAATTGCCATTAAATAAAAAAGTCAAGGTTCACAACTGGTAATGAAAGGTTCGAAACAAAACAAAATAAAGGGTTTATAGTTCATCCCTTTTATATTGACAAGGAAAAAAAACTAGCCAATGGAATGTAAAGAAAGTAAAAGTCTAAGCCTCTTCGTGAGGGAAGTAGTCCTCACCAGGTGAACTCGGGTCATCACTTGCTGCCTCGACGTGGTCCACCAGGTTAAGGATCGGTGCCTTGCCCGGCCTTGGGGGTAGTTCTGTCCCGGCCTCTGTGGATGGCTCTAGGCAGGGCGGCTGGTAGATGGTCCAGCACCCCCTGTGCCACTCGACCTCCTCCAGTAGTAGTAGCAGATGGGGCTCTAGCAGTGGTCCTGGTGCGTGGCTTGTAGTTCCTGGAATCCGGGTTCAAGAAGCATTCGAACGATCTGTGCCCCTTATTGCCGCAGTGGTTGCAATCCACCAGGTTTCCCTTACAATCCTTCCCCGGGTGGTCCTTCTTGCACCACTTGCAGAAGTACTTCCTTGCAGGTTGGTTCCCTGTTTCAGTTTCAAGGTTAGTAATTGTGATAACAAAATGTAACCACATTGGAGATTCTAATTTATCTCACCCCTAAATGGCTGGGAGTGGAGGGGCTCAGCATCAGCATGATAAGAGACAATGGCTTTCTCGTTCCCTCCCTTGAAAAATCTTTCTCTCTTGTCATGATTCTGGGAAGAGCTTCCTCCATTCCCTCTTCCACCATCTCCCTTCCTCTTGCCTAGCACAGAGTCCTGGTAGGCAATGGTGGTCTCGCAGTCATTTGCGTCATCTGCTAGCTCCTGTCATGACAATATGTGTTAGTGGGGAAATCTTTGCGTACCAGAAATTCTAAATCATGTTCCATACCTGTAAGGTCATCCCTCTAGTGGAACCGATCATAGTCATGATCCTGAAGTTCAAACCGGTGTGGAATTTGTCCACCAGATACCTCGGAGCGTAAGCTCCCTCTCCAATAACAACGAGCAGCTCCACAAAATTGTTATAGTACTCAGCAACAGAGGAAGTCCCTTGTTCCAGGTGCTCGAACTCGCTCCTCATCCTCTTCTGTAGGTAGGATGGATAAAACTTGGCTCTCAGGGCCACCAAGAAGGCTGGGAAGCCGAAGTCCGCCTGGGCAGTCAGCTCAGCTCTGGCGGTCTGCCACCATCGATGCACGGGTCCCTGGAGGAAGTAGGCCGCTATGTCCACCTGGTGACCCGCTGGAACGTGCAGAGAGGTGAAGGCCTTCTGCATCTCGTCGATGTATCTCTCTAAGGTCTTCGGTTCTGGCTGGCCTTCGTAGACTAGAGGGCGTAGATCGTTGACCGCCTTCAGCCAGTTGAACTCCCGGGGACCGTTAGGTGGTGGATGTGGGATATGAGCCTGCTGCTGAGCTAATGCAGCCGTCACAATCTGCGCTATGACCTCTGGGGTGATAGCGTCGGGTCCATAGCCTCCTGAGGGACCAGCTCCTCTTCCTCCTCTTCGAGACATCTAGCTGGTATTGACGGTTTTGTTACTCAGAAGGTGTATTGTTGAGTCTAAATATCTATGTAGTAAAGTATGTAATATTTATAACGTCCTAAGGACGGTTCGTAGATACGTGAAGTAAAACTTAAGTAGTAAAGTAAGTAAGGGGTAAGGGTCATGCGCCTTTCTGGAATTCTCACTTCCCAATTCTACCCTAGTTCCCCAATTTTAAGTGCACCTATAATAAGTATTTCACTCGGCTTGTTTTCTCGGGTTCAGAGCGTAACTACGCTCTGATACCAATTTTTGTAACGCCCTTATTTAACATATTTATAGGAAATAAAATACTAAAGGCGTAACAGACCATCGGGTTCCAAACACCCGACACCAAATCTCACCAATTACAACTTAAAAAGATTACAACAGTCACAGTCTGAACCTCGAGAAAACTTAACAAAAATAAAAAACTAATAAAACACATTAACTCTCCACAAAACCTAACCCCACCCCAATCACTCGTTCTCTTCGTGGCCACCTGTATAATAACTCGTACCTGCAAGATAAAACCAAGCAGCCCACCCCGAGAGGGGTGGGTCAGTTCCCTAGAATGAAACTGGTACGATCCTCCAAAACAAACTTATAATACAACTCTTTAATAAATAATAGCTTGAATACAATCACTTAAAACCACACAGAGGAACAAGGCACTTCGAAAATCACCAAGTCAAGATAACAAGTTGCGAAAGTAATACATAACAGAAAGTTAAAGTTAGTCAATCAGAAGAATCACACCATAAGTTAGTGTACATCCATTGTTTGTGTTAGATTCAGTTTCAGTTAGGAATAGGAAGACCCAAGTAGTCACAAGGACTAGGAATGAAAGAAGAGATCCAAGAACCCATAACTCAAGAGTGGAATCAAATCAACTGGGAGAGATGGCCCCCACCGCCAAGTACGTCCTTTTAGGACAGGGGATATACAGCCCCTCACTGTTTACTACGTCCCTTTTGGGACATGGGATATACAGCCCCTCACTGTTACCATTGAAGACGCGCACACGTCAAAACAACCAGACCCAGCTCATGGATGAAACGATATCCAGAGTCAAAAGAAGAATTACCAAGATTGACCTTTTCCATATTCCCACTAGATCATTAACTACACCAGAGCAATACCAAAACACTCAGTCCTACAGAGTGCAGAAGCGTAAACCCTAGGCAGTTAATGTCTAATGGAACAACCAAACAGAAGGAACCAATACTGAAATACCCCAACCTTGATATGTGGTTTAAATATCAAATTATGGTATGTAAAGGCTAAAAAGTGCCTTAGTACGTCAGTGAACAATTTAAACCATATAAATGCAATAAAGCATTAGACACAGTTGAGCAAAAACATGCTCAAGCTATGAGTGAACTTGGTTAGGACCCAAAGAGCCTACCAAGACTTGATAACATTTAATTATGATTTATAGGCTAAATAAGTCCTTAGGAAACTTTGGCAGACAATGAAACCAAACAAAACACAAGGTAATACCTTAAAGTCAATAAGAGCAAAAATGTGCTCTAAGCTTGGGATAAATTGTATAAGACCTAATGGTCATACTTATATCTTTAAATATGTTAATGAACATATTAAATCAATTACCAAAGAAAACCAAGCTTGAAAACAAGTTAAACGCAAAATGTGCTTTAAGAAGTCTTAAAGCACGTTTTTGAAAAATTGTCTTGTAAATGAGTTTTGAATGGCTAAATGTCCATCATTACTCTCTAACTAACATGTGTACTATATAGTATCACATTTGGGTGGCCATATTAGTGGGAAATCAAAAATTTCACTTCTATGTGCCTTGTTATTGGTGAATAGTGATTTTTATAACTAGTTTGTAACATATAATGTTATAAGTGATTAAGTTGGTCAACAAAGACCAAAACACCCTCCTAGGCATAATGGTGGCCGGTTTTTGTAGTGAGGAGTCACCAAGTATGTTAACTTGTTAAGTAAATAAATGTGACTCATAGTTACTATTTGCTTTAAGGCTTAAATATCTTCAAAAAGTAAGTTCTCTCTCATTCTCTCATTTCCCTTCCTTTTTCATTCACACGGTTGCTCTCTCTCCCTCCCTTCTTGCTCTCTCTCACGGTTTGGCTAGCACACCAACACCACCATTGAAACCAATCTTTGAGCTCTTGTTAAATCTAGCTCACTTAACCAAATCAAAACAAACACCACCATTCTCTTAGTTAAGCCAAGCTCTACAATCTTGTCTCTTCAAATCTTCAAGAACTCAATTTGGTGCCATGAAGATTCACCATTGAAGGAGCTTGAGCTCATTTTTCACATGTTCTTGTTCTCCTTTGCTTCAAGGTAAGGAAACTCAAAGAAAATCCATGTTTCCTCCATGTTTTGTTGTTATCCGAAAATTCACCATTAATGGAGCTCTTATATTGCCTTGTTCTAGCTTCATTTGAATCTTCCAAGGGCTAGGAGGAGTCCTCTCTTGATACTTGTTCAAGTTCTCTTCCAATTCCAAGGTAAAACAATTACCTTAATGTGTTAAAACAATATGTGTAACTAGGGTTTACAATGAGATGAAGCATAATGCTTGAATACTCATTATGTGTTTGTATAATGTTTAGAAGTTGACAAAACAACCAAACACCCCACCGGTTTACAAGGAACCAAGAAATAAATTTGTGAGGAAAAAGAGGTAAACAAACTATCTCAATGTAGTTTAAATGCCTTAGGAACATGAGCTTGACTTGCTTGATAAAATACCTAAGGAGCCAATGGTGAGTGACCTAGTAAAGTGTTCTCAAGGAGACTAGTAAAAGAACATATGTATTGGTGTATGTATTTGCAGGTCAAAGGCATTATTTATGTGGGAAATTCAGTGTTTATGGTTTATGCAATTTAAGGGCCTAAGAGCCATGTTATTTAAGGGCCTAAGTGCCAAGCAATTTGAGTTATGCACTATATTGTGATGTAGTGCTTAATGTGTGAAGTTTGTGTATAAAAATGTGTTTGACGGATTTTAGGTGTTTTGAATGAATTAAGGTAAAAACCTAAGTGTTTGGATGTGAGTATATGCTAGAGAAGCTATGGCCAATTTGGGAAATGTGTAAGAAGTTCTAAGTGTTTAATGTGAGTTTTGGTGAACTAGGAAGTGTTAAAGGTGAATGAATGTTTACTTGAGAAGAAAACATGTGTAAAGGTGATTTAGAGTGATGCAAGGATTTAGGTGTTATCTTGGAAGTTCTAGGAATTCAATGTGTGTTTTGAGGATGTATTTAAGTCTTGGAGGAAGTTGTTTAAGGTTTAGGTAATGTTGATGTTCAAGGAATAAGTGATGTTTGGTATGATGTAAAAAGGAGATTTAGTTAGTAAGAAAATGATGCTTAAGAGATGATGTTAAGATGAGGAGAAAGTGTGTTTGGGATAGTAGTTATATAGTGAGAAGCACCATTTAGGAACCTAGTACAAATGTTGAAAGTGTTAAGGAATTTTACAAGGAAATAAGTAAAGGCTTAAGGAGTTAGAAAATGAGTTTCATGGATGTTGTACGTGGATGTAAGGTTACCAAATGATGTTAGAACACATTAAGAGGCCTTAGGAGAAGTTTGGTGAAGATTGGCAAAGTTTTGGTAAGTTTAGAAGGCGACCGACCCAGGGCCGACCCAGTTTGTGGGTCGGTCGAGCCTCTGTAAAATGTTGGGAAAATGTTCGGTGATGGTCCGACCCAAAAGGGTGGGTCGGACATGGGTCGGTCGGTCAGTTTTCAAAGGTGGAATAATGTTCGCACATGGACCGACCCAGAATGGTGGGTCGGACGTGGGTCGGACGGGCACGATTATAAGGAAGTAAAAAGGGGTCTGTAATGGACCGACCCAGTTGTGGGTCGGTCGGTGGGTCGGTCGGACCAAAAACATGGTTTAAGGTTATGAAATGATATGTGATGATGGGGATTGGTAGGTAATGATGTTATAAGGATGTTAAGGACATGTTAGGGGAGTTTTAATGACACCTAAGTGGGTTAAAAGTTGTATTGAAATGTGAGAGTAAAACAAGTTAAAAATGTTAAGTTATGTAACTAAGTTAACAGGGAAAAATTAAGCATTGACATTAAATGATCAAGCAAACCCCGATGTTAATGAAAACACGTGTGATGTCAACAGTTGTTCGAGAATTGCTCGAGGAACATATATGGGCAGGATAAGTGGACTCCGGTGACAGGTATGGTTTTCTTGCAACCTGCGTCCTACCGGATTACACCGGCTTGTATGCCAATGTGTTTTTCTGTATGTTTGCCACGTTGTAAGATAAAACATGTAATGAGTTTACAGTAATTCATAGATGTGGCGTGTTCAACTCCGATACCATTTAACTTCGGCAGTGTTAACCTTAGTTAACTGAGTCTAGGATCACTTGGGAGTTCGGTATTCGGAGTATACGACCCGTACCATGGGACGTACTAACCACGGCTATGCGTGTGTTAAATGTGTGATATGTGTATGTGAATGTAGGGATCTCCCTTGTATGTTTAACCCAGTTGTAATACTGTATGAGTTGTTATGTGACAGGCTCCATAGTGGAGTTCTAAGTATTGTCTAAAGTAAGTATGTACTAATAGTAGTGAGGAATCCGGTTTGGCCGGTCGCGCGTTGTTTGGGAGAGGGTATCCTTCCTAGCCTTACCCTTCTCTTTGTTATGGTTGTTTCCCTCACGGGTTATGATCTCCCATTAGCTTACTCCAAAGCTTACCTATTCTGACTTATGATCGGTTTAGTGGGAACCTGTGTTTGTGTGTGTGTTAGGGCCTCCAAACCCGAACCGCCTTAACTTAAGTTACTCGTCCAACTATTAGGACGGTAATGAGTGTTGGTGTTATTGTATAACGAGCTTATCATGAGACTGGCAACATTCTCTAGGCTCACCAGTATGTTGGTGATGTTTGGGTCGGTTCCTAAGCGAACCATTCCCGTTGTGTTATGTGTTTTGTTGTGATAGTTTCATTGCGGTATTATGTTGTGTACGTAGAAACGTACCAAGTGTTGTTAAGTGTTGTATGTAGTGTGTGATATAGGTTGTATAATGTGGAGTGTGTTGTATAATGTGGAGTGTGTGGATCATGGATATGATTCCCAGTTTGTGATAAGAGGCGTTTAAGGATAACCCGATTTAAGGGTATGTGTCGTCTATTAAGGAAGTAGCTCCGTTGGAGGAGAAACACTCTAGGGATGATGAAACCATGGGTGACTTGTTAAGTAGGATGTATTATCCGATTGTTGAGCCTATTGAGGCGAAATGTTAAGTGTTGTGTGTTTTTGTCACATGCATGATTTAAATATAATCAACTGCATGCTAAGACGACAATTAGTTGTGCGTGGCCCGGTAGCATGTGGGCTGCGGGATTACCATACCAGCAAAGGTGCTGAGCCCCTTGGGGCCACCCCTTTCTCTTCTTTTCCTATTTCAGGTACGAAGTGCTGGAAGCCGTTCGAGAGTAGGACGGGTAGTCATTGTACATGGGTAAACAATTAAGTGTATGTATACAGTAGGTGTAGTAAGACCGAAATTGTTGTCGGCATCAGTTTATAAGTACTCGGTATAGTTGTTAAGGTGTATGTTGTTGTTATTGTTAATGGAAAGGGATACTGATGTATAGTTGCTCGGGAATTTAGCCCATCAGACCGGTACATTGTGTATGTATTAGCCTTGTTAGCCACGTGGGTGGCTAACGGCGTGTAACACCAACAAGTTAAGTAATGTAATGAGGTTGTTCTTCCGCTGCAGTTTGTTGTAAGTATGTTAATGTTGGATGGGGTGTTACAAAAAGTGGTATCAGAGCGAAGTATCGCTCTGATGACTGAATTACCGAGCTTAGGAAGTACCGAGTTAGGATTTTAGTACTTTGGGTTAAGGGTTGAGTGATAGCGTGAGAGATACGCTAGTTAGGAACTACCAGTGGCTACTGGAAACCTACTATATCCTTCCCACCCTCCACATTCCCTGTATATAACTTGGGGAAACAACGCCAGGGAGATGGAAGTTCTCTCTTACTCGGGATACCCGATCTGGCTGTTATTAAATACCCTTAGGGTACGGTGAACCTGTCATACGGTAGATCCCGAAAACTGGGAATCCCGGAGACGGTCTCCATCTGAATAATGTTAACCGCATTTCATAGCAATGAATGAAGGATCTTGTGTATTGGAGAATAGAATTTCCGGCAACCTGGGTCGACATGCAGAGCAGTCGAGAATAACCAGCTTGCAACGCACCTACCGTGCAACGGGCAAGAAATGGATTAATAACACCCGAGACAAGTGTCTACGGAACCACAGTTGATAAATAAAACACCAACGGTATACCAACCGTCAAGGGACTACAACGTAGTGCCCAACAGAGACAAGTCTCAGTAACCACGACAAGTGCGTGGAACGGGCTATAAGGGGAATATGACACAAAAAAAAAGAGGGTCTCCCAGAAAGGGGAAATACCCTAGTTAATGATTATTATGTGAATACAGTGAGAATTCACCTAGACAGGTTATTATCAAGACAGTAAGATCAGTGAGGGCCAACAAGGCCACTGATGACAGTGCGGGTAAAAACAATACCACAACCGGTATGTGTTAAACTGATAGCCAGTTAGCATGGCGCACTTGCCATAGCAAGTGCTGCTATAACAGGGCTATTCGGGAAAATTTATAACCACTACGAAGTACTTAGTAAAGTACCATAAAGTTAAACGAGACCACTATGACCATGGAAGGGCTTAATAGCCTAACCTCTGTGATTGTAAGTACACCAGTCAGCAAGAAGCTAGACTTGGTTAAGGTAAGAAGATGTTGTGAAACCATGAAAATTTTTCTTTCAACCCAGATTTTCACAAACCCTTTTCTTTTCAAACCAGATTTTCTTTCAAACCAACACTTCTTTCCAACCTTCTTTAAAACCAAACCAGTAAAACCAAGAGCAGTTGATAAGATACAGCAATGGATAAACTTTCCCTCGATTAAGTTCGGGAAGCAGGGAATGAATATTGTCACGGGACAATATAAGGGAGTTGACAACAGAATACTTCACCTAGGCGTGTGACGGACACTACAAGTGTACCAACTGTGTTGTGGGACGACCGCACTCCGATAGGAGCATGTGGGCCTGACAGACCTACTTATAGGTTAGTTGGGTAAGTAGCAATGTATCAAAAAGATACCCCATATATGTATACGAGTAGAGTCCGAAACACGGGAAGTAGTCGACTCCGTCTACGGTCAGCAGTATAAATCAAACGAGAGCTAAGGATTACAAGGAATAGTCGAAGTTAAGGAATTCAGTTAAGTTAGCAAGACTAAAAGGATTAATGAACTCCTTTCAAGGAAATGTTTAAGAGTTAGGAAGTGCGATGGGCACAAACTGTTATGTAAAGACACCACATATGTCTTAAGGATCCTTAGGGATAAACATCATAGCTGGAACGGTGACCCAGCCTGTACATGGCAAGCAGATGCCTAATGTGGACACATTAATGTGCAATGAACGGATAAATTCCCAGAATAAGTACCTACACTACCAGTAAATGTTAATCTTCACAGAAGAAGATAATAACCAGTAAAGAACGCGAAAGGCGTAACTAACGGAATGTAAATGATAACTTAGCAACACCCAGGAACAATCCTTGAGGGGTGTTTGCATCAACAATTGTTGAATGAAATGCATGACAGAAGCATAAGGGTTGAAACTAACACCCAGTTTAGACATAAGTGGTCAGGAGACGGACTGACAATCCTAAGGGGCATCCCATGAAAGGAAACGTGATGCAACGACCATGTGATACGGTACAGAGAAGTACATGTGTGTGGACAGCCTATAATGAGCCCAGCTCAAGGCAAATAAGGCTTATAATCCAAAAGCAGGATATATCATATGAATTCGATTGATGGTAGAAGTTTAGGTTGTATAAGTGAATAGAGTGGTAAACGAACCACTGCATTAAGAGTGGGGATACCTCTCGATATCCTGAAACCGCAGGAGCAGTAGTTATGTGAATCAAGTTCAAGAAATATGTTAAGGATGGACGATGTTATTAATGAAGAGAAATTAGCTTAGTAGTACGTGTGTATAAAGTGAAACACCGAGCTGAATAATACCGGCTTGTGACTCGAATGATCGATGCTCAAGGAGCATTCAGTGGTCATCCAAATGAGGGGTGAACCATAATATGAATAATGTAAATTTATGTGTGGAAGTTGAGGTGACAGCAGATACGACATAAGCGGATGATATACAATAAGTAAGAGCACGGTGCGCACCAAGCGACCGTTGTATAAATGTTGTTAAACGAAAACGTAAAAGATAAGATCAGTATGAGTTAAACTCAGTGTGAATTCCATGGCGAATCGCATAAGGGATTTACTGTCAAGAGTTTACGCCTCTGCACTCTGTATGACTGAGTGTTTTGGTATTGCACTTGCGCAGTAATGATCGAATGAGATAGCTAGGAATTGGAAACATGTTGATTGTGGACAAATAATGTTATAAAGGCCGATGCATAGGAAATGCAAGGCCACATCAATAAAAAGTACTTGTACAAAACCAAACGTGGAAATATGATTAACCGTAAGTGACTACAGTAGCACTAACTACCAAATATCGGTATGGAATATACCCCAAATATTGGAAATAACTGAGAGAGCACTACACACTAGGTAGTAGCTCAATCTCAACCGACAATAAGCCGCAAGGGAACAAGTCGGTCATTGTGAAATACATAGTGGTATACACAGTAAATTGTTATGAAAATTGTGAAACTCACCGAATCCGCTCAGGGTAAAAGATACCGTGCGTCGGTTGAGAAACCATTGTTACCAAGATGAAGGTGACAATTGGGGATGTACAATAACAAAAGGGAGTAATTAAGCTCTACAGTTATTAAAGTTTCGCAGCAGAAACTAGTGAACCAGTGATTCAAATGTACAACGTAAATAATGAACATGAGTGAATGGCTAATTATTAACGCCTAAAAGCCTCACAGGCCAGGACCGAAACCGGTTATGAGTTATAACTCCAATGCGAATTCTTGGTTTACGGACTAAACCGCCAATATGGTTGAGATCCTCTAATCAGAATCCGTTGTGTAATAGACCGCGTGGAAGTTAAAACACTTCACGACGGCAGAGCATTTAAGCAATGTTTAGTGATTGATTACGTGGGCGTAATCCCTTTTAAGGGGGGTAGAGCGCAAAACCACTTGGTGTATATTACCGTACAAGTGTACGTAGTGTATGTGACTCGTATTGTGCATAGCACAAAATTATTGTTTGTTTTGATGATTGGTGTGTGTGTTACGTAAACATACACATTCATTCATGGTTTAATTGTGGTAATTGCGCACAGAGGATGCGAATACCATTGTGATAAGTGTGTGTGTTTGTTAACAATTGTGTGTGATTGTACAAGTGTGGGGAGTAGAGAAACTCCCGGGGGAATAAGAGCCCCGACAGTGTATAAATGTAAAATCAGGTGTGTTGTATTTTGATAAAATATATGTATATATATATATATGTATACTTGTTAGGGATGCATGAAAGGGCATGATACCGACATAGAACCTAGTGAAAATAAGATTCCCTAGGCAATGTGATTAAAGTGAATGGGGGTAACTGATAGACGGAGTTCTATCCTTTGGAGATGTTGTGATCATGACTAGAATGATTCGAAAGATAGAAAATTGGAAATGAGTGATTTAATTGATGCTTGAAAATGAAGTGGGAGGTGGAACTTGATTTGCATGTGATCAAGGGAAGCCGAACACAAATTGGGGTGGAAGGATAGTTCAACACTGATGCTGATCACATCAGGGTTGGATGACTCTTGAAACTCCCTATAAGTGGTCACAAATAACCACGCTAAGAAATGAAGCAAAGAGCTTAAGTTGGACTTGGAGTTGTGTGTGTTTTCAAAAGGATTTTAAATTGGTATTTATAAAACGTTGATGGATACTTTACGTAATTAAAGTTCTCTTACTTAACCTCACAAGGAAATTTTTAAACTTATGTGATTATTTTAATCTCCTAAAGGCACGGGGACGGAAGGTGTCCATCGCGACCGTGTTCTACGGGATCACAGTGTATATCAAGGATATTTTTGATTGCTATACATGCTCTGACATGTTGTGTGGTATGTGTAACGAATGTTGTTTTGACGTGGATTTCCTAAAGTGTATACTATCAAGGCCTATGAGTCTAAATGTGTGGTGTTACGTAGACCTATGTGTCTAAGGACTGTTATGTTATGGGGACCTATGTGTCCAAATGTTGTGATGTTACCCAAGACCAGTGAGTCCAAGGGGTTGTTATGTATGTGTAAATGTTGTTAAGATACCCGGACCATAGAGTCCGAGGTTATCATTTGGATATGTTATGTTATGTGTGGATGTGAATGTGTTGCCCGGACCATCAAGTCCGAGGTTGTGATGTAAAGTGTGTTTGGTTAAGGAAGTTTATTTCCAAGTGATTCCGTGTTCAATCTAATGATGTGTGAAAGTGTGAACTTCGAGGACGAAGTTCTTTTAAGGGGGGTAGATTGAAATACCCCAAACCTTGATATGTGGTTTAAATATCAAATTATGTATGTAAAGGCTAAAAAGTGCCTTAGAACATCAGTGAACAATTTAAACATAATAAATGCAATAAAGCATAAGACACAGTTTGAGCAAAAACATGCTCTAAGCTATGAGTGAACTTGGTTAGGACCCAAAGAGCCTACCAAGACTTGATAACATTTAATTATGATTTAATAAGGCTAAATAAGTCCTTAGGAAACTTTGGCAGACAATGAAACCAAACAAAACACAAGGTAATACCTTAAAGTCAATAAGAGCAAAAATGTGCTCTAAGCTTGGGATAAATTTGTATAAGACCTAATGGTCATACTTATATCTTATAAATATGTTAATGAACATATTAAATCAATTACCAAAGAAAACCAAGCTTGAAAACAAGTTAAAACGCAAAATGTGCTTTAAGAAGTCTTAAAGCACGTTTTTGAAAAATTGTCTTGTAAATGAGTTTTGAATGGCTAAATGTCCATCATTACTCTCTAACTAACATGTGTACTATATAGTATCACATTTGGGTGGCCATATTAGTGGGAAATCAAAAATTTCACTTCTATGTGCCTTGTTATTGGTGAATAGTGATTTTTATAACTAGTTTGTAACATATAATGTTATAAGTGATTAAGTTGGTCAACAAAGACCAAAACACCCTCCTAGGCATAATGGTGGCCGGTTTTTGTAGTGAGGAGTCACCAAGTATGTTAACTTGTTAAGTAAATAAATGTGACTCATAGTTACTATTTGCTTTAAGGCTTAAATATCTTCAAAAAGTAAGTTCTATCTCATTCTCTCATTTCCCTTCCTTTCTTCATTCACACGGTTGCTCTCTCTCCCTCCCTTCTTGCTCTCTCTCACGGTTTGGCTAGCACACCAACACCACCATTGAAACCAATCTTTGAGCTCTTGTTAAATCTAGCTCACTTAACCAAATCAAAAACAAACACCACCATTCTCTTAGTTAAGCCAAGCTCTACAATCTTGTCTCTTCAAATCTTCAAGAACTCAATTTTGGTGCCATGAAGATTCACCATTGAAGGAGCTTGAGCTCATCTTTTCACATGTTCTTGTTCTCCTTTGCTTCAAGGTAAGGAAACTCAAAGAAAATCCATGTTTCCTCCATGTTTTGTTGTTATCCGAAAATTCACCATTAATGGAGCTCTTATATTGCCTTGTTCTAGCTTCATTTGAATCTTCCAAGGGCTAGGAGGAGTCCTCTCTTGATACTTGTTCAAGTTCTCTTCCAATTCCAAGGTAAAACAATTACCTTAATGTGTTAAAACAATATGTGTAACTAGGGTTTACAATGAGATGAAGCATAATGCTTGAATACTCATTATGTTGTTTGTATAATGTTTAGAAGTTGACAAACAACCAAACACCCCACCGGTTTACAAGGAACCAAGAAAGAATTTGTGAGGAAAAAGAGGTAAACAAACTATCTCAATGTAGTTTAAATGCCTTAGGAACATGAGCTTGACTTGCTTGATAAAATACCTAAGGAGCCAATGGTGAGTGACCTAGTAAAGTGTTCTCAAGGAGACTAGTAAAAGAACATATGTATTGGTGTATGTATTTGCAGGTCAAAGGCATTATTTATGTGGGAAATTCAGTGTTTATGGTTTATGCAATTTAAGGGCCTAAGAGCCATGTTATTTAAGGGCCTAAGTGCCAAGCAATTTGAGTTATGCACTATATTGTGATGTAGTGCTTAATGTGTGAAGTTTGTGTATAAAAATGTGTTTGACGGATTTTAGGTGTTTTGAATGAATTAAGGTAAAAACCTAAGTGTTTGGATGTGAGTATATGCTAGAGAAGCTATGGCCAAATTTGGGAAATGTGTAAGAAGTTCTAAGTGTTTAATGTGAGTTTTGGTGAACTAGGAAGTGTTAAAGGTGAATGAATGTTTACTTGAGAAGAAAACATGTGTAAAGGTGATTTAGAGTGATGCAAGGATTTAGGTGTTATCTTGGAAGTTCTAGGAATTCAATGTGTGTTTTGGGATAGTAGTTATAATAGGTGAGAAGCACCATTTAGGAACCTAGTACAAATGTTGAAAGTGTTAAGGAATTTTACAAGGAAATAAGTAAAGGCTTAAGGAGTTAGAAAATGAGTTTCATGGATGTTGTACGTGGATGTAAGGTTACCAAATGATGTTAGAACACATTAAGAGGCCTTAGGAGAAGTTTGGTGAAGATTGGCAAAGTTTTGGTAAGTTTAGAAGGCGACCGACCCAGGGGCCGACCCAGTTTGTGGGTCGGTCGAGCCTCTGTAAAATGTTGGGAAAATGTTCGTGATGGTCCGACCCAAAAGGGTGGGTCGGACATGGGTCGGTCGTCAGTTTTCAAAGGTGGAATAATGTTCGCACATGGACCGACCCGAATGGTGGGTCGGACGTGGGTCGGACGGGCACGATTATAAGGAAGTAAAAAGGGTCTGTAATGGACCGACCCAGTTGTGGGTCGGTCGGTGGGTCGGTCGGACCAAAACATGGTTAAGG
This sequence comes from Limonium bicolor, assembly GCA_023374045.1. Taxonomy (NCBI): domain Eukaryota; kingdom Viridiplantae; phylum Streptophyta; class Magnoliopsida; order Caryophyllales; family Plumbaginaceae; genus Limonium; species Limonium bicolor. The sequence goes on along the minus strand of CM041778.1, from coordinate 316,766,278 downwards.
TTATGAAATGATATGTGATGATGGGGATTGGTAGGTAATGATGTTATAAGGATTTAAGGACATGTTAGGGGAGTTTTAATGACACCTAAGTGGGTTAAATTGTATTGAAATGTGAGAGTAAAACAAGTTAAAAATGTTAAGTTATGTAACTAAGTTAACAGGGAAAATAAGCATTGACATTAAATGATCAAGCAAACCCCGATGTTAATGAAAACACGTGTGATGTCAACAGTTGTTCGAGAATTGCTCGAGGAACATATATGGGCAGGATAAGTGGACTCCGGTGACAGGTATGGTTTTCTTGCAACCTGCGTCCTACCGGATTACACCGGCTTGTATGCCAATGTGTTTTCTGTATGTTTGCCCTTGTAAGATAAAACATGTAATGAGTTTACAGTAATTCATAGATGTGGCGTGTTCAACTCCGATACCATTTAACTTCGGTAGTGTTAACCTTAGTTAACTGAGTCTAGGATCACTTGGGAGTTCGGTATTCGGAGTATACGACCCGTACCATGGGACGTACTAACCACGGCTATGCGTGTGTTAATGTGTGATATGTGTATGTGAATGTAGGGATCTCCCTTGTATGTTTAACCCAGTTGTAATACTGTATGAGTTGTTATGTGACAGGCTCCATATGGAGTTCTAAGTATTGTCTAAAGTAAGTATGTACTAATAGTAGTGAGGAATCCGGTTTGGCCGGTCGCGCGTTGTTTGGGAGAGGGTATCCTTCCTAGCCTTACCCTTCTCTTTGTTATGGTTTTCCCTCACGGGTTATGATCTCCCATTAGCTTACTCCAAAGCTTACCTATTCTGACTTATGATCGGTTTAGTGGGAACCTGTGTTTGTGTGGTGGTTAGGGCCTCCAAACCCGAACCGCCTTAACTTAAGTTACTCGTCCAACTATTAGGACGGTAATGAGTGTTGGTGTTATTGTATAACGAGCTTATCATGAGACTGGCAACATTCTCTAGGCTCACCAGTATGTTGGTGATGTTTGGGTCGGTTCCTAAGCGAACCATTCCCGTTGTGTTATGTGTTTTGTTGTGATGCAGTATTCATTGCGGTATTATGTTGTGTACGTAGAAACGTACCAAGTGTTGTAAGTGTTGTATGTAGTGTGTGATATAGGTGTATAATGTGGAGTGTGTTGTATAATGTGGAGTGTGTGGATCATGGATATGATTCCCGTTTGTGATAAGAGGCGTTTAAGGATAACCCGATTTAAGGGTATGTGTCGTCTATTAAGGAAGTAGCTCCGTTGGAGGAGAAAACTCTAGGGATGATGAAAACCATGGGTGACTTGTTAAGTAGGATGTATTATCCGATTGTTGACCTATTGAGGCGAAATGTTAAGTGTTGTGTGTTATTGTCACATGCATGATTTAATATAATCAACTGCATGCTAGACGACAATTAGTTGTGCGTGGCCCGGTAGCATGTGGCTGCGGGATTACCATACCAGCAAAGGTGCTGAGCCCCTTGGGGCCACCCCTTTCTCTTCTTTTCCTATTTCAGGTACGAAGTGCTGGAAGCCGTTCGAGAGTAGGACGGGTAGTCATTGTACATGGTAAACAATTAAGTGTATGTATACAGTAGGTGTAGTAAGACCGAAATTGTTGTCGGCATCAGTTTATAAGTACTCGGTATAGTTGTTAAGGTGTATGTTGTTGTTATTGTTAATGGAAAGGGATACTGATGTATAGTTGCTCGGGAATTTAGCCCATCAGACCGGTACATTGTGTAGTATTAGCCTTGTTAGCCACGTGGGTGGCTAACGGCGTGTAACACAACAAGTTAAGTAATGTAATGAGGTTGTTCTTCCGCTGCAGTTTGTTGTAAGTATGTTAATGTTGGATGGGGGTTACATATATCACATACATCAATTGGCATATCAACTTTTTACATTTTCTCTACCTATTTTTTCTCTTTATTTTCCTAACTTTAGCTGACACCTGACATCACTCTCACGTCAGCTTTACAAAGAATGGGGCCTAAGTTTCTTGCATAGTAATGCTAGTTGGAAGTGCTTTGACTTTAATACGTAAGCTCGTTTCAAGTTTTAAGTTTTTTATTTGGTACAGATCCCATCTCATCTGTTTTTTACTCTAACACAATTTAATTAATACTTCATCCATTCAACAATATCTGTCATTTTAGAAAGTTACACACTTATTAAGAAAAGTAGAAAAATGACACATGTACCCTTACTTTTTACTTTTCCATCTAGATAATAATTACTTTTGTGTTGAATAGTAAGGTTAAAAGTGGAAAAAGATGTGTCAAAAAGCTAGGATGACAGATATTTTTGAACAAAAATCATTACCTAAAACGACAGATATTAATTAATGGAGGGTTATTTAACATATACAAGAATTATTATTTAGATCTAAGATTTAAAACCTTCTTACAATGGTATGTGTAACAACGCAAATTCGACTAAACTGTCGATTTGTATGAATCATTGCACGGGATGTTATATGCCAGTCCAATCACATGCTGATTGTACTGCTGATGTGGCACATATGATGGAAAGAAAATTTATATTAATTTGAAAATTGTTATAACTTATAATATAAGTCTAAATGAAAGAAAAATTATATCACTGTTCACTAAATTCAAAGCTCTTCAAACAAGACCAGATATGGATATGTTTTGATAACTTTTTTAAAAAATTATTTTTACATGTATGATGATACTAAAATGATAATATGATTCATTAATTTTGATATTATGATTCATTAAAATTAATATTATTATTCATTAACTAATAAGTGGTGAATTATATTACAAATTTCAGAACTGATAAAAAATCATTATTGTTTTGTAGTGTATTATTATTGTTGTATGGTGTATTTTAAACCTTATATGGTGAATAACATATTTTCATACTACCTAAATATTGTTTTGTGTTGTATTATTATTTTTTATATATTTACGTTGATATGATTCATTAACTTTGATATTATGATTCATTAAAATTGATATTATGATTCATTAACTAATAAGTGGTGAATTAGATAACAAATTTTGGAATCGATAAAAAAAATCATTATTGTTTTGTAGTGTATAATTATTGTTGTATGATGCAATTTAAATCTTCTGTGATGAATCATGTATTTTTCATACATACCAAATCTTGTTTTGTGTTGCATTATTGTTTATTTTTTTTTTTTTATAAGTTTACGATGATACACTAAAATGAAAATATGATTCATTAAGATTGATATTATAATTCATTAACTAACAAGTGATGAATTAGATAATAAACTTTGATACAAAAAAATAATGGATCGTTATTGTAATGCATTATTATTATTGTTTTGTAGTGTATTATTATTATTTATATGATGTATTTTAAGTCTTATATATGAACATACCGATTTCAAAACAAATAATGAATCATTATTGTTTTGTAGTGTATTATTATTGTTGTATGATGTATTTTAAGCTGTATATGATGAATCAAGTATGGTTGATATGTATAGATATATACATATAAAAAAACATAAAATTTCAAAGTTGTCAAAATATATCCATGAGTGGTCCTTTTTTAAAGAGCTTGAATTTAGGTGAACAATGATATTTTTTTTTCATTTTGGACTTATATATTGAAAGTTACAATAATTTAAAGTTTATATTATAAAATGATAATCCAGTCAACAAAAATAGTCTAGTCAGCAGCTGACTAGACTGCTGACTGGACTGCCAATTAGATTGCCCGCACAAAATATGGTGCGACCGACTGCACCTTCTCCGTGCCCAGGGGCGGAGCCAGAATTTCACACTTAGGGGGGCCAAAATTTTTTTTGACTATATATTTAATATCAATACTAAATATCTTCTGAAAAAACATAATAAAATTTTAAAATAAAAATACTTACAATATGGTTTAAAGGTTTATATCCTAAACATAGATAATTTTCTACCGAACACGAAAATTAAGGAGACAATTTTTGGACTATTTTATCCTTACTTTTTCATAAGGAATAGAGAAGTTGCGAGTGAGAGAAAAAAGTAAGAGGGTATATGAAAAATGAGTGGTAAAAAAGTCCAAAACATCATATATTTTGGAAAAATGGCAACTTTCAAAACATCATTTATTAAGAACAGAAGGTAATACATAGTGACAATTACAAGACTCATTGACTTAACTTAAACTATAATTTGATAAACACAATTAATATTTTATAAGCAAGTTTTAGTTCAAATCATGGTTATAAAAATAATAAAGTATAAAATATAAGACACTTAATAACATCAACTAATGTTTTAAGTGTAGTTTGTTATTTCTATTTATAACACTAAATAGTTTATAATGGACTCATGTTAATTAAAAATAATAAATATCATAGATACTTTTAGACAATTTTAATAAATTCAACTTAATTTATAACAAAATAAACTATATTATATAAAACTAGTAATAAAAAAAATGATGTCATCGGCACAATTGGGGGGCCGGGCCCCCCTAACACGTAGTGTGGCTCCGCCACTGTCCGTGCTGGTGTAACTATATGTAAGATTTATAGACTACACATAATAAAATGTATATCATTGTAATTCGTTAGCCTTAATTTTTTCGTGACATGATTGATAGTAAATTTATAGCATAAATAGGTGTGTTTTTTAACAACATTAATGGGTGTTCCTTACATTTGAGTATACATTGTCCATCGATAGTATAACGTCACATATAGAACAGTGAGAATCAATATGTGAGACAAATAGAGAGTAAAGGTTGATGCCAAATTTAGTAGTGTGTAGTGTATCCGGGTAATTTTATTGAAAACATAAATTAATTCCGTTTTGTAATATAATGTAAAGCACATTACGATAAAACCTACCTAAAAAGCATATTATTCAAAAGCTATTGCTTTACGGAGTTCCATCGATCACCCACCAATTTTTAATAAGGTGTATCAGAGTTAGAGATGGGTTAAACTAAACCAAATTAAACAAGTGAGGTTATACAGAAAAGATAACTTAAAAGTAACGATTTCAGATTATGTTTGCACAAATTATAAGTTAAGTAATTCAGGTGAGTTGTATATTACATTAGATTTTATTAATTTTATTTAATCCCAAGTTTTTTTGAAAGACTTATTTAATCCCAAGTTGATAAAAAATAAGTGACTTATAGTGACTCAAGGTAAAAAAAAAATTATCCAATCTTTTTCACTATAGTATGCATATTGTATAACCATCCTCTGCTTCCGGGTTGTTTTTGCACCACTTTACTACCCCTTAGAGCAGGGGCGTATCCAAGGGGTACACATGGGGTCACGTGACCCCACGTTTTTCAAAAAATTTAGAGATTCCTATATGTATAATAATTAGAGTTTATATGTATATAGTATAGTGACCCTATATGTCATAGAGTTGTTAGTGGTGTAGTGGTAAGGGGTAGAAGCATTGAATAAATTATCCTGGGTTCAAATCCAACTATGAGCAAATATATTAAATTGTTTTCCTTCAAACAATAGTGACCCCACATAATTTATATTCTGGCTCCGCCCCTGCCTTAGTGGGATGATATTTTGGTTGATGCTAGTCTTGATCGGTATGATCGATTTGGACTCGGTTTTGTTATTATGGACAAGGGAGTAGTCACATGGGCGGGTGTCACTGCAGATATAGGACGTTTTGAACCATCACACGTGGAGGCCATGGCCTTGGCCTTTGGAATTGGTGTAGCCAAACACTACCGCCTCAGCGACCTCAATTTTGTCCCCATACTCTCTGACTATAAAAGCATTATTGATTACATCTCAGAAAACAATATAACATCTCTTGATCAACACACTCAGACACTAGTTAATCACATACTTTCCCACTTAGCGCCTATCACCAACATTACATGATTTCATGTCGAATATGTACATAACGTTATCACTCACACCGTAGCGTATCATGCTAGTGACTTCCCTGACTTTATACATACTCCTTGTTCTTAATTATCAATACATGTTCCTTTTAAAAAAAAAAACTCTAATCCAAATACAATTAGCCAGGAAGTGTAAATATCCATCTTTTCCCTCCTGGCGAGCCAATAATGATCAGTAACGGGTTACCTTACCCCTTCTACTACTTCGCTAGCGGCTCTGCTTTTTCTCTCACATGGGCGAAGTGGAGGCGCTTGTTTACCGAGCGAAGACGAAGACGGAGGAGAGTGTGCGACTAGTTAAAAAAACCCTCTCTCGAGACTCATATTAACCGGAGACGCGAGTGCGGCGAGCATCTAGCCAGCCAAAACTCACTTACTTCCCTTCTTTCTCTGCGCTCGCTCTTCTCTCCTTGGGCAGGGAAAGCTTCAGAGGAAAGAGACAGAAGCTGTAGATAGAGATTGAGAGAGGGGTTGGCCCCCTCTTCAAACAACAAAAAAGGACAAACAAAAGAACCACTTCGCCCTGCCTCATTCCGCTGATACCTCCCCGATCGAGAGAGAAACGTTTGCCCCAAATTTTTATAGTTTTCCTTAGTCTTCTATGTAGCTGACATTCGATCCAGATTATTTTGATTTTGCTCTTAACTATCCGGTGAGTAGCAGATTGTTTGCTTTTTCTTTCCAACCACTGTTGGGCGTTTCGTGATTCGTCCTCCTCTCATGCTTCCAGGGCTGTCGTTTGAGTGTTTGTTAGTATACCGGAGTATGTTAATGCTAAATTCTGCGAGGTTGAACCGAATTACTATGCTTCTTGTGCTTACAATTAGTTTTATGGTGCCCCCTTTTCTGCTCTTATCTTTGTTTCTTATCTCAATCGCTCTTATTGCCGTGAGCTAAGTCTTCGCTTAATGTATTGATAAACTTGGTGCGCAACAACGCTCTCTCGGGAGCTTTCGATTCTCTTGATTGAACTGCTGGTAAAGTGAGCACTTACTCTTGTACATATGCTCTCTCTGTGAAGTGCTGACTCCTGTTGCTGCTACTGCTCTTAGGAAATAAAATGGGGAAGAAGATGAGAAAGAAGGCGGCCCGTAGCGGCCAAAAGGACAAAAAGGTACACGCTTCTTCCCCCAAAGCCATTCCTCTTGATCAGAATCCGGACAACACCATGGATGTCAAGAATAACGTCGCTACAACTGTAAATGAGAAGAGGGGTTGTACCCATCTTGATCAGGGGATCAATTTGTCTGATGTTTCATCCAAGCTTGGGTCGGCAGAGTCCTTCACCTGTGAAGATTGTAGGGAAGGGGCACTTGATCGAAGGGCAGGTAGGGGTAATGGTAAACAAAGTAAGAAGAAAACAAGGGTGGTTCAGACTCGAGAAGTGCTATTTGGATCTGTTTACAGTGTGGGCATTTTGCCTGTGGAGGGGTTGGCCTCCCTGCCACCCAACAAACCCATGCGGTTAGACATGCCAGGCAAAGCAAGCATCCGGTTGTCATCCAAGTTGAGAACCCTCATCTTCGGTGGTGTTTCTCTTGCAGTACGCTCATTCTTCCAGTGCAGAAATCAGAGGATGGCGGTAGCCAGAAAGACTTGTTATCTGATATTGTCAAGTTGCTGAAGAAGCAACCCTCTAAATCTAACTCTGTGGATTTGGAGGATGTTTGGTTTGGGAGCGGGAGTGTCATCGGTGAGTCAAAGCTGGACAAAAACACCTTGTCTAGCGATGTAAACAGGCAAGACTTCTATGTAGTACGTGGACTTTCCAACCTGGGAAATACATGCTTTTTCAATTCAGTGCTGCAGAACCTTCTAGCAACTGATAGCTTGCGTGAATGTTTGATGAAGCTGGAGGACCCAACAGGTCCTCTCACTTGTTCTCTGAAGAAACTCTATGCTGAAACAAGCCCTGACACAGGTTTGACAAGTGTAATTAACCCTAGGTCTCTCTTTGGTAGTGTCTGTGCCCGAGCTCCTCAGTTTAGGGGATACCAACAACAAGATAGTCATGAACTACTGCGGTATCTGCTTGATGGACTTGCTACTGAAGATTTGAAAACAAGAAAATCAAAAAATACTTCTGCAGGAAATGAAGATGGGGGGAAGTCTGCTCCTCCCTACCTTCAAAGTTTCGTAGATGAGATATTTGGTGGACAACTCTCTAGTACTGTCTGCTGCAAAACTTGTGACCACTCTTCTGTGGTGTATGAGCCATTCCTAGATCTCTCCCTTCCTGTCCCAACTAAGAAACCCCACTCCAAGAAGGCTCAGTCGGTCTCCCGCGCTAGGAAGACAAAGCCTCCTCCAAAAAGGCTGGCCAAGAATCGTTCAAAGATCATCAATAGCAAGAATGGAAATTCACTGCAGGCTCAGAGTGATTCTGCTTCCTCTATGAGTGTTGGTACCTCAGATTGCTTGGAGCTTATTGCTGGTAATGTGGCTGAAAATGAAGCTTTACTGTCCAGAAGTAGTACCCTGCAGCTTATTGCTGGTAATGTGGCTGAGAATGATGCTTCGCCGTCAGGGAGTGGCAGTGGTAGCTTGCAGCTTATCTCTGATAATGTGGTTGAGAGTACTGCTTTACCATCAGGGAGTGGCAGTGGTACCTTGCAGCTGATTGCTTCTAATGTGACCGAGAATGATGTTTTACCGTCAGGGGGTGGCAGTGGTAGCTTGCAGCTGATTGCTGGTAATGTGACCGAGAATGATGCTTCACCATCAGGGAGTGGGAGTGGCTCAGCTTCTCTTGCCACTGGAGGTGATAACATTTTTCAAAATTGTCCTGTTGAGTGTGCAGCAAATCCTCTTGATCCTACATGGATGGATTTTCTTGAACCAATATCGCTGGAAAATGAACATGTCGAACAAGCAGTTGCTGCCGACAATTGTACATGGATGGACTTTGCAGGACCAGTTTCACTCCCTGATAAACAGGTTTGGCCTTCAAAGTGTGATGGGCTTTCTATCTATCAGGATTTTTGGACAACAGATTCTCCCGGTCAAATTGATGAATGCCCAAAAGATACTGGCACAGCCGGTGATAGTTTGCGTAATTACCATGAGGAAGCCAATAATACTAAGTTTGATTCTTCTGCTTCCATTGACCCTTGGAAAGATGATATCCCGATGCAGGTTGGGGACTCTGTAGTACTTTTGCTTCCATATACAGAAGAAAGCAGCAGTATGCACGCTGGGGGTCCTGTGGAGAGAGATGCTGGGCCATCTTCATCGGCAGTGTTTAGTGGTGCTGGTGAGGAATGCTTGCTGGATTTTGATGGGTTTGGTGACATGTTTAATGAGCCCGAATGTAACTCTGGGCCCTGTGCTGAATTATCATCGGCTGGAGCCAATGGAGTCTTGGAGAATGGATATGGACCCAAGAACATTAGTGAGTCGGATCCAGATGAAGTTGACGATTCAAATTCACCAGTTTCTGTGGAGTCCTGCTTGTCCCTCTTCACAAAACCTGAGGATCTGACCCAGGAACATGCCTGGCATTGTGAGAACTGCTCAAAAACATTGCTCAAGTTAAAGAGAAATTTGAGGAAGAGTGGACAGCTGAATCCAGTATCTGGGATCACTGTTGAATCAAATGGAGGTAACTACTCCCATGCGGAGGTTTCTGAAACCAACAATATAAATGGAGTTGGCTGTCCAGACGACCAGGCAGTGAAGAAGCTGGATTTGGGTGAGGTAAGAAATAACAATCTTTCCAACGGATCTTTTGCCAGTATAGCATTAGATGAAGCGGGTCTGAGCTGCAAGGATGCCAGTGCTGCTTCTGAACTGACCAATCAGGACATGGTTGAGAGCGTGAACATGACCGTGGAGCATGAATCAGGGGAGAGTGGCGAGGAGGAGGAGGAAGTTGATTCCAAAAGTGGTGCAAAGGTAATGAGACGCTACTAAAAGAATGATGATCAGTAAACTTCCACCTGTTCTGACAATTCACTTGAAAAGATTCAGCCAAGATGCACGTTTCCGGTTGAGTAAATTGACAGGTCATGTTGTTTTCAAGGAAGTGATTGATCTTGACTCTTTCGTGGATACCAGGTATGAACTCTAGCTCTGATATGTTTACCTGCCGTTTCTCTATATATAGACGTTATGGCTGCTGCTTGTATGCTTCCTGTTAAGGTAGCTATATCTACTTGTATTCTGTGCTAGGGCTGTAATATTAGTTGATTGTCACAGAAGAAGAGATTTGTTTATTCGCTGCAACTGTTTATTGATGGCTTAGTTGAGGGGTGTTTGCGATCACAGGAGCAAAGACAAGGGAGGAGCATACAAATATCGTTTGATCGGGGTGGTAGAGCATATGGGAAGCATGAGAGGTGGGCATTATGTTGCGTATGTGAGAGGAGGCTTCAGGAGGAGAAGTGGGGAGGAGGAAGAAGGAAGTGGGAGCCGTAAGGGTTGTGGTGTGTGGTACTATATAAGTGATTCTCATGTTCGTGAAGTCAGCTTAGATGAAGTCCTCCGGTGTGAGGCCTACATTTTGTTCTATGAAAAGCTCCGAGTTTGAAGCAATTTTGTGTGTGGACAAAAGCTAGAAGCCCGAGACAGTTCAAGCACTCTTCTTGCTGGGAATTTGTGGGTATTTTTCTTTTAAAGAAGTTTTTTTGAGTGGATTGACCATGCATAGTAAAATAGAGAAGTTTGTGTCTTTGTTCATCTGGGATTGGAGAGGGCCACATAGAACATAGAGGAGAAAGTCCACACTCCAGTTTTGATTTTCTGTTTTCTTACAAGTATTGAAAGTTATATATGGGTAGGTATATTATTCAACTTGGAGAAGAGGAGACATTGGTGATCAACGATCCTTTTTTGTTTTTACTGAGATATTTAGTATACAACGAGAAAGCAGCATTGGCGGAGTACTACTCTAGGAGTATATGTGTTACCTTGGAAGATTTTTTTTTTTTTTTGAGTCCGTGGTTTTATATGAGAATTGATCTTGGCGCGCTTACAAATGATCTCCAGAGTTTCAGGGTTTTTTGTTCCCTTTCAGGAATGAAAGCGACGCATATTGTGTTGTAAAAACTATCGATCCGTGGAAGCTCCTCTACAAGCTTTTGTGTAGCTCAGGAAATGGAAATGCCTGCTTTTGGTAAAACATGAAATTTACATTCCTTGTGCTCCAAACTCATTATATCTTTTTCTTCATCACAGACGCTAATTGAACCCAATTTGGCCGCTAATCCTTAGTCGGATACGTGACGGTGACATCTCCTGTTGGCTTTAGCACATGTGTAGAATATTTGATGAAATATTATATATATAAAAAAACCATTAAAGGAAAGTAACTACAAACATCCCCAATCGTTAGGAGGGTTAATGTCCTTGGGAGATGAATAAAAGATGAATTTCCTCATTTTTTTCATCTATGATGGGAGATTAAAGTGGAATTAATCCCATACTTGGAGCTGGTACATGAGCACCAGTGTTGCTGCCTTTTAAATTCTTTCAGCTTGTTGTACTTGGGTTGTACATTATACCCTCCAGCTCAGCACTTGCAAATCTAATGTCATTCGAGTTTATTGATTGAACACAACGTCTAGAGGGGAGCTGTAAGTAATACTAAAACAACCATGGAGTAGAGAGTAAGAGAAATTAAACCCTACATGACCCAAGCCAAGAACCGCAGCGGAAGGATACTTCATACGTTGAAAATGGTGAGATTTTGTTGCCGCTTGCAAACCAGGAAGAAGAAAATGAAGAATGTTCGAATGAGAAGAAGGAAAAGGTTGGGAATTACTGATAGCTTTTCAAGGGAAATGACAAGGCAAAAGAGAATATTGGGAATCGGAAAAAAACGTACAAGTGTGAGGGGTAAAGAAATCTTTTGCCCGACCCCACATTCAAAACGCTTCACCCATAAACAAATGACACTATTTCACCTTGATTTGGGCCAACGAGATTCATCTCGCTAGAATAATCTCCTAGAATTGGGCCAGCCATAAACGAATGAGGCCTATGTCAATGGTATAAACCACGTTAAAGCGGTCTTACAGTATGATGAACAACTGAATCCTTACAATCCCTCTTCAATATCCTGAACTCCTGGCATCCATTATCTTTCTTGTGATTAGGAGATTTATTTGCATTGTACCCTTTCCAGTTGTGTTGATACCCTTCCTTTATGTTCTACGACCTAGGATGTGAGGTAATCATGAACCTTAGAAATTCTGATATTTCTAGCTCAACTGTGATTTGGAGTAGTTGGAAACTTTGTTGTAAATTTTAAGCTTGGTAACCTAACTTGATGAGCATTACATAACTTTTGTGTTGTTGATTATCTTTAATTGTTTCAATTGGATTTTATGTGATACTTTTGCCTATTTTCCATTACTCTACTGTTAACAAAATTCATCACATTTAGTAGGGGTGTTCATGGAAAACCGGAACCGCTAAACCGGAATCGGAACCGTCAAACCAGAACCGGTGAAACCGAAACCGGAAACCCGGTTAACCGAAGTCATTTGCCGGTTCAGTTAACCAAACCGTTTAGTTTCCCGGTTCCGGTTCCGGCTATGGTTATTGATTTTAACGAATTTGGTTAACCGAAAAAAACATTTAAGTGTTTAATTTATTAATTTTTCTAATTTTTTTAGTATAAGTATAAAACTATATGGTTAATTATTAGATTTACCAAAAATAAATATACAATTATCTAGTTAATGGTTAGAATTATACCAAACCAATAAAATCTTATCAAAATCGACAGTTAATTGGTTTAATATCGCACCAAAACCAGTAAAATTGCACATTGTTTACTAATTATAAGAAAAAAACACATAAATCTACATCATTTCGGTTAACCGTTAAACCGGAAAAACCGCACCAAAACCGATGGTTAACCGGTTTCGGTTAGCCGCTTCTAAATGAACTGGTTACGGTTATCAAATTTGACTAACCGAAAAACCGGTTAACTGGTTATGAACACCCCTAACATTTAGGGTTCAAAGTTTATGGACAACAATGTTATGCTAATGGTTACTGTTAGATGCTGGTATCTACATGCTAGAGTGTAACCTACAAATTTGGATTGGGATTACTTTTCTATGTGATTAAGATGGGGGTGAGTGCGTGATAATAAGTAGCAAAGAAAATGCTAGGATTTATGTGGTTTGGTCTTGAATGACCTAGTCCACGGGGGTTTGATAGAAGATCTTAGTAGAATCGAGTGAGTACAAATGGAGGAAGAACGAGTATTTTGGGAGTTCATCTCTTATCTCCTCTATCATGTGTTGTGAGATAAATGTGACATTGACCGTTATTTATAAGGAAGCAGATAAGGAAGTTAGGGAGCTCTCTCTGCTTGCAGCCATTCTTGCTATCCAAGTTGATGACGCGAACCATGCCATGAGTTGGGGCTGGTGTCACTCAGGAAAGGTCACTATTAGAGACAAAACTTCCTCGCTCTGCTTTGGCCGCTCATCCTTAATTATGGAAAGGACACTTGCCGTCTTAGGGCATTAATGGTATGACAGAGAGGCGTGTGAGTTGGTAACAAAGGATGTATGAGGTGGTAATGATGGGTTTTCTGATGGGACTGATTGGATAGATCAAAAGAGGGGTGCCTACTGAATCATGAGTTCTTTCTTTGCGCTGAAGGGAGCCAATTGAGGTTTGTTTGGCAATGTCCGACTATCTTTGCCTGGCTTGAGGTAGGGTCAAGTTGGTTTCCTAGATTTGTTTCATGCTAGCCAAGTGTTATACCCAAAATTTCAACCCCCCCGGAAGAGATTCTCTACTAATAGGCTAGTAGCGAGGGTTCCCAGTTCGATCGGCACATTTCAGAGTACTAGGGACAACTTAGTCATCTCCAGGGGATTTTCGTAATTTTTCAAGGCTCCTAAGCCCCCTATAGGCTTTCTCTCTCCTCCAATAATGGTCAAATCAATTCAAAATGCTTTGAAATTTTAACCATGATAGAGGATGACATCTGAAGCATAATGGCGTTTGGAATTTTGATTTTTCGAATTTCCAATAATTTTCTAGCAATTTCTGATTGAATCTGACGAGAAATTGAATTTAAAAAATATTCCAATGTCCAAAAATTCGATTCCACTTTATAAAATTCAGAAATATCATCCTTTACCCATGTGTAAAATTTCATAATCAAATTCCTTTTGGAAGCCCTTGAGCTAAAACGTCGGTAAATCTCGGTTTTTACCGGATTTTTCTATCTTTAAGGAAGCCTATATAAGGAACCTTATCCCATGATCAAATGAGAATCTCAAGAACCCTAGACTCTCAAAGAAGGCAGCCGTCTCTCTCTCTCCACGTTTTTGAACTCCAGAGCCACATCAAACACTGAAATCTCACCAAAATCAACACCAAAACATATTTTTCAACTCCCACAACAATCAATCATCAAACATCAACCAAACCACCTCCAAAACGTGGAAGAACACCTTCAACAATCAGCCACCAGAAGTTCGGGTCGAACACAATCCAGAACCGGCACCATCGGAGCCTCCGAAGAATCCCGACGTGAAGAATCTCTGAATTCGAAGGTAAAACAGGTTACAATTCTACTTTCCTAATTCCCCACGACCTTATTAACTCTCTGTTAAATTTGGGCTCAAACTAACTTTTTTACGCTTCTGTATTGCTGTTGTTTAAGCTTCTGTACAATAACTTGTTTACCAAGTTTCGTGCTTAATTCGAATTCAAATTGAGAACTTTCAATCACTAATGTCTTGTACATCTTTCAGGCTACACACCCATAAAAATTTGAGCCAAAACACCTTCGGGAACAGCCTCAACGCCGCCGTCCGAGGGCGGTCCGCACCCACGAACGTCATGTCCGGGGTCCCGGACTCCCTGTCCGTAAGCCCGGCGGCGGCGGGATTTTAAAACATTCAAAATTTAGGTTTCTAATAATGTCCGGGCCCGGACAGCCTGTCCGTGGCCCCGACAGCCTGTCCGTGGCCCCGGACTCTGCATTTTTTTTTTCCTTTAATTTCGACTATTCTGTATAATTAGGTTAATTGGGGTCCGTGGTCTCGGACATGGGGTCCGTGGCTACGGACGTAAGCAAAATTCGACCTAATTCTGTCTCCGAAACCCTAGTTTAGGCAGCTTTTAATTTCACTTTAATTTTCTGTCAAAAAATGCTAAAAAAAACAGAAGCTCACACACTTAGGTTAAAACGACTCGTGATAAGCCGTAATTAAACTAAGTAGAGGAAAAACGACTTCTAGGGGTAATGAAAGTAATTGAACCATAATTAAGTCGAATATCAAGCCCCCGAACCCGAACTCTCCTTTCCTAATTTGATCTAGGTTAAAATTAGGTGGCGACTCATAATAGGTTCCAGTGAGCTAGCTTAGGTTTTAATAATCATTGTTATATGACATAGTTATTAACCTTAAGTTATAAGTGGACCTAAAACCCGGTTAGATCCTAACCAGCTTCAACCAACACAGGATAGGGTTTAAAATCGAGGCTCACCGACTGGCGACTCTGCTGGGGACAAACTCTTAATATTAACTTGCTTAATTTTAAGAAAGAGGGCTTAACTTGAAAAAATGTTTATTTATGGCTTTATTACTTTGTTTGTTTACTTTTGTGCGCACTTTAATTTTCTGCACCTTTGCATCATATGAGAGCGAGGGTCCACCTGCACCGATTTCACCCGGGACCCGTTTGAGGGTCCCCTGTCAGGGACTCACACCTTTTAGGTGATGTGAATAAGCGGGGGAAAAGAGGAGGATGTCGTCTAACCACATCCCCTTAATACCTGGGCCTTAGCCCCAAGCGTTTTCCTGGCAGTGTCCTTACCTAGCCCATTGTTTGGTCAGTCAAAGACCCGGCCGCAGACGCACACCTTCAGGTGATGTGAAAAAAGTGGGGAAGCCCAAAGAGAATAGCGTGCAAGCCCTATTCCTTTGTGGCGACCTGGGCCCAAGCCCCAAGCACCTCTCTGGATCGATCCATACCCAAATTGATTTAACCGTCAAGTGAGGACATGTTGAATTTGTGTGGGCCTTGTTTGCTTGTATGATCGGCCCATTACCCAACCTAGAGATTGATAGGAACTTCTCCTACATTAACCTAGCCCAACCGAATTGGCGGCTCTACTTGTTTATGGCCCAGAGGTCCTGTTTGGTTTAATATGTGAGTCATTCGGGCTTCGGCCCAAAAGCTTAGACTTAGGTGATTTCCCTTCTGGCCCAATTTGAATTATCCAATTAGTTCTAGGCCCAAAAAAAAAAAGAAATCCACCTGAACTTGAAATAACCCACAAGTTCTGAAAATAAAATCTTTTTCTGCTTAGCAACCATCTCCTCTGGTCCAAAGAAAGTTAGGCCCATTTGTGATTTAGGGACCATTCTAGCCCATGTGCTTTACCCCTGGCCCAAACACATTCCGGCCCAAGGGCTCATCCTAGACTAGGTAGACTTCTTATTCGGGCCCTAGCCCCAAACCCTAGATCTAGGTGTCACCTCTCAGGCCCAATCAAAGCCATCTGTCTAGATTTCAGCCCAAGTTCCAGTTCATAGTCTGAAAGATACTCCAGCCCAAACACCTCATTCTCTGGGTATCCTGACCCACTTGCTTTCAGCCTAAGTCTGTTTCGATCTATCTTGTGAAGCGTCATGTTTCAGCCCACTTCCTTTTGTTAGCTAATAATGGACACCTTGGACACAGGTAGACTCAGGTCCTAAGTGCGGTCCAATCGACATGGAAGCCCAGCTCACAATTTTGGAACAAAAGCACATGGCCACCATTGAAGCCATGAAGAAGAGGCATAGTGCTGCCATGGACGCCGTGGAATCTAACTACGTAGCTGTTATCGAAGAGTTGAAAGCAAAGGCTCTTTCCCTCGAGTCCGAACGTCAAACTCGGGATGAGTTAGTGGACAGGCTTCTCAACACCCTTTATGACTGCATTGAAGTTGGCTCCATTAGGGTCCGAGGATCGGAGGGGAATGTCAAAGAAATTGCTACAGAACTCCAGAAAGTGATCAGACAACCAGGAGCAGCAACTTGCATCCAAAGCTGCACCCGTAAGAGAACCAGGCAACATGAGGAAGATAGTGATCGACAGTCAAGAGGACCTGGTTGGAGCATTGGGACAGTAGAACCATCCCGACGGAGTTCTCGACAGAGAGAGTTTATAGACATCGGCCGAACACCAAGACAAGCACTTGAAGAGCTTCAAGGAAGATATCTGATGCAACCGCTCGCCTTGAGGCCAGGAACTACTCATTTGGGGAAGGATCTTAATCAATTTTGTCACTTTCATCAGCTGCCCGGTCACGACACTGACCACTGTGGAGCCCTACAACACAGAATCCAGGATCTGATTGACCAAGGGCTCCAATTCTAAGAACATGGTGGAGAGCGCAGAGCACACGTGCCCAGGCATCATCATAAATGTTGTTTTTTAGTGTTTTTCTCATTAAATGCATTTCTTTTCTTGATTAGTTGAATCATTTTCGGTAGTTTTCATGAGTTTGTGATTTCCAACATTATTCTTTTTGTTGAATAAAACATAGTTCCTTTTTCATTTATTCAAAAAAACTTTACACAAAAAAGAGCACTCACGTCTTTCAGGGATCACGAAGTAATCATTTTCTGACTATGCAATGGAACGACTTGTCTCTTGTTTCTAAAAATTTGAACATGCCTAACAAAACACCACAACTCACCACATAATATCCAAACAACCCACAATGAGGTTCAAGGCCCACATCTATCAAACTATTGTCACAAACCCCAAATCAATACTGGGGGCAATCCGGGTTTAGAATCGTTGTCTTCTAATCTTTCGTTTAGGCGTGTGAACTAGTCTCTGAGTGAAATTCACGAGAGTGTCTTGAGCGGAAAAACCATGAGTGAACGAGCGTGTCATTTTTACACGACTCCGGTGAGACCACATTCAAAGGTAAGGTAAACGGCATAACTCCGACCGAAGGAGATAATTTGTAAATTTACTCTTAGACCTGCGAAAAGTAACAACGAACGGATACACAACTATCAGGAATGACGAAGCACCTAGGTACAACACCACATAGCTAAAAGCTTGTAAACCCTGACATTAAACCCTAGGCACCCCCGCTGAGCCTTTCATATATCCCTTTTCGATGTTGCAAAGCTCCACAGAGCAAGCCAGCCCGTGATGAATAACCAACCCGGTGACCAAAGGAAGTGAGGAGCCTGACTCTCAGATAACGTTTTCATCAGTCCAGAGAAGCAAAGCCGCTATCAGCATGACGAAGTGATCCGCAAATGGTCCCAAAGTGGCACAGGATCAAAGGAGCTCACATCAAAATAGCTCTCAAAACTCAAAACCGGGAAACACAAGAACCCCGAAGGCAAAGTCAAGAAAGGATCAAACAAAGAGGCAAAACCGAAGTGCCTCGAAGAAATCCAAAAGGCGGAAAGAGAAATGGTGTAAAGGACAACTTCAAAAGTCCAAGTTCAGAAGCTCAAAAACAACGTCAACATGAAGCAGTTAGACGACTTCAAGACAAGGAAGATGAATCTGAGAGAAGACGCAAGTTGCAGCTTTGGTCACCCACTTAAGCTCCACATACCTCAAATATCCCTCCATGGTCTCGTTGTCCTTCATCACACCCCGTGGCCACGTTATAAGCTTTAAAGACTTCCGACTTGATAGTTGTGTGTCCAATCACGTGAAAGTAACAGATCAAATGCGTAAATCCATCAAATATCGAATTCAATGGTCTAGAAGTTGTGACTATGGGTGAGGAACGAGTGCAAGCACCAAACACGCCGAGTGTAGGTTAGGAAGCACCACATAAAAACGTAAGCCCTGACCCTGTGAGGACGAGACTCGTTCGCACGTTTAATAAAAGAAAATACTGGGGGCAATCGATCGGAACGATCGATCGCCATGAACTCTAGCTCAGATTGTCTTAAGGTAAAAATACTGGGGGCAATTGTTGGTTCCAACAATTGCTATGACAACACCAATTGGAACCCAGAGCTCAAACATCACCACCACCATCACACACCACCGGCCCGCATAAGCCCTTACCTCCACATCAAACACCACAGGCCCACATAAGCCCTTATCTTTACATCATACACCATACCCCACCGATGGCATGTTCATCTCCTAGGAGATAAATTACAAGTTCGAAGTCTATGGTTAGGAAATGATAATTTCGCTTTCCTTTTCATTAAACAGATTATTCTTCAAAAACTACCACGTTTGGCACCTCTTTCAGCAATTTCTTGTTTTGGACAAATTTCCTACATACACTTTGATCGTATTTTGACATGCACATCCTCATTGCCACGTTTGGCACTTTCATAATTAACTTTCATCATGACCATTGCATCTATTCGTATGAGACTCCTCGTCACAATTCAGGGATACAGATTCTCAGCCGAAGGTACAGATTCTTCAGAGATACAGATTCTCGCCCGAAGATACAGATTCTTCAGAGATACAGATTCTCACCCGATCAGAGATACAGATTCTCAGCCGAAGATACAGATTCTTCAGAGATACAGATTCTCACCCGATCAGAGATACAAATTCTCAGCTAAAGATACAGATTCTTCAAAGATACAGATTCTCAGCCGAAGATACAGATTCTTTAGAGATACAGATTCTCGCCCCAAAGATACAGATTCTTTAGAGATACAGATTCTCACCCGATCAGAGATACAGATTCTCAGCCGAAGATACAGATTCTTCAAAGATACAGATTCTCACCCGATCAGAGATACAGATTCTCACCTGAAGATACAGATTCTTCAAAGATACAGATTCTCAGCCGAAGATACAGATTCTTCAGGGATACAGATTCTCAGCCAAAGGTACAGACTCTTCAGAGATACAGATTCTCAGCCAAAGATTCAGATTCACCAGAGCAGCAGAACTCACTAGAGCAGCAGAACTCACCCGAATAGAAGAACTCGACCCAACACCAATTTTCAATCACTGATAGGTAGTCAACGCCTCAGAATAGCTTGACATCATCTCATTCATTATAGGTAGTCAACGCCTTAGAATAGCTTGACATCATCTCATTCATTATAGGTAGTCAACGCCTTAGAATAGCTTGACGTCATATCATCCTTATAGGTAGTCGGCGCCTTAGAATAGTCTGACATACTTCATTATTACCTTTAGGTGGTCGACGCCTTAGAACCGCTCGACACCCTTCCACTTTACTCATAGGTAGTCAGCGCCTTAGAATAGCTCGACGCAACTTGTCGGATTGCACGTGTGGTCTTTTAAGATCCAAAATTTTGGGGTATCACTCAAGCATCAACTAGCCTTTTCATTTCCATTACAAAGTCTAGTTGACGGGGGGCAATCTGTTATACCCAAAATTTCAACCCCCCGGAAGAGATTCTCTACTAATAGGCTAGTAGCGAGGGTTCCCAGTTCGATCGGCACATTTCAGAGTACTAGGGACAGCTTAGTCATCTCCAGGGGCATTTTCGTAATTTTTCAAGGCTCCTAAGCCCCTATAGGCTTTCTCTCTCCTCCAAATAATGGTCAAATCAATTCAAATGCTTTGAAATTTTAACCCATGATAGAGGATGACATCTGAAGCATAATGGCGTTGGAATTTTGATTTTTCGAATTTCCAATAATTTTCTAGCAATTTCTGATTGAATCTGACGAGAAATTGAATTTAAAAATATTCCAATGTCCAAAAAATTCGATTCCACTTAGAAAATTCAGAAATATCATCCTTTACCCATGTGTAAAATTTCATAATCAAATTCCTTTTAGAAGCCCTTGAGCTAAAACGTCGGTAAATCTCGGTTTTTACCGGATTTTTCTATCTTTAAGGAAGCTATAAGGAACCTTATCCCATGATCAAATGAGAATCTCAAGAACCCTAGACTCTCAAAGAAGGCAGCCGTCTCTCTCTCTCCACGTTTTGAACTCCAGAGCCACAATCAAACACTGAAATCTCACCAAAATCAACACCAAAACAATTTTTCAACTCCCACAACATCATCAATCATCAAACATCAACCAAACCACCTCCAAAACGTGAAGAACACCTTCAACAATCAACCACCAGAAGTTCGGGTCGAACACAATCCAGAACCGGCACCATCGGAGCCTCCGAAGAATCCCGACGTGAAGAATCCTCTTGAATTGGAAGGTAAAACAGGTTACAATTCTACTTTCCTAATTCCCCACGACCTTATTAACTCTCTGTCAAATTTTGGGCTCACACTAACTTTTTTACGCTTCTGTATTGCTGTTTGTTTAAGCTTCTGTACAATAACTTGTTTACCAAGTTTCGTGCTTAATTCGAATTCAAATTGAGAACTTTCAATCACTAATGTCTTGTACATCTTTCAGGCTACACACCATAAAATTTGAGCCAAAAACACCTTCGGGAACAGCCTCAACGCCGCCGTCCGAGGGTGGTCCGCACCCACGGACGTCATGTCCGGGGTCCCGGACTCCCTGTCCGTAAGCCGGACGCCCACGGACGACGGCGGGATTTTAAAACATTCAAAATTTAGGTTTTCTAATAATGTCCGGGCCCACGGACTCTGCATTTTTTGTTTTCCTTAATTTCGACTATTCTGTATAATTAGGTTAATTGGGGTCCGTGGTCTCGGAATGGGGTCCGTGGCTACGGACGTAAGCAAAATTCGACCTAATTCTGTCTCCGAAACCCTAGTTTAGGCAGCTTTTAATTTCACTTTTAATTTTCTGTCAAAAAATGCTAAAAAAAAAAAAAAAAAGAAGCTCACACACTTAGGTTAAAACGACTCGTGATAAGCCGTAATTAAACTAAGTAGAGGAAAAACGACTTCTAGGGGTAATGAAAGTAATTGAACCCTAATTAAGTCGAATATCAAGCCCCCGAACCCGAACTCTCATTTCCTAATTTGATCTAGGTTAAAATTAGGTGGCGACTCATAATAGGTTCCAGTGAGCTAGCTTAGGTTTTAATAATCATTGTTATATGACATAGTTATTAACCTTAGGTTATAAGTGGACCTAAAACCCGGTTAGATCCTAACCAGCTTCAACCAACACAGGATAAGGTTTAAAATCGAGGCTCACACCAAGGCATTCCTCGGCTGAGGTCCTTGTGCCCCAATAGTTGGTTAGTCACTCGAGTATGTGCGATCATAAGAGGGAAACGTGATAAGTGCTCTTAGCATTATGGTTAAGGTATGACTAATTATACCATACTAACACTAGTCCCCCAAGTCTTACTTTCATGGTTTTGCAAGGGAAGCGGGACTTAAGTTATTTGTGTTTTGCTTTAAAAGAAAAGATTGAAGCAAAGGAAAAGGAAAGGTTGACAAGTCTTACTCGAGCAGTTTTCCTATGTCCACTAGTCCCCCAAGTTTGACTTTCAGCGTTTTTGGGTGGAAAGTTGAATATTTTTTAGTTTAGGGGGTGTCACATGGTTCGTTGTAGGCTTACGTGGGAAAATGAAGTGTTGGACGACGAGACTATTGTGAGGAAATAGGACTGGTTCGAGGCGACGCATGGTTTAATGAAATACCCCAAACCTTAATGTGTTAATTAATTATGTAATTATGATATTTTAAGGCTAATTAAGTCCTTAATATTATTAGTGAAGAAATAAAAACCAAAAAGAAAAAGAAAGCGCGTAAAAGTCATAAAACGTAAAAACGCGTGTTAAGTAATTATAGTAAGTATATAACCTTAACTAGGGTCCTAAATAGATTCCTAGGATCTATTTAGTCACTAAGAGCATGTGGGAAAAATTCCCGAAGGAAACGGATCCAAATAGTGGATTAAAAATGCAAAACGAGCTTTAAAGCACGTTTTTCGAGAAACCCGAGAAATGTGATTTTAAACGGGTTTAATGGACTCGTAAAAATTTATAGTCCATTATATAAATATAATTAAACATTAATGAAGGTCTAGAACCATTCAAATTAGTAAAACAAAAAAAAAATCCGGAAACCAGACCCGGACTGTTAAATACTGACACTTCGGGATTTACGGGTGTTATCTGCTAAATGACCATGTGCCACCTCCTCTCTACTTTATCAAAAAATCAGATTTTCCCTTATGTGAGAAGCAGCCCACGTTTTATCCCCCCTCCTTCTCTTATTTATTCTACTCTAATTGCTAAAAGACAAAAAACATAAAGTAAACAAGTACAACTTACCTCTTTTATTTTCTCTTTCCTCTACTTTTCTCCTTCCCTCCCGATTTTTCCCCTTGCCATTGCTCTATCTCTGCTCATTTGGCTCTTCAATGGCGATTTGCTAAGTCCCAAACAGCACCACCTTGTCCTTGCTCATTCTACCACCATACAAGCTCCAAATCAAGAAATTTTTACACCAAAATACTCACCTTGCCTTGGAGATCATTTTCCACCTTTCAAAATCTTCAAACTCCACATTTGACTTCCATGGGTGTAGCTCATTTTGAAGAGGAAACCACCCATTCTTGAAGCTAATCAACCCTTTGATGGTTTAAGGTAAGAAATAACTCAAACACTCATTCATTTCTCCACCTCTTCTTGGCCGGTTTTGCCTCTGTTTTGAAATTCATTTTTGGCTCTTCATTTTAGCTTATTTAAATCCTCATTGAGTGCTGGAGCTTTCCACCCTTATTTCCAAACACTCCATTGTGAAGTAGAAGGTAAATTCTCTTCATTTTCATGCTTAAACACCCTCTTGTTTTAGGGTTGTTCAAGAACTTCATTTGATTCCTTAATGCTCATAAGCATTTATGGTATTTGGTCATTAGCATAGCAAATAACCCCATTGGAAATCGGTTGTGGAACAAGAAGTAAGGAAGAGGGGAAGTTTGAAAGAAATCCAAGGTAAATAACTTACCTTAAGCTTATGTGGTGTTTTAAGGAATTTGGTTTGTCTTGGTGCAAATATAAATGTTGAGTGTAGTGCAGGTGTTTCTAATAATATGATGAAATTCAGTGTTTAATTTGATGTTGTTTAAGGGCCTAAGAGCCAAGCTTTTAAGGTTTATGTATATTGAGTGCTATTGTTGTCGGAAATGATGAATTTAAGTGTGGATGAATGCCTTGGGTGAGTTTGTGTTTGGAGTGTTTTGGTGGGCTACATAATGTGTGGGAACATGTTAAAATTATGGGGGATCATGTCAAAATTTGTGTAGAAATTTAATGGTTTAAGTGCATTTCTAGGTGGGAACAAACTAGAGAACTACAAGGTATCATGAGAGGAAAATTTAGTATAAAAATCGGTTGGAAACTAGGTAGATGGAGGTGGGTAGATGAGTGAACTTTAAGGTGGGAATGTTACATTATTAGTGGACTAGTAAGTGGGTGAGAGTGGTGAGAAAAATCTGTAGCATAACACTTAACAAAACTAAGCTTTAGTTCTTGTAAGAGGAGAGTGGGAAATTTGGGTAAAATTGATTAAGAATTGGGTAACAAGATTAGATAATGATTTAGGCAAGTTTAAAAGGTTTATCAGTTTATAAAATACCTTAATACATGTAAGAAGCTTGGGGCAACAATGGGTGAAGAGAACAAGTAGAACGAGAAAGGAAAATGCTCTAAGCGTTAAGGATTTAGTAAAAGTTTGGGTAAATGTTTAAGAAGTGTGTGGGATGTTTAGAGAGGGTTTTAGTGTGCCAAAAAGGTGTTAAAACATGTGGAGAAACATGTGAAAAGATTAGGAAAAGATTGGGTTCAATTTGGAGTTCAAAATGAGAAGAAAAACACTTTGAAAATTGCCCTCTGTTGTGGACCGCCCCTAGGGACCGCCCCTATGGGGAGGTCCAGTGAAATTCTGCAATCGTAGGAACCTCTGTTGTGGACCGCCCCTGGGACCTCCACAGTGGGGCGGTCTGGACTAGAAACAATTTTTTTTTAAATTTAAGAAAGGTAATGAGGCTTATGTAGTAAACCCTAGTGTGTATTATGAGGATAATTAAGTGTAAGTTTTAGGGTGAAAACACGTTGTGTAAACATGTAAAACACTTAGTAAACCGAGAGTTCATGAAAGGTAATTAATCGATGCTATTAATTATGTATAGGAACTACCTTCGGTGGAACTCGAACTCAACAAGGACCGAGGTATGGTTCTTGCAGTCTGTTGCCTACCGGTTTACACCGGCTTGTGT
Source organism: Limonium bicolor (assembly GCA_023374045.1). Lineage (NCBI taxonomy): Eukaryota > Viridiplantae > Streptophyta > Magnoliopsida > Caryophyllales > Plumbaginaceae > Limonium > Limonium bicolor. Next base: position 316,741,313 of record CM041778.1, on the reverse strand, counting down.
GTTGTTTGTTTTTCTGTGTGTTTATGACCTTGTAAGATTAAATCATGAAATGAGTTTACAGTCATTGTTATTGTTGTGACGTATGTGTACCGGTACCGTTAACCTCGAATACATACTAACCCGTTAGTTGACCCAGCTAGGACACGTAAGAGAGCGGTACCCGGTTTTAACGTTCCAACTTAAGGAACGTTCTAACCTCGGCTAAGTATGAGCTAGTTGTGGTGTGTGTTGTTAATGTGTATCCCATTTCCCTTATGTGTCTAACTGGACTTAAATACTATTGTGATTTATTGTGTTAAGTTCCAATAATGGGACTTCTAACAAGTGTTAACCAGGGAGTGAGGAATCCGGTCGTTCCAGTCACGCGTGTATGTATGGGGGTCGATATCTGAATCAGATTCGGCTCTCTCCTTGGTTTAGGGTTGTCTTCCTTTTTGGATTTCAACCTCCCACAAGCTTAGCCAAAGCTTACCTACCTGACTTCCACTCGGGCTAGGGGGAAATATGTATGGTGTGCTCGGATCACTATATCTGACTCATCTTTTAAGTTAAGTTACTCATTCGACTAACAGAACGGTAACGAGCTATGTAACAAGCTTAACATGAGGATGGAAACATTCTCTAGGCTTACTATGTTGACTAACCATGTTGGTTGTTTCTTAAAGTGAAATGTTCTCACTATGTATGTGTTGTTATTGTTATGCAATATTTCTTGCTATGTAATATGTATGTTGGATGTTAAAATCAATGCCATGTTATCATGACAAATAGTTGTGTGTATCCCGGTAGTCAGCGGGCTGCACGTTAACCATGCCAGCCAAGGGTTGCTGACCCCCTTTGGGGGCACCATATTTTTTTACAGGAGAGTGATTGAGGAGGCGGAGTGGTTATAGCATGGAGCACGGAGGAATACTTTTGTTTTTTTTTGGATATTGAACCCGAGTAGTGCTTGTACACTCGAGGTCATACATTTTGGTGAATATAGGATTAGATGGGTGATTTTGTACATTAACACTCGGTATATTGTGATTCTTTTTGGATAGTAATTTTGAAGGTTGTAATTATGCTCGGGATTCTTGTAATCAGATCAGTACATTGTATGTAACAGCCTTGTTAGCCACGTGGGTGGCTAACGGCGTGTAACACCGCCCCTTTTGGTTAATGTTTATGTTGTGTTTTCCGCTGCGATTATTGGTTAAGTGTGGAGTTTACGGTTGGGGTGTTACACTTAATAGTTGAGGGTGTGTTGCAGATGCTATCCATTCGTTGTTTTTCAGTCTTAGCTATTGTGCGTAGTCCGCCACGTGCCCCATATTGATCGGAGAAGGGTCGTATAGGATGGTTGCGCGAACTGTGTAGGTGAGCGTTGAGTTGTTGTGGCTACAAATACCGTTGGGTGCAAAGATGATCGTCACACCTTTCTCTCTTGCCTTCGCATGCTATTTGTTTTTTGCTCATTTCTATTGCATTTTCAAGGAATGGCTATGCTACTTAGAGTTGATGAGGTTGTTGTTATCCTAAGCAGGTTGATGCATGGTGTCTCTGGATCAGTTGGTTGTGTGGCCGGTGATTATGGCGGTGCAGTGTAGCTGTCAATTGCCAAGGTGTTATGGTGTAGACAAAGTTGGATTGGGATTTTATTGGACGGATGGTCGCCGCTGTTCTTGAAGGACATTCGATCCTAAAAGATCAAATATTTTCCTCAGGCTGATGGAGTTCTTTGTAGGTCACCAAGTCGAGTTAATGATTTCTTGGCGTGGACTGGTTAGAGAGGGGGAGGTCGAGGTAGCTTAGCTCATTTTCCTGGGTGGCTGAGTGCCAGCTGAAATAGGGTGGGTATGGAGTGATTTTCCATCCCATGCCTTGATATCCGGCTTCTTTGTTTCCCATCTCTGGCTATGAAGGTGGAAACATATTGTCGGGGTGGCATATTCTTTCTCACGTTGTCTGATGGGTCAAGGAGTGAATCGGCGGTTGGCTAAAGAAGCTACTTTTGCCTAACGGGAGATGCAACGGACAAAAAGAGGTGGAATTCGCCGTGTTGGGGCGTGTGACTTCACCATTGTCTCATATTAAACTTCTTGGGAAGTCACTCAATTGAGTCTTTCCTGCCTCATGTCATGTATGCGGTCACCATCTTCTTCGACTAGTGTGTCTCTATTGGGATGTTGTCGCATGGGTCCCTTCACTCATTTGCTTCATTTGTGTTGGCGCTCGATGAGGATGTGCTTAAGGGCTTCCGCGTGGAACTGTGGAGAGCGGAGGTGTCCTCCCTTGGTGACGTTCTTGTGTAGCGGTGGGAGTCGATGTTGGCTTTACCATATGGCCTTTGTTTTCCACTTTTTGTAGTATCGCTTCCTGCTTGCTTGTAAGATAGCCATATCTTAGGGCATGTAAACATTCATGATTAATACAGAGTGATTGGCATCTTTGTTTGTGTTTGATTGCATGTCTGAACTCGTGTCAAGTCCCTTTGGGTGCAAGGGTGAGAGTTGGCTAAATCCGGTTTTCTGAATGTGCGTTGGGTTTCCTGCGTGCAGGGGGGGTGATAGATGGCTAGATCCTGACTTTTGAACTCGTGTTGAGTTTTGTACTATGTGGGGGTGAGAGCGGGCTTGATCCCGGTTTTAGAACTCTCATCGAGCTTCACTAGTGCGGGGGTGAAAGCTGGCTCGATCCTAGCTTTTTGAACTCTCGTCGAGCTTTACGAGTGCGGGGGTGAGAGCTAGCTCGATCCCGGTTTTTTGAACTCTCATTGAGCTTTGTGAGTTTGGGGATGAGAGCTGGCTCGATCCCTTTTGGACTCTCATTGAGCTTTGCGAGTGCGGGGTGGGAGCTGGCTCGATCTAGACTTATTGAACTCTCGTAGAGTTTTGCAAGTGCAGGTGAGAGATGGCTTAATCCCGGCTTTTTGGACTCTCATCGAGTTTTACGAGTGCAGGGTTGAGAGCTGGCTCGGTCCTGGTTTTGTTGTGCAGGTGAAGAAAGCTAGCTTCTTTGTAACCCGACTTTGATTGTGGTTTGGCAGGCAATGTGTTGAACCTTCTAGAAATCTTACATTTTTTTCACGGAAAGCACTCCTTTCTTCCGCTTACTATAACAAGAGTGTTGTTTCCCCATGAAGAATGAGTCCCTCGCCTATTGGAAAGCATTGGTGCTTTGTCTTTGCTTTGATTTTAAGGACTGTACCACTTTGCTCCGCTAACCGGCAAGACTACAAATCCTTCATGAAGAGGAGCTACCTGGCCAGTTGGAGAGCATTGATGCTCGGAACGGGGACTTGTTTCTAGAAGGGGGGCACTCTCATGTGCCGCTAATTAGCAAGAGCACCAGCCCTTCAGGAAGCTTGGCCACCTGGCCTCGAAAAGCACAAAGTCTTGCACCGAGGACTTGGTTTGTAAGGAAACACTTTAGGGTCATCCACAATTGAGTGGGCCTCCCACTAGGAGTATTTTTCTTGCAAGAAACATTATTTCTTGGCCAGATGGACAATGTATTATTCTTGTAAGAGTTTGAAGCACAACACCAAACATGTGATGAGTCGTACACCACAAAGGAACAACTCTCGTGTCTAGGTCTGTGGTATGAGGATCTGTATGAGCGGTTTGATCCTACGATAATCGAACAAGCGTTCAACCCGTGGAAGCCATTATGGGAGCCCCCGGATGATCACACTAGTTTACAGCCCCCAGAGGTGAAGGTGCCTACGGGTACGCCCACTACAAAAAAAGAAGAAGAGGCCAAACACTAGGGACAAGTCCGAGCACGAGCATTTAGGTCTTGGAAACAGTGGCCTGCCCCTACGACGTTCGCAGTCTCAGCGATGTTGTACAACACCAGAAATTCAAAGTAATCGTGGGCTGATAATGCAACACAGTCAATCACAACGATGGTCATCTGGCCGAATGAGTCAAACTGAAGAAGGCCCAACAATGCAACACAATCCACCGCAACAACATTCACCATTGTCGACATACTGGAGCCCCTGGAACTCCTCGCCATAATGGACTGACTTCAATGCGATATTACGTGATTATATTACATGTTATAGGGAGATAGTGGGCGATGGAAACTATGGTTTTCGAGCTATTTCCGATTTTGTGTACAATGATGAAAACCAACGGAAAGCGATTAGACGTGCATGCACTAATGACCTGGAGAGTAGAAGAGATTGGTGGTTGGCGTGATATGAACGAGATTGGTACGACAGACAGTACGCACGACTAAATTGGTTTGCAGACACATTTGCAGTAACGCAACATTGGATTGAAATTCTCGATATTGGTTTTATCGTGTCCACTGTGTACAACATTGTGCTTATATGTTTTGGGATAGGTATGACTTATAGGGCAGGAGGCTTGGTCACACTACCGCTACGTGATGATCGGGGGTTGGGTCATCCACTAGCAGAGGTCTTTATTGCATGTGTCAGTGATCAATCTCATTTCATTAGAGTGCAAACAGTCGAAGATTGTCTGGTCCCATGCATGAATCCCATGTGGCGATGTTGGCATGAACCCGCGGTTACACATTATCTGGATCCGTACATACCGTGCAACGAACACTGGTTTAGATTGTTTCCCCCGGTTGGTGGACCAGGAAAAATGGTTTTAAAAGATTAGAGTGTTGAAATTTTTTTGAATTCTTGTATGACAGTAACACAATCTAGAAGTGATGGAATGTTTTACAACATGAATCTACTTAAAAGTTCGATAAATATTTGAATACTTTAGTGTCTTATGTTGATAAACAGTTTTGTATCATATACAAATTATGAATCATTTCCACATATTTAATGTCTCTTTTCATTTTTGAACATTAAAAAATCTCGAAGGAGATTCTTCAATTGAAGTCATGCTGCATTTGTCAGTCATTATAATGTTACAATTTAGTCAATGCACACATTAATCAGAAGCCGTGGATGTGCAATATACTTTATCTAATAAAAGCAAATTCATCGTAGATACAGTCTGTTCCAAAGCTAGTGTGTTAATGCTTGCTTAGCTAAAGATCTATACGGGTACTAGATGGGCTAATATAATGTTCTCTAAATAGAATCCACGAGAGTCATAATATACTAAAGGACTATCCCATCGAGCTTGAAGATGATTTTGTTTTGCCAAAACCAGCTACAAATGTCTCTTTTCAGTTTTAAATATCAACAAATTCCCATCTTGTATGATAGTAGCATTGTTGAACAATAGTGGAATCTGCTTCAGCCATTGTTGTGGCTAAAAGGTGACAGTCAAAACTCCTACAACAGGGAGTGAATTTTTTTTAAGAAACTTGTCTGTAAAACCAGAGTTATTTCTTTTGAAAATAGTATTATTTACTCTTGTAGTGTATTCTTGGAGTTATAATAGAGGAGCATAATTGATCTGAATCAATCAGCCGTAATTACAGTTTTCATAAAAGAGTTCTCAAAATAGAATCCACGAGAATCATGATATACTAAAGGGCTATCCTACCCACAATTATCACTGTTCATCCTCTCACTTCTCCTGTCAAAATGTATTAGATTTCTTCTTTTCCTCTACCATTTACCCCCCCAATTAGGGTTTTCGTGTTAATCATTTGAATTTGCCGCTTCCGTTTTAATGCCCAGAATGCATTCCACAATCTGCAAGCACTTCATGTTTCATGTACGACAACACAACTCGGATATGTTTAGTGACTTCTTTTTATTCACAATGAGATTGGTTTGCCATTAAAGATTGCTCAAAATCATTTTTTTACGAACTTAGAAACATCTTTGAAACATATTTTCAAAACTTCAAAAGTGATTCTACTTTAGAGTTTCATACTACGACAACTGATGTCCGAAATGCATTCCACAATCTTCAAGTAGTTCATGTTTCATGTATGATAGCACAACTCTGATATGTTTAGTGACTTCTTTTATTCACAATGAGATTGGTTGCCATTGGAGATTGCTCAAAAAATGATTTTTTTACTAACCTAGAAAACATCTTTGAAACATATTTTTAGGACTTCCAAAGCGATTCTACTTTGGAGTTTCATACTACGACAATTGATGCCCGAAATGCATTCTATAATCCTCAAGCAGTTCATGTTTCATGTACGGCAGCACAACTCGGATATGTTTAGTGACTTCTTTTTATTCACAATGAGATTGGTTTGCCATTGGAGATTGCTCAAAAAATGTTTTTTTACAAACCTATAAACATCTTTGAAACATATTTTTAGAACTTCAAAAGTGATTCTACTTTGGAGTTTCATACTACAATAATTGATGCCCGAAATGCATTCCACAATCCTCAAGCAGTTCATGTTTCATGTATGACACAACAACTCGGATATGTTTAGTGACTTCTTTTTATTCATAATGAGATTGGTTTGCCATTGGAGATTGCTCAAAAAAATGATTTTTTACGAACCTAGAAACATCTTTGAAACATATTTTCAGGACTTCAAAAGCGATTCTACTTCAGAGTTTCATACTACGACAACTGATGCCCGAAATGCATTCCACAATCCTCAAGCAGTTCATGTTTCATGTACGACATCACAACTCTGATAAGTTTAGTGACTTCTTTTTATTCACAATGAGATTGGTTTGCCGTTGGAGATTGCTCAAAAAATGATTTTTTTATGAACCTAGAAACATCTTTGAAACATATTTTCAGAACTTCAAAAGAGATTCTACTTTGCAGTTTCATACTACGACAACTGATGTTAGAACTTATTCACGCGTCATTCGTCATAATGTTACAACTTAGTCAACACACGCATTATTTAAAATGGCTAAACAATTAACAAGTCCGTTTACATTGACTACCAGTAGATGACATCCAAAAGTGGTTATACTATTCAAGTCGGGGACGTCGTCTCCTCGTACTAGCCCCGTAGCGTGCAATGTATTCTCTACGGTCCGCCTCAGCCCTACCTCGTGTTATCCGGGGTCTTCGTAGTCTGAATCATCTTCATACTTCACAAGAATCCTAACTCTTTCCATTATTTCTCCAAGGTCTAAGTAATTCTGCAACATCATGCGCACGTTTGCATCGGTTAGTATGTGGGCGATAGAGTCGTATAGATCTTGGTCCATCCTAAGATAGACAATTGAATAGATGTGCAGCTGATGATTATCAAAATGTGATCTCACTATTGATTTAACACTTCTTGGAGTTCCAATTTCTGTAATCACTGCCCATCCTGGATCACGTTGGAACCGTGCCCCATATTCAATGAATGCGGTGTAATGGGTCATGTGAATTGTAAGGGAATTGACATCCTAATGACATAAACAAGAATGAATTATTTAAAAAGCAAATAAACAATATTAAACATACAATCACCACACCAGTTTAAGCATTAGTACAAAGGTTCAAATAACATCAACTGAGCAGTATAAAAATATCCATACCCACCCCCACCATACCCAACCCCACCATTGTAACACCCCAACCGCTAATCCTATGCTTACCGTCTAATCGTCCTATTAATCCTACGAGTTCGCAGCGGGAAATATTACTACTTACTACGGCGGGTGGTACAACGCCGCTAACCGCCCATACGGCTAGCTAGGCTTACCTTACTTACAGTCACGGTCTGATGAACATAGTGTACCGAGCTACTAAATTACTTACCAAAATATCATATGCCAATACTTACATCCGGATCACCGAGTATTTAAAGTATATTCAATTACAACCTTTCAAGCTTACCAAAAGAATGAGTTTCTAAGGCTACTCATTATACCAATTCCCATCCTATCAAAATCCAAAAAGGTGTACCCCATGGTACACCGGCTAATCAAAAGCTATAGCCGTACTACTCAGTACACCTATCATAAATTCACTGTTTACAATCCAAAAGAAGACAAGAAATAAACTAGTTTTCATTTCTCATCCTCGCGGGTACCTGCGTGTAGTAAAAATGGTGCTGCCCAAGGGGCTCAGCAAACGTGCGTATAAACTCCGCATTATACGCGTGCTAGCTAGGGCACGCCGACTATTGACGTCCACTAAACATGCAGTGTCATTATTTCATACATACATGCTTTGCATTCAACATACATGCTATTACAATTCATTACACAATCCAAGACAACAATAATAGCACACATCTACTTACCTTCACAAGGTTAGCCAAATTATGCATCCGGGTTAATCGGAATGCTTTTACTCTTTTACTCATTACTTACTTTTTCTTACTTACAATTACTTACTTTCATTACTTTACTTACTCTTACTTACTTATTATACTCAAGTTAAGTCGTCGGGACCTCCGGCCCTGGGGACTACGCCGTCCCACCCCGGGATTTACTTGACTCACCAATCCGGGATGCTACCCACTTAAGGGATTTGGGCCGCGGACCAGTTTAAGAGTCAGGAATTGGAGCCAACCTCTCGTGACTCCGCATCCTCACGCTGGCCGAAACTATATCGGACTTCTACTCATTCCAATTTAATACCAATTTAAGTTAGAATGTTAGCTTGTTAGGAATAAGTTAGAAGTCCAAACACATCAATCGGTCACATACAATACATCATACATACACATTCATATTCAGCCAAACATTTCATGAATTATACAAACTAGAATTTAAGAGAATATTCACAACATACAACACTACATATTCACAAGTATGCATATTAACTAGATTTCGTGCATTAATCTTATTTGACGATCAATTAGCACACAAAAACACAATCAGAGTAACCAATATAGATACGGGGCTGAGGAATCCATACCGTTTCACCGTTGTACGTGTTTCCAAACGTCCTTCGGTGTTACAAATCAAGTCCTATTATATACATACAATGGAATGATTAATAAACCTATCATCAACTTACTTCTACTTACTATGTCCCTATACTTCTTACACTTACACTTTACTTAATTATTTTTCATTACTTAAGTTTTACTTTCTTACTTAACATTGGCATGCTTACATACATGCACATATATAGGTATATATATATATTATTTAGTTTAAATAATTTTTTTTTTGACCGGACCGGACTTGCGACCGACCTTGCAAGTCCGGTCCATTCCAGTAGCTCACATTACCGAAACTCTTCTGGCCGACCGAACTTCCAAGTCCGGTCGCAAGTTCCGTCCATTCCAGAAGGTTTCATCGGTGAATATTTCTGGCTCGACCGAACTTGCAAGTCCGGTCGATTCTAGTAGGTTATAGACAGGGAAATTTTTCTGGTCCGACCGAACTTGCAAGTCCGGTCGATTCCAGTAGGTTACAGACAGGGAAATTTTTCTGGTCCGACCGAACTTGCAAGTCCGGTCGCAAGTCCGGTCGATTCCAGTAGGTTACAGACAGGGAAATTTTTCTGGTCCGACCGAACTTGCAAGTCCGGTCGATTCCAAAAGCTTTCCCGTCTTTGTAAATCTGGGCTCGACCGAACTTGCAAGTCCGGTCGCAAGTTCGGTCCGACCCAGTATTTGCATTTTTATTTCTGTTTTCAGTCCTCTCTTTTACCCATTACTTCCCCATTGTTCCTACACTTATTCCCACATGTTATAACACTAATTAAACCTCTTAATACACCCTAGTTCACTCCTTAACTCCTTACACAATTCTATACTAATTCACTCACATAATTTTCCAAGTTTCTTTTCAACACTCACCTAGCTTCTTCTCTAGTTGCATTATGCTACAGATTTTAACACTTACACTCCTCTCCTACATCTCCCTCTTCTATTGGCATTTCTAGCACCTCTAATACATTACGACTACATTAGCTATCTCTCCTAATATACCCTCTATCTACCTCAATCAAAATCTGTTACCACCTACATTATTCACCTAGCTTTCAATTCATTAAGTGTTCTAATCCTAGGTAAATTTTGACATAACCTCCCCTAAAATCTTGCACTCTCACCACATTGTTTCAACCACACTTCAACGATCTATACCACCTGTTTACAGTCAATAACAATATACCCAATTTCTCATCCACAAACACTACACTACAACATTGAATTTCCTGCACTCAACATCTCATTCCCAATCTGTTTTGATAAGTTTTAAAATGTCTTTGAAGGGTTTAAAACACTTACATTCTCTTATACATTACTCTACTTCACAATACCATTTTCATTACTAAATTCAAACCTTCTAAAATCTGTTACATACATGTATATACCAAGCTACACAAAAGAGCATTCTTACCTTGTTTCTCCTTCTAGTTTTCTTTCTTCCTCTTGTTCCTTCCTTCTTTCTCTTCCGGTTATGGTTTCTCAACAATCTAACATTATAACCCATTCATAAATACACCATTTTAATATTAAAACTAACCCTAACATTACTTAAGCTTTTAATGTGGGTTTTAGGGTTTAGAAAATCCATTACCTCTCCAAGGGTGCAAGTGCTGTTTGGAATAGCTCAAGAACAAGACTTCTCACACTCCAACAATGCCAAAAAAATCGGCTAGAATACAAGGGAGCAAGCAAGAGTTCAGCTCAAATTTTCATTTTGCTTTTAAGGCTAGAAAAAGATGGAGTTTTGAGAATATTTTTACCTCAAAAGAACAAGGAGAAGGAGGGCCTTCTAATGGTGGTGTTGAAGCTCCAAATGGGACATACCCATAAAAACGAAAATGTTGGTTTTCGGATTTTGGAAAGATGGAAATGTAGCTCTTGAGGAGAGGATTCCAATGGTACAAGTTTTGTAATTTTTGGAGGGGATTTGAGGGAGTTACAAGAGGAAAGAAGAGAGTTTTGTGTTGTTTTTCTTATTCTCCATTGATGTCGGCTGGAGGAAGAAGAAATAGAGAGTGAGGGCTGTGTGTGTACGTGAGTGAAGAAGAATGAAGATAGGAGAGAGAGTAAGTGTGAGGGTGGGGGTTACTTTATTGTTTTTAATTATGTTTGTCTTTTGTGAGTAAAAAGAGAGTGTGAGGGAGTGTGAGGGGGCCTTAAAAATCGGACCACACACAGACCCATAAGGGTTTTAGAAATTTTATTTACAAAATTGGACACATAAGTTTGTGTTATTTGTATTTCTACCCCACAACTTCCCGTTTTTGACAGTTTTTACTAATCTCTCGTTTTATTGATTTTATTGGTCCTAAAGCTTCACTAATATTTATTAATGATTATTTAGTTGACCAAAATTGTTACGAGTCTATTTGACCCGCTTAAAGACGCGTTTTCCCGGTTACCTCGAAAAACGCGCTTTAAGGTTCGTTAGTGATTTTAATCCGTTTTAAGGATCCGTTTCCTTCGGGATTTGTTCCCTCATGATTATTTATACTTAATTAAGCCTCTAAATTATTTATTAGCCTAATTAATCACTATTTTTAATTACGGGGTATTTCAATCTACCCCCCTTAAGAAACTTTGCCCTCAAAGTTGCTCAAGGTTAATGGTTTAGTAAATCTACTCATTAGGCAAACCAATTGCCATAATGCATCTTACTACCACCTATGAGGTGTTTACTTCATTCCGCATTGCAAACATACACAATTCAAGCATCATACGCAATTCACCTACATACCATTCCACATTACACAATACACCATTACAATTCACAATACACATTACACAAATACATTACACATTACACATACATACATACACATACCAAGTTCACCTGCACTACACGTGCCATACAAAAGTCTATTACACACCTACACACTAAGCAATGCTTACCCCGAAGCAATACAAAGCAAAAGGGCTCTACCCCCTACTACCTATATTAAAAGGGGTACGACCCGTACCCGTATTGCTAAATACTAGACTCTCTAGTCTATGAACAGCTGTGGATTCTTAGCCTTCATGGCATCCTCCAGCTCCCATGTCGCTTCTTCGACATCATGGTTTGACCATAGGACCTTCACCATTCGTATAGACTTATGGCGAGTGTCTCTGCTTTCTACGAGGATTCTCCTGGGGTTTCAAATATCTCATGTTTGGCTCAATGGATAAGTGCTCGGGCTCTAACACATGAGAAGGATCAGCAATATACTTCTTGAGTTGTGACACATGAAATACATCATGGACACGCCCCAAGTCCTCAGGTAGTGCTAACCTAGGCTACGGATCCAACTCTTTTCGGTGATAGTGTAACGGCCCTACAAACTTTGGGCTTAGCTTGCCCTTCTGACCAAAACGGAAGCCACCCTTCATAGGTGAAACTCGCAAGAACACTTGGTCGCCCACGGCGAACTCAAGGTCGCGTCGTCGCACATCCGTATATGATTTCTGTCTATCTTGGGCTGCCTTGATGTTAGCTCTAATTTGCTGCACTTCAGCTTGCACTTGCTCAAGATACTCCGGTCCTATTGACCGCTTCACTTGACTCATCCCAACAAGGGTGTACGGCAAGGTCTACCGTATAGAGCTTGGAAAGGCGACATCTTAATCGAGGCGTGATAACTATTATTATACGAGAACTCGATAAGATGAAGCTTATCTAACCAACTCCCCTGAAAGTCCAAGGCACATGCCCGAAGCATGTCCTCCAGTATCTGGATGGTCCTTTCTGTCTGACCGTCGGTCTGAGGATGGAAGGCGGTACTCAACTTCAATTCCGTACCCAACGCTTCCCTTGTAGCTCTCCAGTATCTCGAAAGAAATCTGGTGTCGCGGTCAGATACTATAGTCTTAGGGACTCCGTGGTGTCTGATAATCTCCTTATCGAAAAGCTCAGCTAGCTTTACTACCTTCCAGGTGTCCTTCATCGGTATGAATCTGGCAACCTTGGTAAGGCGATCGACTACAACCCAGATCATGTTGAGTCCTCCCCTGGCAGGTGAGAGTCCTACAACAAAATCCATGGAGATATCATGAAATTTCCACTCCGGAACTGGCATAGATTGTACCATTCCGCCCGGTCTACGGTGTTCAAATTTTACCTTTTGGCATGTTAAGCATCTCAATACAAATTCCGTCACATCTGATTTCATTCCAGACCACCAGAAGTACCTCTTCATGTCTTTGTACATCTTGGAGGCTCCCGGATGGACTGACAATGTGGAACAGTGTGACTCCCGCAGGATGCGATCCCTTAGCTCAGCATTGCTTCGGGGGACGCATAGCCTGCCATTCAACCGAATCAAACCATCTTCATGTAGCTTAAAATCATACTTTTTCTTCTCAAATGTACCATTCTCGATCTTGTGTCTGATTTCGGTTAGGTAAGGGTTGCTCAACTGAGCGTCTCGCACCTCGTCAACCAAGCTAGAAGAAGCGAGTAGCGAATGGAGCGAGTGTGCTCGACGGCTCAGGGCGTCGGCTACAATGTTTGCCTTCCCTTCCTTATATTGCAAGTTGATGTCATAATCTGAAAGAAATTCCATCCATCTTCTCTGTCTCAAATTCAGTTCTTTCTGTGTGAATACATACTGTAAGCTCTTATGGTCGGAGTAGATGGTGATGCTTACCCCATAGAGATAGTGTCGCCATATCTTCAAGGCGAAGACAATGGCTCCTAACTCTAAGTCGTGAGTCGGGTAATTCTCCTCATGCTTTTTCAGCTGGCGGGAGGCATAAGCAACAACTTTGCCATGCTGCATGAGTACGCATCCCATTCCTTTGCCTGATGCATCACAGTACACCTCAAATCCCTCTGTGCCCTCTAGAAGAGTAAGGACGGGCGCTGAGGTCAATGAGTCTTTCAGTTTCTGAAATGATAGTTCGCACTCGTGTGTCCATACAAACGGTGCATCTTTCTTCATCAGTGTCGTCATGGGCTTAGCGACTTTCGAGAAGTCCCTTACAGATCTCCGGTAGTAACCGGCTAGACCAAGAAAGCTTCTAATGTTGGTAACAGTCTTGGGTCTAGGCCATGATCGTACAGCTTCTATCTTAGAAGGGTCAACCGAGATACCCGCGCTCGAGATGACATGTCCAAGGAATGATACCTGATCAAGCCAAAACTCGCATTTGGAGAACTTCGCATACAGCTGGTTCTCGTGCAGTGTCTCAAGCACTTTCCTCAAGTGGGTTACATGTTCCTCTGCTGATTTGGAATATACAAGTATGTCGTCGATGAAGACAACCACTGAAGTGTCCAACTGCTCACTGCATAAACGATTCATGAGGTCCATGAATTTAGCTGGTGCGTTTGACAAACCGAATGGCATCACCGTGAATTCGTAGTGGCCATATCTGGTACGGAATGCCGTTTTCTCGATGTCTTGCTCTTTGATTGCAATCTGATGATACCCTGAACAGAGGTCGATCTTGGAGAAGACTGAGGCTCCTTTCAACTGGTCGAATAGGTCGTCGATACGTGGTAGTGGGTATTTATTCTTGACTGTGACCGCATTCAGCTCGCGGTAGTCAATACATAGTCGGAGACTACCGTCCTTCTTCTTCACGAAGAGAACCGGTGCTCCCCAGGGTGATACGCTCGGGCGTATAAACCCTTTGTCTAGAAGGTCTCTTAACTGTTCTTTCAATTCGGTCATTTTTGCAGGTGCCATGCGGTACGGTGCCCTGGCAATGGGACCGGTACCTGGCAAAAGGTCAATTTCAAATTCCACTGCTCTCGGTGGTGGCATGCCGGGTAGCTCCTTAGGGAATACATCGGGATATTCGGATACAATGGGTACTTCATCACTGAACTTTGGATCTCTCTCCAGGTCTTGTATATAGCACAGATACACCTCTTGGCCCTTTTTGAGCTCCCGGTACATAGCCATGGCAGATATGAGTGTGGTCGAAGGCTCTCTCGGTCTCTGGCGGTAAGATACGGTAACCCCAGAAGGACTCTTGAGCAGCAAACGATGCTCGGCGCAGAGGATTCTACCCTTGTGCCGCTCCAACCAATTCATTCCAATGATTAAGTCGAATCCCAATCCATTGAATTCGATGAAGGAAATGGGAAACGCTTCGTTTTTGATTTCGATGGTGGCTGACTGGTAGTATTTAGTGCACTTTACTCGCTCCTTCGATGGGAGAGTAACCATGAAGTTCGGTAGCTCATCCGCATCTAGCTTCAACCTCTTCACAAAGGATGGTGATACGAAAGTGTGAGAGGCGTCGGAGTCGAATAACACATTGGCATCAATGCCATTTACTGGGAAGGTTCCCGTTAAGATGGTCCCACTTTTGCCGGCTTGTGCTTCGGTGAGGATGCTCAGGATACCTTCGGTACCGAGCCCACAACCTATTGAATTCACAATTGGATAAGTATTGATGGTGGACACAAGTGGAATTAAATCAACACTGCTCTTTATTGATAAACCAACCATCATACATGCCGTGTCTCTAATACACGTTACTAAAACATTACATGATACTATGAATTTAATACTTCCTAAAGGTAAGGTTCAGGCGTCCTGGTTTCATGTGTGTGGTATTGATTATTGCCGGCGGTGCCGTATTCAACTTGATCTTGTTGATCCCGTGATATAGCATCCTAGAGTTTCCACCCATGATTAGGACATCTCCTGATCTCAATACCAGTTTCTGTGCGAGGTCCACACGCTTCTGCTCGCTATACAGGAATACGGCGTCATCACCAATGGACCAAGACACTACGGGCCCTCCTTGTTCAAGAGATTCCGCTGTCTCGTCCTTGTCTTGGTGTAACCCAAGTCGTCCTTCTTTCTCGTAGAAGTTGACGATACAGAGATCCGCTTCAAGTGCGGGGATCGGTTCATGTTCGCATTGTTGTGCAATTTCTACTGCTTGTGTGACGAGTGTCTGAAACTCTGGTGGTATTATCGGTGGCGTCGCTCCATCTTGTGTTCGTGTCTCCTGGTATGTCTTGGTATAAGGATTCCAGTCCTTTCCCAAGCACATCATCTTCAGCTTCATCTTCGCTCCACCGGGGAATTCGGGTGTGTAAATCCACCTTGACCCGTTCCTAGCTCGTTGCATCGTCGGATGATTGAAATTTGTGCTTCGGGTGTCAGGTATCCCTTTAATAAGATCATACCTGGTCGGATGACCCGACACTGTTTGTTGGTGTAGTCGTGGTTGGTGATGTCGATCTCTTCTTGATTTAAGTTTACCAGGATCGGGTAACAGATACTAAAGCTTCCTATGGTTATAAATTCCATCTACGGTGAGTACTAGTTTCAACTACTTCATTTCATGCTTAATACACACTTCAATTTATTTACTCATGCATTCATCCAAACAGTTACTCTACTACTTAGACATGCTGTTTCAAGGATTAAAGGTTGAGATTATTACCTGGGCCGGACTTAGAACTGGGCCCATCACGGTCTATGACATGAAGGACAGGCTGCCTCTGAGGTGCACCCCGCGGAGGTCCCCGGGATCCCTGTCCCTGTGGTGCCTGCTGGGTCGGTGCATCGCCAGATGCAACCTCCTTGCCTTCCCTCTGTTTGTAGTTCTGGAAGTTCCCCCTTTGCTTCCCATTCTCTGGGCACTTGTTAGCGGTGTGACCGGGTTTTTGGCAGCTATAGCACTTGATGTCCCTCCCATAACAGTCCTTACCAGGATGGTCCTGGTTGCACTTTCTGCACACATAGGTGCGGCCATCGGAGAAGGTTTTGGCGACACCGGAGCTAGAACCTGAGGTTAGAGGGTTAGCACATGTGTGCGTGGATATACTAGATACATTACTTATACGAATACAGATTGGGTTAGGAATTTACCCTTAGGTGGGTGTGATCTCAGTGGCTTTGCTGCCACCGGTGCAGAATAACCAAGCTGAAGAAGCTCAGCTGTTTTTCCCTGCTCAGCATAGGCACTGCTCTCACCCTGGGATTTCTTTTGGGATTGCTGAAAGAACTTCCCTTTCTTCTTTTTCCAGCTCTTCCCCTGGTTCTGCTCCTCAGTGCTGGTGTTTTTGTTGTTGGCTTTGCGCTTCAGCGCGGTCTCTTCATCCCTTAACTGGCAAGTGATTTCAACGCGAGAAGCCGCGTGATAACACTCCTGAAATCTCGGGTATTAGCCGGGATTCTCATTTAAGGAAAGGATAAGGGAAAGATTCAAAGAATTCAAGGAATTTAAGGAATTGAAATGATACTAAGGGTTATCTGATATTTACCTGAAGGGAGGTAAATCTCGTGTAGCCCATACCGTACCGTAGGCGATGGCTCAGACCGCCATAGAAGCGATCGACCAACACCTGGCCGGTGTATCCTAGATCGGGAAGAAGACGGAGGATGGAAGTAAAGGTGCGGTAGTACTCGTCGACAGTCATCTTGTCTGTCATCTTTAAGGCATCCAACTCTAGCCTTTTCTTGGTCTTTACATGCTCCGGATAGTACTTGGAACGGAGGAGTGATGCGAAAGAATCCCAGTCGAATGTGGGGTCGCTGACGTGCTCGTGCTTAACTAGCTTCCACCAATCCATCGCAGCATCTTTGAGGTAATAGGCTGCTACTCTGACTCGAACTCCAGCAGGAGCTTCAAGTGTTTCAAAAGCCGTCTCCATCTCGGAGATGTAGGCCTCGAGCTTAGCCAGATCACTCTCGCCCCTAAAGCAAGGAGGGCGGAGTTCCGCTACAGCTTTTACCCAGTTGGCTTCTCTGCGTGGCGGGGGAGGGATTGGCCCCGCTTGAGTTTGTTGGTTTTGTTGGTTCTGTTGCATGGCTTGTATAACTTGTGGTAGCATCTGTGCTACCGTGGCGGCGACGATCTCAGCTATCGTCTGCGCGCCGGGTCCGTCATTGCCCCCTCCTCTAGGGCGACCTGGACCTCTTCCTGACATCTGAATATTTAACAGTTACATTAGGCTTGCAAGATATGACTCAAAGGTCTTGGAATTTAAGCAAAGTATCGTTCCTAAGAACGTCAAGGGTATCCGTTATTAATAACGGTAGTTCCTAGTTAGGTTTCTAAGCGTCCGTCTTAAGACGGTTGAAATCCTAACTCGGTAATCCCCTATGCTCGATACTATGGACATCAGAGCGTAACTACGCTCTGACACCACTTTTTGTAACACCCCAACCGCTAATCCTATGCTTACCGTCTAATCGTCCTATTAATCCTACGAGTTCGCAGCGGAAATATTACTTACTACGGCGGGTGGTACAACGGCGCTAACCGCCCATACGGCTAGCTAGGCTTACCTTACTTACAGTCACGGTCTGATGAACATAGTGTACCGAGCTACTAAATTACTTACCAAAATATCATATGCCAAATACTTACATCCTGGATCACCGAGTATTTAAAGTATATTCAATTACAACCTTTCAAGCTTACCAAAAGAATGAGTTTCTAAGGCTACTCATCTATACCAATTCCCATCCTATCAAAATCCAAAAAGGTGTACCCCATGGTACACCGGCTAATCAAAAGCTATAGCCATGTACTACTCAGTACACCAATCATAAATTCATGTTTACAATCCAAAAAGAAAGACAAGAAATAAACTAGTCTTCATTTCTTCATCCCTCGGGGTACCTGCGTGTAGTAAAAATGGTGCCCCAAGGGGCTCAGCAAACGCTGCGTATAAATCCGCATATACCGCGTGCTAGCTAGGGCACGCCGACTATTTGACGTCCACTAAACATGCAGTTCATTATTTTCATACATACATGCTTTGCATTCAACATACATGCTATTACAATTCATTACACAATCCAAGACAACAATATAATAGCACACATCTTACTTACCTTCACAAGGTTAGCCAAATTATGCATCCGGGTTAATCGGAATGCTTTTACTCTTTTACTCATTACTTACTTTTTCTTACTTACAATTACTTACTTTCATTTACTTTACTTACTCATTCTTACTTACTTATTATACTCAAGTTAAGTCGTCGGGACCTCCGGCCCTGGGGACTACGCCGTCCCACCTCCGGGATTTACTTGACTCACCAATCCGGGATGCTACCCACTTAAGGGATTTGGGCCGCGGACCAGTTTAAGAGTCAGGAATTGGAGCCAACCTCTCGTGACTCCGCATCCTCACGCGTGGCCGAAACTATATCGGACTTCTACTCATTCCAATTTAATTACCAATTTAAGTTAGAATGGTTAGCTTGTTAGGAATAAGTTAGAAGTCCAAACACATCACAATCGGTCACAATACAATACATCATACATACACACATTCATATTCAGCCAAACATTTCATGAATTATACAAACTAGAATTTAAGAGAATATTCACAACATACAACACTAAATATTCACAAGTATGCATATTAAGTCCGATTCGTGCATTTATCTTATTTGGTGATCAATTAGCACACAACACACAAATCAGAGTAACCAAGATAGCATACGGGGCATGAGGAATCCATACCGTTCACCGTTGTACGTGTTTCCAAACGTCCTTCGGTGTTACAAATCAAGTCCTATTATATACATACAATGGAATGATTAATAAACCTATCATCAACTTACTTCTACTTACTATGTCCCTATACTTCTTACACTTACACTTTACTTAATTATTTTTCATTACTTAAGTTTTACTTTCTTACTTAACATTGGCATGCTTACATACATGCACATATATATATATAGGTATATATTATTTAGTTTAAATAATTTTTTTTGACCGGACCGGACTTGCGACCGACCTTGCAAGTCCGGTCCATTCCAGTAGCTCACATTACCGAAACTCTTCTGGCCGACCGAAATTGCAAGTCCGGTCGCAAGTTCGGTCCATTCCAGAAGGTTTCATCGGTGAATTTTTCTGGCTCGACCGAACTTGCAAGTCCGGTCGCAAGTCCGGTCGATTCCAGTAGGTTACAGACAGGGAAATTTTTTGGTCTGACCGAACTTGCAAGTCCGGTCGCAAGTCCGGTCAATTCCAGTAGGTTACAGACAGGGAAATTTTCTGGTCCGACCGAACTTGCAAGTCCGGTCGCAAGTCCGGTCGATTCCAGAAGCTTTCCCGTCTTTGTAAATCTGGGCTCGACCGAACTTGCAAGTCCGGTCGTAAGTTCGGTCCGACCCAGTATTTGCATTTTTATTTCTGTTTTCAGTCCTCTCTTTTACCCATTACTTCCCCATTGTTCCTACACTTATTCCCACATGTTATAACACTAATTAAACCTCTTAATACACCCTAGTTCACTCCTTAACTCCTTACACATACTAATTCACACATAATTTTCCAAGTTCTTTTCAACACTCACTATCTTCTTCTCTAGTTGCATTATGCTACAGATTTTAACACTTACACTCCTCTCCTACATCTCCCTCTTCTATTGGCATTTCTAGCACCTATAATACATTACGACTACATTAGCTATCTCTCCTAATATACCCTCTATCTACCTCAATCAAAATCTGTTACCACCTACATTATTCACCTAGCTTTCAATTCATTAAGTGTTCTAATCCTAGGTAAATTTT
Source organism: Limonium bicolor (assembly GCA_023374045.1). Classification (NCBI taxonomy): domain Eukaryota; kingdom Viridiplantae; phylum Streptophyta; class Magnoliopsida; order Caryophyllales; family Plumbaginaceae; genus Limonium; species Limonium bicolor. The sequence continues at coordinate 316,721,083 of CM041778.1, read as the reverse complement.
GACATAACCTCCCCTAAAATCTTGCACTCTCACCACACTGTTTCAACCACATTTCAACGATCTATACCACTGTTTACAGTCAATAACAATATACCTAATTTCTCATCCACAAACACTACACTACAACATGAATTTCCTGCACTCAACATCTCATTCCCAATCTGTTTTGATAAGTTTTAAAATGTCTTTGAAGGGTTTAAAACACTTACATTCTCTTATACATTACTCTACTTCACAATACCATTTTCATTACTAAATTCAAACCTTCTAAAATCTGTTACATACATGTATATACCAAGCTACACAAAAGAGCATTCTTACCTTGTTTCTCCTTCTAGTTTTCTTTCTTCCTCTTGTTCCTTCCTTCTTTCTCTACCGAATATGGTTTCTCAACAATCTAACATTATAACCCATTCATAAATACACCATTTTAATATTAAAACTAACCCTAACATTACTTAAGCTTTTAATGTGGGTTTTAGGGTTTAGAAAATCCATTACCTCTCCAAGGGTGCAAGTGCTGTTTGGAATAGCTCAAGAACAAGACTTCTCACACTCCAACAATGCCAAAAAAATCGGCTAGAATACAAGGGAGCAAGCAAGAGTTCAGCTCAAATTTTCGTTTTGCTTTTAAGGCTAGAAAAAGATGGAGTTTTGAGAATATTTTTACCTCAAAAGAACAAGGAGAAGGAGGGCCTTCTAATGGTGGTGTTGAAGCTCCAAATGGGACATACCCATAAAAACGAAAATGTTGGTTTTCGGATTTTGGAAAGATGGAAATGTAGCTCTTGAGGAGAGGATTCCAATGGTACAAGTTTTGTAATTTTTGGAGGGGATTTGAGGGAGTTACAAGAGGAAAGAAGAGAGTTTTGTGTTGTTTTTCTTATTCTCCATTGATGTCGGCTGGAGGAAGAAGAAATAGAGAGTGAGGGCTGTGTGTGTACGTGAGTGAAGAAGAATGAAGATAGGAGAGAGAGTAAGTGTGAGGTGGGGGTTACTTTATTGTTTTTAATTATGTTTGTTTTGTGAGTAAAAGAGAGTGTGAGGGAGTGTGAGGGGGCCTTAAAAATCGGACCACACACAGACCCATAAGGGTTTTAGAAATTTTATTACAAAATTGGACACATAAGTTTGTGTTATTTGTATTTCTACCCCACAACTTCCCGTTTTGACAGTTTTTACTAATCTCTCGTTTTATTGATTTTATTGGTCCTAAAGCTTCACTAATATTTATTAATGATTATTTAGTTGACCAAAATTGTTACGAGTCTATTTGACTCGCTTAAAGACACGTTTTCCCGGTTACCTCAAAAAACGCGCTTTAAGGTTCGTTAGTGATTTAATCCGTTTTAAGGATCCGTTTTCTTCGGAATTTGTTCCCTAATGATTATTTATACTTAATTAAGCCTCTAAATTATTCATTAGCCTAATTAATCACTATTTTTAATTACGGGGTATTTCAAACACACTCAACTTTGAGGTTAGTTACTAACAATACTTAGTAACATTGAATGAGATAAGAAATTCACTCCCGTATTTGTTGGTTGGTTAATACACGTGAAAGGTTTAATTAACACTTCGTCTTTAAGACTTTCTTCAAACTGGAACGTGGGGGGAGTGAGGAATCCGGGATTGACTCCGGTCATGCATGTTAAGGAAAGGGGGTCGGTATCTAAATCAGATCCGACTTCCGCTTGAGGACTTGTCTTCGGACTTGTTGCCTAGGGTCGAATGTCGGCTCAGCTACCTTGGATTTCAGTGCAAGGTAGGAGGCAGATTAAGATAGTGCGGTAGGATCACCTAAATCCTAAGATTAAGATAAATTTTTTATTCAACCAATGGAGTTGATAGCTCATTGGCTAGGGTTGCTTTTGACCCGACAAAAATAAACATTGAGATAAGATACAACCATTTCTATTTAAAGAACGGTTCGTATACTGAGATTAAGATAAGGATTAAGATTGAGGTAAGGTAAGAATGGACTAAGTATAAGAGGAATTATAACTTGAGGAGTTAAATGATTAACTCTTATACTAAGGGAACACTTTTAAGTCGTTCAATGTCTGTGGACTATGCTTGTTCATTTATGGATTGTTGTTTGTTGCACTTCTCATTTATGTTGTGTATCTAATCAACTCTATGCTATCGACAATTAGTCGTCGTAGCCCCGTTAGCATGAGGGCTGTGAGAGAATTGTACAAGCAAAGGTGCAGACCCCCTCGGGGGTGAATTTTTACATTTTGTAGGTAAGCGTCCTATGAAGACTCATCTTGAGAGTAGGGGCGGTTAGACCTAGGTCGGGTTTAATTTTGAGTACGTGTTGCTTCTGTGCACCCGTCTGTTAATATTTAAACATATGAAGAATTATGTTGGTTGTTGAGATACTTGTAAACTTGGTTGGTGAATATTTTGGTTAGACGGTTGTAAGTATTAAAGTTCGGTTATTTCTGTTAATCAGACCGTTGCAAGGTCATGGTGTATGTTAGTTTCCGCTGCGACGTCATATTGGTGTTGTTAAGTTTGCAATTACCACGATTGGCTTAAGACTGGGTGTTACAGAACCTTGACACACTGTTGGAAGATGTAGAACAATACTTTACCAACAAACCGAGTACGCATGAAAACTTTATGCAGTCATGTAAAGAACCACTATACGCTGGATGTGATGCACTGACGCTGAACAAATTAAGTGTGACCCTGAAACTATTTAATGTCAAATCAAAACATGGATGGAACGGCGTAATTTTCATGGAACTATTGCAAATTATTAAGGAGATACTACCAGTGGACAATGTCATACCTACAACTACTTATGAGGCGAAGAAGTTAATGTGTCCAATGGGTATGAAGTACAAGAAAATACATGCTTGTCCATCGGGGTGTATTTTGTTCTGGAAGGAGTATGAGCTACATGATTGTTGTCCTAAATGTGGTGAATCACGTTATGTAAAGAAAGATCATCAGGACGGCAACAAGCTAAAGGTTCGTTCCCTTGCGAAGGTGTTATGGTATTTGCCAATAATCCCAAGGTTTAGGCGGTTATTTGCAGTTCTGAAGGATGCTGAAAAACTTAGGTGGCATACAACAAATAGGGTGGATGATGGTAAATTAAGACATCCTGCTGATTCACCGCAATGGAGAAACATTGACAGAATATATCCTGAGTTTGGAATAGAATCAAGAAATTTATGACTTGGCATATGCACGGATGGAATGAACCCGTACGACACTTTGAGTAGTGTACATAGTACATGGCCTGTTCTGTTGACTGTATACAACCTCACACCATGGTTGTGCATGAAGCCTAGGCATATTATTCTATCAATGGTCATATCCGGTCCAAAATAGCCAGGGAATAATATTGATGTGTTTCTGCAGCCGCTTATTGATGACTTGAAACTCTTATGGAATAAGGGAGCAATAGTATATGATTCTTATGCAAAGGAAAACTTCACACTGCTTGCTATCCTGTTTTGTACGATAAACAACTTTCTATCATACGGAAACCTATCTGGATATACAATCAAAGGAGCATTAGCGTGTCTTGTTTGCGGTGATAACACATGCAATATCTGATTGAAATATAGTGGAAAAAATGTGTACACGGGTCATCGAAAATTCCTTCCAAGACATCATAAGTACCGAAAGATGACAGATGAATTTGAAGGGACGACTGATCATGCTGTAGCTCGGCAACCTTTTTTAGGTTTCGATGTTTATAACCGGGTGAAAGATATTGTGAATAACTTTGGTCCTCCAACTAAAGCTACAGAGAAGAGTGTTTGGAAGAAAAGGTCGATATTTTTTGATCTTGAGTATTGGCAACATTTGCAAGTAAGGCATTGTATTGATGCCATGCATGTCGAGAAAAATGTGGGCGAAAGTCTTGGTGGATCGTTGCTAAACATTAAAGGGAAAACAAAAGATCATTTAAAGGGGAGAAAAGATTTAGTAGAGTTGGGCATACGAAAAGAGCTCCACCCGCAACAAAGAGGAACACGTATCTTCCTACCTCCCGCATGTCACACTATATCCAAAGTGGAGAAAAAGAGTTTTTGCAGTGCCCTTTCTGACATCAAAGTACCATCAGGGTACTCTTCCAACGTAAGAAGTTGGGTGTCCATGTCTGAACTCAAGTTGGTAGGGATGAAATCTCACGACTACCATGTTTTGATGCAACATTTGCTTCCCATTGCAATTCATGGGATTATCCCCCATGATGTCAGGAAAACCATTACAAATTTGTCTGTGTTTTTTAATGGAGTTTCTGCCAAAGTTCTAGATGTGCAGACACTAGACAAGTTGCAGGATGAACTAATTGTCAATATGTGCCAGTTGGAGATGTATTTTCCACCTTCATTTTTTGATATTATAGTGCATCTGCTTGTTCATTTAGTAAGGGAGATCAAGGAGTATGGCCCATTATATCTCAGATATATGTATCCATTCAAAAGATACATGGGTGTGCTTAAAAAAAATGAAAAACCGCAGACGTCCAGAGGGAAGCATTGTTGAAGGATATGTAACTGAGGAAGTGATTGACTTTTGCACCCACTACTTAGAAGGCGTGGACCACATAGGACTTCCGAGATCAAGACATGAGGGCAAGTTACAGGGTGTAGGTACAATCGAGAAAAAATGGTAAGGCTTGATTTTACTGCATTGTGTAAAGCACATCTAACCGTGTTGAGCCACGTCGAAGATGTTTAACCATACTTCGTGTCACACTTAAGCGCTCTCAGAGCACAACATCCGTCAATGAGTCAAGTGAGATTAAAGAAGGAGCAGAATGCTACATTCGTTACATGGTTTAAAGAAAAAGTTATGCATGAAGATTCAGGCAATGTAACTGAAATGGTTAAGTTATTAGTGCTCGATCCGAATCTTGATGTTTTATCGTACGAGGGATTCGATGTGAATGGGTTCTCTTTTTATACTGAACGCGAAGATCGTAAGTCAACAAATCAAAACAGTGGTGTTCCTCTAACAGCTTCACAGGAAATATATCAAGATGCAGGTAGTAAGGGAGTGACAATGAGGAAAGAGTATTGTGGTGTGATTCAGGAGATTTGGATCCTTAACTACACCTATTATGAAACTTGTGTCTTTAAATGCAAATGGGTAGAAAACAGGCACAGTTACCATCAGGTGAAACACGGTATGAAGTTGGTTGACCTAAACACATTGAAATACACAGAAGAACCGTTTGTAGTTGATTCTAAAGCTAGACAAGTGTTCTACTGTCGTGATCAATGTAATCCCAGATGGTCAGTTGTATTGCAAAGTAAGCGACAGATAGTTGGTGTTGATGGTGTTATGAACGAGGAAGATTATGACTGTGAAATGGAAAATGTTCCCCTCCAAATGCCAATGGAAGTTGATAATGTGACCAACTTTCAGTACACAAGATTAGATCATGGAGAAGGGTGGTGGGTGGAAAAATGAACAAAGAGTAAGTCTGGCATAAAAGTGAATGCTCAGCACATGCGTGTACAATTTATGATTGTTTATGACTCTATTTATGACGCTGACTATATATTTATGTAATGATATTATGCAGATTATGGATGCCAACAATCATGAGATGCTCCTACAGTGTGACGAGGAGATAGAGATAGATGCAGAGATGTAGTTAGCGGAGCATACACAGATCGTCATTGCCGCTGAGGCTCCTACGACCTCTTAGGACCCTTCTACGACCTCCAATGTTTTTAGGATCGCGATCCTAGTGTAGGATAGTAAGTGACCCCTAGGATCGGATCGTGGGATCGTTCGATCCTACAAAAAGTGAGTTAATATTGTTCAAAAATATACATATGTTATAAACAACTTCTATTTAAAGCATAATGTTTAATTTGAGCAAGATTATATAGCATTATTAAAAAATAAATATTAAGACCACAACTATGATAGCACACTTACAAAATTAAAATATAGATAAGCAAACCGTATGAATTCTCATAATATTGTCCATAAAAAAATATAAAATTTAAAAAGATAGGTTAAGCATAAATCAAATCCAGACTTCATAATTTTTATGTATGTCTTTATTTCTTTCATCACCCTCCCAATAAACATTATGAGCTACAAGTTCTTTATTTACAAAATCATGAGTTTTCCTATCCATGCTCATTCAAAAGAGTAAGTAAGCAATGAAACACAAAGTCAAAATGAGTTCTAACAGCTTATTGTTTCAATTATAAACCAAGAAGAAAATAATGATAAATGTAATCAACAATATTTTATAAATTTGTATTGGTTCTTTTTTTTCATTATCTATATACTTTAGAGCTTTATAATTTTGAATTTTTCAATCATTACAATTTTAAATAACACTTTAAATTGTATACATTTTTTAACACCTAGTACCTATTGTAATCTTTCATGATGGAGAGTAACAAGAAGTGATATTCCAATCTTAATCCTTATCCGCTCAATGACCTCAAATAAATCTACATATAAAAGTTTTTTTAATAACATTCAGTTGCAATGTTCAAAGTCATAATATCTTATGGAGTATAGAACTTTCTACAAATTTTTGAGATCTTTTTGTTTCTTTATATGTTATTAAGATATAATTCACATTGATATGAAAAACATAAACTATAAATAAAGTTGGGATCAATGGGATCGTAGGATCGTATTATAGATCTAGAGTGTAAGATCGTAGGATCGTGCAATGGAATCGTGATCCTTTGACGATCCTACATGGCTCCGATCCTACCTGTGATCCGGATCGTAACTATGAATTTGGATCGTAAAATCGTAGGATCGTGGGATCGAATCGTGATTCTGTGAACATTGATGACCTTTCAAGGTCCTTCATGAAAGACACGAGGACTGCCACATGGTCTAAATGAGAAGAAGGAGAGTGACATGATTGATCTGGTGTGGGATAGGTATATGTTACACCTATATGTTATTCTGCTTTATTTTTCTTATATATACTGATATTTATACATTTATATGTAGTACTATATATATTATGTATGACTAACATATAAACTGTATATATTACAGGTATCATAGACCCACTAGTGCGTCTAAGCAGAAGTTTGCCAGCGCCATGGGTCGATCGGTTAAGACCCATTGCTGTATCAACAAAAACTAGAGGAACCAAGATCCGGGAATAAAGAAGATCATGTGGATGAGATTGAAGAAGAAGAAGTACCAGATCCCAGATGAAGCATATGATAAAGTGCTGTCACTGCTTGCTTTGCGTATGTGATCGTTCAAAAATACTGGTGGCTGGTTGGATAAATACAAACAACCCGAAGAAGATGCCTCCCTATGAATTGTACGCTGGCATGATCACTGAGGATGAGTGGAAGGAATTATATGAAGCACATATCACCCCTGAGTTCAGAGTAAGTAATTGTTTTCATAGATTAACTTTTAAGTTTATGTTGTTAATATAACAGGATAAAGTTAAAATGAATTGTATTCTTTCCACAGGCAGTTCAGAAAAATGCCCGACAGAATCGCTTGAAAGATCAGAACCCACACTACATGGGCCGAGCTGGGTACGCGGGACGTATACCAGGCAGGATTGAAAAGGGGTATCTGAGGCGTATGCGTGAGGACGACACAGTTGAGCCGATTCAGAGTCTGGATGAGGTGAATCGGGCACAAGCATACATGCTTGGCCACCAATTAGAGATGGATGGTGAAATGTATTATCCGCGGAAGGAGACTGCAGACTTAGCTGCAAAAATTGTGAGTATCCTGAGTAATATTTAATAGTTTATAAAATTTTCTTACAATTTATGTATGTTTTACTTATTTGATCTAATTCATAATTTACATTTTTTTTTTGCATGTACAAGACTGCAGAGGGTGCTGATTCTTTTCTTGGCCAGCCTCATAGTCAGGATGATCCATTGAACAAAGCGCTTTGCAAGAAGGATTGCCCTGAGAGAGTTCAAGGATTTGGATCCGCAGTGCATCAGAGGGATGTTTTTCCTCGCTCCCAGCGGATGGGGAGGGAGGAAGAAATAAGGGAGATCGAAAGGAAGTTGACACAACAATTCCAATCTAATTTGTAGCAGTAGATGCAACAAATGGAAACAAGATTGATGCAACAGTTGAGTCAGGGGCATCAATCTTCTAGCTCATCAGTGGATGCCCCTGCACCCGCTTCCACCCCTACATCTGCTTCCATCCCAGCACCTGCTTTCACCCCTACACCTGCTTCCACCTCTGCATCGTCTCAGGTTTCGGTTTCTTACACCGTACCTGCACCTTCTGATCCATTCCCATATGCCAAGCTTCAGGTATGTAGCTTTGTCGTTATTTATTTTTTCAATTAATCAAAAGCATGCATGTTGCAATGTATGAATCTAATTGTTTGTGTACGTTTATTAGGGAACCAATAAGTGTCGTCTTCTGCAGATTAATGAACATGGCACCTTTGTAGTTGCAGTAGCCACAATTCTACAGATTGATTCGGCATCATTGTGTCATTTTAAGCGGGTTCCTGCCTGGTACTGTAACACCCCTACTGTAAACTTAACGATAAATCGACACTGCAACGGGAAATATATAACTTAAACGATAACTGAACGAGTTGGTGTTACACGTCGTTAGCCACCCACGTGGCTAACAAGGCAGAATACATACAATTGTATCGGTCTGATGCACAGACTCCCGAGCATAGTACTAACAACCATAAATACAACCAACCTTACCGAGTATTAATATTTATAACCATCACTGTATAACTGCCATTCCAAAATATATCACCACGGGAGCACAGGCGCATCCCGGGTCCAACATCCCAAACTAACAAAAGTACTTCATAACACCTAGGATCTAAAGCCAATCTACTTCCTCGATCCTCATCCTGCAAAATGAAATATGGTGCCCCAAGGGGCTCAGCAACCCATGGTTGGTATGGCTAACGTGTAGTCCGTCGGCTACCAGGATACACGCAACCAATTGTCATGATAACATGGCATTAATTTTAACATACAACTTTCATATACATAGCAATAAGCACTGCATCACAAACATGAACACATAACATAACGGAAACGGTTCTCTTTAGGAACCGAACTGAACATAATCAGTCGACTTGGAGAGCCTAGAGAATGACATCAAACTCATGTTAAGCTCGTTACATAACTCGTTACCGTTCTGTTGGATGAACGAATAACTTAACCCCAAGGTGTGTCGGATATAGTGATCCAAGCACACCGTATATAAAATTCCTCCTAGTCTGAACATTAGTCAGATAAATAGCCTTTGTTAAGCTTGAGGGTGATTGTAGTCCAAGAAGGAAAACAACCATTACATAAAGAGAGAGTCGAACTTGATACAGATATCGACCCCCGTTCATACACGTGTGGCCGGAACGACTGGATTCCTCACTCCCCTGTTAACACTTGTTAGAAGTCCCATTGTTGAAACTCAACACATTAAATCACAAGTAGGTGTTTAGGTCCAATTTGACACACAAGGGAGATGAGATACTGTAACACCCCTCTCCACAATCCCGATATAATCTCTCACGTAGCAATAAATAAAACGTCTCGTAGCGAAAATAACCAAACTGCTAATAGTAGTGATAACGAGAAATACCTATACATCATACTAAATCCATAAATCATAAACATCGACAAGTGAGCGTCTACCCAAACCTGAAAATACACAACCTTACCATAAGACCATACACCATCTTCATTGCTATACAACATCTCCAATTACCCTGTTCCTGCTCTTCAGCTCCGACAATGATCAACAACCTGTAATGGTGTAGTATCAGCGATAGACGCTGAGTATGCCGGGCCTGGACCCTAATGGTCACTTGTCATTTTAACCATCTTATTATTAGATTGGTTTCACGCTTTACCATTTTACAGATATATTCAATACTGTAATAAACATGCATAATAAATTTAACCATCCATCCAAGTATCCATAAACATTCAACCATCCATCCAAATATCCAAACATTCATTTAATATTCCATACAACATTTATATATCGAACGTATCGAGTAATAACAATATAATGTACAATGTACATTCGCCGTAGCGTACAGTTTTCATATTTAATTTACCTTAGCCTCGTAGGCTCCATTCAACCATCAACACACAATAAAATAACCACAAGTATAACCAATGAACAACAAGGCGAAACAACGAGAATAATAAACAAGTACTAAGTCTCGTCCATGGTATAGTTCGCCACTGTATAAGTCTCAATTGTTTTAGTTGTTTAGTTATACCTAGTGACAATGTCTCGTTAAAACGACATGTCTCTAGTTACCCATATATTATGGCGGGTCACCCACGGCAGTAGCCACTCCAACGGTAGAGTCTCCGACCAACGAGCCACTCTAGCTCACGGGAAATTTTCTTGATACTTCTGACCCGTACGCGGACATCCTGGTATCGTTTTTGTGATCACAGCGCGCACCAAGAGCCCCATCCTCTTGGCTTTACTTCCATTCCATTAATTAATTAATTATACCATCGCATCGCATTACCAAATTTTCTAACACAGCAGACTAAGGTCATTAGTCCAATCCGGAGTTTGTAAACTCGGGATCCAGTGTTAGATACGAGAGCGGCGTATAGAAAGGCCAATGCTCCGTACAAAAGTCTCAGATAATATGTATATGTTATTATCATAGTGCTACAATGTTTTACTTACGTTCCTTATATCTCATATAAGATAGCACCATAGCCGCTAGTTCGTTTTATATATATTGGTTCATATATACGAACCGATACAGTTAACTCAACAACAGTAAATAATAAGCAGCTATAAATATACAATTCATGCATATTAATTAACACATTCAGACAATCAATCTTGTCACAGATCACACAGAAGTCTGAACTGAGGAAGCCCTCAGAGACAATCAGAGACACATAACAACATACAAGTTATATCAACCAAATCCGAGCCCAAGGAGCAACCTTAGAACAACTCGGATCAAACCCTTTACATACCGTTCACCCTGATCGTATTACGGTGGAGTATGAATCAGCAAGATCCTATGCTCCGTGTAGTCCGCTAGCTCGTCGATCGTCTTGTCATAAGTATAATCTAAACGGTATTAAAACTATAAGTCAATCTCCATGATTAACTACATCCGGTATTTCCGAATAATAAGTAACCCCGACAGTTCACCCCTTTTTTCTACAGTTGTTTGTTACGGGTTTCTCTAAAACAGTCGGTTTTTGTTACTTAAAACCCATACGTCATATTTTTCAACTATTAAGTTTAATTCGTTATATTTCTTTTTAATCTTATCCACCCATTTAATTTAGTTACGTAACCTATAGTTGCATGTATTCATGGATGATTGTATTATATCATTATTTTTTTGTATTGTATCCAAAACTCATAACTTATAGTTCATAACTATATTTTTTTAAATAACCACCATCACTAAATCATATGGTTCTCAACCAAAATATATATCCACCTTATATACATTATCCTTGTGTATGTATATATTTACCACGTAGGTAACTCCCATGAGTTTAATAAACTCTTGTATTTTATGTTACATTTGATCATCTTCTTTTAGATGATTATTCCCATTAGTTGTATTATATCATACAACTTATATTAAGATTATTATCCTAATATTATGTAACATTTTATGTTGTATAATTACAACTCCTAAGGTTTATTCAATAAATACCTTAGTTTATAAATTCCCTTTATTTATAGTTTGACACATTATTTTATGTGAGTACCCTTCCTTATATTAATTCCACCTAAACCATATAATTGTTGTAACATTTATAACATTATAGACCTTAGTCTAAAATTCATTTTCCAAACTTTATCAATTCGGTAAAGCCCTTGAATTTATTTAAATTCTATTTTGACCACATAACATTATGTAATGCTATACCATATGCTAATATCGTTTGACATGATATTCCTATTTCCTTTAATTTAATAACCTATGGTTTTTATACCAAACTATTTATTATTGCCGCATGGGCACCATATCAAAACCATATTCTTTTCCATAAACCATAGTTTCCTTAATTTACAAAATCACCCCTTAAATCATACCATTTATATATTCCATTTAATATAACATTTCTAACTTATAAAAGAGTGTAGCCTATGGTTATTTTTTGTAAATTCCGAACAGCCCTTGTGTTATTCTATAATTGCCATTTGGCCCTATTTATAACACATAGTTTCATAATTCATTAAAACTATATATATACATATATCTTAATAAACACTCTTATATTATTCTAAAAATCATCAAATTTCTCCAAAGGGTTATTATTACCTTTATTAACCCATATATATCGGTATTTACTACACCACCTCATATATTTCTCCAAAGTGTCATAATGACATAATAACTATATATTATACATATATAGTGTGAGCCTCGATTTTAAACCCTATCCTATGTTGGTTAAAGCTGGTTAGGATCTAATCGGGTTTTAGGTCCACTTATAACCTAAGATTAATAACTATGTCATATAACAATAATTATTAAAACCTAAGCTAGCTCACTGGAACCTATTATGAGTCGCCACCTAATTTTAACCTAGAGTAAATCAGGAAAGGTAGAGTTCGGGTTCGGGGGCTTGGTATTCGACTTATTTAGGGTTCAAATTACTTTCATTACCCTTCCTAGGTCGTTTTTCCTCTACTTGGTTTATTTACGGCTTATTACGAGTCGTTTTAACCTAAGTGCGCAAGCTTCTGTTTTTTTGTGTTTTTTAGCATTTTTTGACAGAAAATTAAAGTGAAATTAAAAGCTACCTAAACTAGGGTTTCGGAGGCAGAATTAGGTCAAATTTCGTTTACATCCGTAGCCACGGACACCATGTCCGAGACCACGGACCCAGTTAACCCAATTATACAGAAAAGTCTCAAAAGTTTGAAAAGTCCGGGGCCACGGACAGGCTGTCCGTGGGCCCGGACATTATTTTAGAAAACCTAAATTTTAAAATTTTAAAATCCCGCCGCCGTCCGTGGGCGTCCGAGGCCACGGACAACCCGTCCGTGGTCCCGGACCATAGGTCCGAGATCTTGGACAACCCACGGACAGGGGTTTTATGGTGGTTCCCGAAGGTGTTTTCGGCTCAAAATTTATGCACGTGTAGCCTGGAAGGTGTACAATTCGTTAGTAATTGAAAGATTGCAGTTTTAAGTCGAATTATGTACGAAACTTGACGAACAAGTAACAAGGCAAAAACAAAAGTAATTAGCAATACAGAAGCGTAAAAAGGTTAGTTTGAACCCAAAATTTGACAGAGAGTTAATAAGGTCGTGGAGAGTTAGAAAAGTAGAATTGCAACCTGTTTTACCTTCAGATTCGTGGTGTTTCTTCACGTCGGGATTCTTCGGAGGCCTCGTTGATGGCGGATCCGGAAGAACATCGAACCGAGCTTCTGACTCCTTGCTATTCTTGATGTTCTTCACGTTTTGGTGCTGTTTTGGCGAGGGTTTGATGATGGATGATGTTGTGGGAGTTGAAAAATGTGTTTTGGTGTTGATTTCGGTGAGATTTCGGTGTTTGACTGTGGCTCTGGAGTTCAAAACGTGGAGAGAGAGAGACGGCTGCCTTCTTTGAGAGTCTAGGGTTCTTTAGGTTCTCATTTGATCATGGGATAAGGTTCCTTATATAGGCTTCCTTAAAGATAGAAAAATCCGATAAAAACCGGGATTTACCGACATTTTAGCTCAAGGGCTTCCAAAAGGAATTTGATTATGAAATTTTACACATGGGTAAAAGATGATATTTCTGAATTTTCTAAAGTGGAATCGATTTTTTGGATATTGGAATATTTTTAAATTCAATTTCTCGTCAGATTCAATTAGAAATTACTAGAAAATTATTGGAAATTCGAAAAATCAAATTCCAACGCCATTATGCTTCAAATGTCATCCTCTGTCAAGGGTGAAAATTTCAAAGCATTTTGAATTGATTTGACCCTTATTTGGAGGAGAGAGAAAGCCTATTGGGGGCTTAAGAGCCTTGAAAATTTACGAAAGTGCCCTCGGAGATGACTAAGATGTCCCTAGTACTCTGAAATGTGCCGATCGAACGGGAACCTCGCTACTAGCCTATTAGTAGAGACTCTCTTCCGGGGGGTTGAAATTTTGGGTATAACAGATTGCCCCCCGTCAACTAGACTTTGTAATGGAAATGAAAAGGCTAGTTGATGCTTGAGTGATACCCCAAAATTTTGGATCTTAAAAGACCACACGTGCAATCCGACAAGTTGCATCGAGCTATTCTAAGGCGCTGACTACCTATGAGTAAAGTGGAAGGGTGTCGAGCGGTTCTAAGGCGTCGACCACCTAAAGGTGATAATGAAGTAATGTCAGACTATTCTAAGGCGTTGACTACCTATAATGAATGAGATGATGTCAAGCTATTCTAAGGCGTTGACTACCTATAATGAATGAGATGATGTCAGGCTATTCTGAGGCGTTGACTACCTATCAGTGATTGAAAATTGGTGTTAGGTCGAGTTCTTCTATTCGGGTGAGTTCTGCTGCTCTAGTGAATCTGAATCTTTGGCTGAGAATCTATATCTCTAAAGAGTCTGTACCTTCGGCTGAGAATCTGTATCCCTGAAGAATCTGTACCTTCGGCTGAGAATCTGTATCCCTGAAGAATCTGTATCTTCGGCTGAGAATCTGTATCCCTGAAGAATCTGTATCTTCGGCTGAGAATCCGTATCCCTGAAGAATCTGTATCTTCGGCTGAGAATCTATATCCCTGAAGAATCTGTATCTTCGGCTGAGAATCTGTATCCCTGAAGAATCTGTATCTTCGGCTGAGAATCTGTATCCCTGAAGAATCTGTACCTTCGGCTGAGAATCTGTATCCCTGAAGAATCTGTATCTTCGGCTGAGAATCTGTATCCCTGAAGAATCTGTATCTTCGGCTGAGAATCTGTATCCCTGAATTATGACGAGGAGTCTCATACGAATAGATGCAATGGTCATGACGAAAGTTAATTATGAAAGTGCCAGACGTGCAATGAGGATGTGCATGTCAAAATACGATCAAAGTGTATGTAAGAGATTTGTCCAAAACAAGAAATTGCTGAAAGAGGTGCCAAACGTGGTAGTGTTTGAAGAATAATCTGTTTAATGAAAAGGAAAGCGAAATTATCATTTCCTAACCATAGACTTCGGACTTGTAATTATCTCCTAGAAGATGAACATGCCATCGGTGGGGTATGGTGTATGATGTAAAGGTGAGGGCTTATGTAGGCCTGTGGTGTTTGATGTGGAGGTAAGGGCTTATGCGGGCTGGTGGTGTGTGATGGTGGTGGTGATGTTTAAGCTCTGGGTTCCAATTGGTGTTGTCATAGCAATTGTTGGAACCAACAATTGCCCCCAGTATTTTTCCCTTAAGACAATCTGAGCTAGAGTTCGTGGCAATCGATCGTTCCGATCGATTGCCCCCAATATTTTTTTTATTAAACGTGCGAACGAGTCTCGTCCTTACAGGGTCAGGGCTTATGTTTTTATGTGGTGCTTCCTAACCTACACTCGGCGTGTTTGGTGCTTGCACTCGTTCCTCACCCACAGTCACAACTTCTAGACCATTGAATTCGATATTTGATGGATTTACGCATTTGATCTGTTACTTTCACGTGATTGGACACACAACTATCAAGTCGGAAGTCTTTAAAGCTTATAACGTGGCCACGGGGTGTGATGAAGGACAACAGGACCATGGAGGGATATTTGAGGTATGTGGAGCTTAAGTGGGTGACCAAAGCTGCAACTTGCGCCTTCTCTCAGATTCATCTTCCTTGTCTTGAAGTCGTCTAACTGCTTCATGCTGACGTTGTTTTTGAGCTTCTGGACTTGGACTTTTGAAGTTGTCCTTTACACCATTTCTCTTTTCGTCTTTTGGATTTCTTCGAGGCACTTTGGTTTTGCCTCTTTGTTTGATCCTTTCTTGACTTTGCCTTCGGGGTTCTTGTGTTTCCCGGTTTTGAGTTTTGAGAGCTATTTTGATGTGAGCTCTTTTGATCCTATGTCACTTTGGGACCATTTGTGGATCACTTCGTCATGCTGATAGCGGCTTTGCTTCTCTGGATGATGAAAACGTTATCTGAGAGTCAGGCTCCTCGCTTCCTTTGGTCACCGGGTTGGTTATTCATCACGGGCTGGCTTGCTCTGTGGAGCTTTGCAACATCGAAAAGGGATATATGAAAGGCTCAGCGGGGTGCCTAGGGTTTAATGTCAGGGTTTACAAGCTTTTAGCTATGTGGTGTTGTACCTAGGTGCTTTGTCATTCCTGATAGTTGTGTATCCGTTCGTTGTTACTTTTCGTAGGTCTAAGAGTAAATTTACAAATTATCTCCTTCGATCGGAGTCATGCCGTTTGCCTTACCTTTGAATGTGGTCTCACCGGAGTCGTGTAAAAATGACACGCTCGTTCACTCATGGTTTTTCCGCTCAAGACACTCTCGTGAATTTCACTCAGAGGCTAGTTCACACGCTTAACCGAAAGATTCGAAAACAATGATTCTAAACTCGGATTGCCCCCAGTATTGATTTGGGGTTTGTGACAACAGTTTGATAGATGTGGGCCTTGAACCTCATTGAGGGTTGTTTGGATATTATGGGTGAGTTGTGGAATTTGGTTAGGCCTGTTCAAATTTTTAGAAACAAGAGACAAGTCGTTCCATTGCATAGTCAGAAAATGATTACTTCGTGATCCTTGAAAGACATGAGTGCTCTTTTTTTTAGTTTTTTCGAATTAATGAATGATGCTTTGTACAAAAATTATGAAAATGGAACTATGTTTTATTCAACGAAAAATAAAGTTGGAAATTACAAACTCGGGAAAACTATCGAAAATGATCAGGGAAACTAACTACTACAAAAGTTGAAAGACGACTAATCTAAGAAAAGAAGCACATTTAATGAGAAAAAAAACACATTTCTGATGATGCTTGGGCACGCGTGCTCTGCGCTCTCCACCACGTTCTTATAATTGGAGCCCTTGGTCGATCAGGTCCTGGATTCTGTGTTGTAGGGCCCTACAGTGGTCAGTGTCGTGACCGGGCAGCTGATGGAAGTGACAAAATTGATTAAGATCCTTCCCCAAGAGTAGTTCCTGGCCTCAAGGCGAGCGGTTGCATCGGATATCTTCCTCGAAGCTCCTCAAGTGCTTGTCTTGGTGTTCGGCCGATGTCTGTAAACTCTCTCTGTCGAGAACTCCGTCGGGATGGTTCTACTGTCCCAACGCTCCAACCAGGTCCTCTTGACTGTCGATCACTGCCCTCCTCATGTTGCCTGGTTCTCTTATGGGTGCAGCTTTGGGTGCAAGTTGCTGCTCCTGGTTGTCTGATCACTTTCCTGAGTTCTGTAGCAATTTCTTTGACATTCTCCTCCAATCCTCGGACCCTAATGGAGCCAACTTCAATGCAGTCATAAAGGGTGTTGAGAAGCCTGTCCACTAACGCATCCCGAGCTTGACGTTCGGACTCGAGGGAAAGAGCCTTTGCTTTCAACTCTTCGATAACAGCAACGTAGTTAGATTCCACGGCGTCCATGGCAGCACTATGCCTCTGCTCCATGGCTTCAATGGTGGCCATGTGCTTTTGTTCCAAAATTGCGAGCTGGGCTTCCATGTCGATTGGACCGCACTTAGGACTTGAGTCTACCTGTGTCCAAGGTGTCCATTATTAGCTAACAAAAGGAAATGGGCTAAAAGATACTAAGGTGAGAATGACGCTTCACAAGATAGATCAAAACAGACTTAGGCTGAAAGCAAGTGGGCCAGGATACCCAGAGAATGAGGTGTTTGGGCTGGAGTATCTTTCAGACTATGAACTGGAATTTGGACTGAAATGTAAACAGATGGTTTGATTGGGCCTGAGAGGTAACACCTAGATCTAGGGTTTTGGACCAGGGCCCGAATAAGAAGTCTACCTAGACTAAAATGAGCCCTTGGGCCGGAATGTGTTTGGGCCTGGAGTAAAGCACATGGGCTGGAATGGTCCCTAAATCACAAATGGGCCTAACTTTCTTTGGGCCAGAGAAGATGGTTGCTAAGCAGAAAAATTTATTTTCAGAACTTGTGGGTTATTTCAAGTTCAGGTGGATTTCTTTTTTTTTGGGGCCTAGAACTAATTGGATAATTCAAATTGGGCCAGAAGAGAAATCACCTAAGTCTAAGCTTTTGGGCCGAAGCCTGAATGACTCACATATTAAACCAAACAGGACCTCTGGGCCACAAACAAGTAGAGCCGCCAATTCAGTTGGGCTAGGTTAATGTAGGAGAAGTTCCTATCAATCTCTAGGCTGGGTAATGGGCCGATCATACAAGCAAACAAGGCCCACACAAATTCAACATGTCCTCACTTGATGGTTAAATCAATTTGGGTATGGATCGATCCGGAGAGGTGCTTGGGGCTTGGGCCCAGGTCGCCACAAAGGAATAGGGCTTGCACGCTATTTTCTTTGGGCTTCCCCACTTTTTTCACATCACCTGAAGGTGTGCGTATGCGGCCGGGTCTTTGACTGACCAAACAATGGGCTAGGTAAGGACACTGCCAGGAAAACACTTGGGGCTAAGGCCCAGGTATTAAGGGGATGTGGTTAGACGACATCCTCCTCTTTTCCCCCGCTTATTCACATCACCTAAAAGGTGTGAGTCCCTGACAGGGGACCCTCAAACGGGTCCCGGGATGAAATCGGTTTAGGTGGACCCTCGCTCTCATATGATGCAAAGGTGCGGAAAATTAAAGTGCGCACAAAAGTAAACAAACAAAGTAATAAAGCCATAAATAAACATTTTTCGAGTTAAGCCCTCTTTCTTAAAATTAATCAAGTTAATATTAAGAGTTTGTCCCCAGCAGAGTCGCCAGTCTGTGAGCCTCGATTTTAAAACCTATCCTATGTTGGTTAAAGCTGGTTAGGATCTAATCGGGTTTTAGGTCCACTTATAACCTAAGATTAATAACTATGTCATATAACAATAATTATTAAAACCTAAGCTAGCTCACTGGAACCTATTATGAGTCGCCACCTAATTTTAACCTAGAGTAAATCAGGAAAGGTAGAGTTCGGGTTCGGGGGCTTGGTATTCGACTTATTTAGGGTTTAAATTACTTTCATTACCCTTCCTAGGTCATTTTTCCTCTACTTGGTTTATTTACGGCTTATTACGAGTCGTTTTAACCTAAGTGCGCAAACTTCTGTTTTTTTGTGTTTTTTAGCATTTTTTGACAGAAAATTAAAGTGAAATTAAAAGCTACCTAAACTAGGGTTTCGGAGGCAGAATTAGGTCAAATTTCGTTTACGTCCGTAGCCACAGACACCATGTCCGAGACCACGGACCCCAGTTAACCCAATTATACAGAAAAGTCGAATTTGAGGAAAAACTAAAGTTTGAAAAGTCCGGGGCCACGGACAGGCTGTCCGTGGGCCCGGACATTATTTTAGAAAACCTAAATTTTAAAATTTTAAAATCCCGCCGCCGTCTGTGGGCGTCCGAGGCCACGGACAACCCGTCCGTGGTCCCGGACCATAGGTCCGAGATCCCGGACAACCCCCGGACAGGGGTTTTATGGTGGTTCCTGAAGGTGTTTTCGGCTCAAAATTTATGCACGTGTAGCCTGAAAGGTGTACAATTCGTTAGTAATTGAAAGATTGCAGTTTGAAGTCGAATTATGTACGAAACTTGACGAACAAGTAACAAGGCAGAAACAAAAGTAATTAGCAATACAGAAGCGTAAAAAGGTTAGTTTGAACCCAAAATTTGACAGAGAGTTAATATCGTGGAGAGTTAGAAAAGTTGAATTGCAACCTGTTTTACCTTCAGATTCGTGGTGTTTCTTCACGTCGGGATTCTTCGGAGGCCTCGTTGATGGCGGATCCGGAAGAACTTCGAACCGAGCTTCTGACTCCTTGCTGTTCTTGATGTTCTTCACGTTTTGGTGCTGTTTTGGTGAGGGTTTGATGATGGATGTTGTGGGAGTTGAAAAATGTGTTTTGGTGTTGATTTCGGTGAGATTTCGGTGTTTGACTGTGGCTCTGGAGTTCAAAACGTGGAGAGAGAGAGACGGCTGCCTTCTTTGAGAGTCTAGGGTTCTTTAGGTTCTCATTTGATCATGGGATAAGGTTCCTTATATAGGCTTCCTTAAAGATAGAAAAATCCGGTAAAAACCGAGATTTACCGATGTTTTAGCTCGAGGGCTTCCAAAAGGAATTTGATTATGAAATTTTACACATGGGTAAAAGATGATATTTCTGAATTTTCTAAAGTGGAATCGAATTTTTTGGATATTGGAATATTTTTAAATTCAATTTCTCGTCAGATTCAATTAGAAATTACTAGAAAATTATTGGAAATTCGAAAAATCAAAATTCCAACGCCATTATGCTTCAAATGTCATCCTCTGTCATGGGTTAAAATTTCAAAGCATTTTGAATTGATTTGACCCTTATTTGGAGGAGAGAGAAAGCCTATAGGGGGCATAGGAGCCTTGAAAATTTACGAAAGTGCCCTCGGAGATGACTAAGCTGTCCCTAGTACTCTGAAATGTGCCGATCGAACCGGGAACCCTCGCTACTAGCCTATTAGTAGAGACTCTCTTCCGGGGGGTTGAAATTTTGGGTATAACATATAGTTCATTTTAATTCCCAAAAGAAGACATTCCAATAAATTCCTAAAAATTCCTAATAGCCCATGGGTGTTTAAAATACCATTGTACACCCTTTATTTTCGGTAATAACATATTTACCACATATGTTATAAAAATAATACCATAAGATACTTATCTTATTATACAACCTTAAATAAGTTATTTAACTTATCTAATTTGGTCAAAACCTATCATATGGTCAAGGTTGACCACCTTAATATTTCCTTGACCATTAATTCCTTTATTACGGTTTGTACCCAACTTTTCAAAATTACCATTTAACCCCAAAACTTTATAAATCTTATAAACTTATTTTAACCTTTTTAACTCTAATTTTCGGCCTTATTATTCTAAAGCCCCCAAATTTAATTTAATTACACTAACCCCTCTTCTTTTCGGTAATTTTTCACCACTAAACTTAATAAAAGCTTGTAAATGCATAAATAAAATGGCCTAAAATACATGGCCTTATTACAAACATTGTCTTGCAAAATAAATTACACATAAATGTCCCAAAATACATATATTTCGGCCTCACCACACACTTTTTATTTATTTACCAAACTTCCACATAATGTCTTAAATTTGACAATTATGCTTGTTTAATTAGTTATAAAATTTATTAAACCATTCCTTAAACATTTTAAGGTCAAACAAGACCTTATTTTTCTCCTTCACTCACGGCAATTTAATTAGAATTGGTTTAAGAACATATTAACTTAGCAAAGTTAATGTTTAAGTGATTTATACCTTGATTTAACTTAGGTAGATCCTTGTTTGGATTCACCACCTTAAGGAGAATTTCTCCAAAGCTTCTCTTACATGTTTTCAAACAGAAAACAAGGCCTAGTTAGTCTCCAAGCAAGATCTAACCATAAGAAGTAATTTAAGTCATGAAAATCATGGATTTTTACCTTAGATCTTCAAGCTTGATATAGATCTACTTCGGCCCTATTTTTCCAGAAGAAAAGAGTATCAAAACACTCTCAAGAACAAGGTATAAAACCGTGGGTGAATTAGCTTGGAAGATAGCTAAGTTTTACCTTGTTTAAGATGCCAAAAATGGTGTTTTTGGCTTGGATCTAGCTACTCCTTGTAGATCTTGGTATACCAACTGAATCTACATGAAAAGGAGAAAATAAGGATAGGGTAGCTATACAACAACAAGCTGCCTTGTTATTAGGTTTTACCTTGGAAAAATGCCTTAAAAGAGAGTATTTCCTTTGGATCTCGGCCACCCTTGCTCCAAATGGCTAACCAACTGATTGAACATGTAAATATGAAGATTATGAGTGTATAAACTCATAAAAATCAGAGGAAGAAAATCGGATGACTTGTAGAGAAGCTTAAGGTATGTTTTTACCTTAAAATGAGATTTTGAGAAACTTTGGTCTCTTATCTTGCTTCAACCGAGTTTAGCTCTTGTTCTAACCTTAGAACACTGAGAATAAGCCATAGGAGTTGATGAGCCACGAAATCTAAGCATAGGTGGTGAAGAGATGAAGAAAAAGAGCCAAAAACAAGCCTTAAACCATTAATTCGAAGCTTAGAAGTTAGGTTTACCTTCCCAACTGAAGAAGTTCGGTTGAGAGAGCTTGGAGGACTGCTTCACCGAATGAATGCAGCTATGAGAGAGAGAGTGACTAGAATGGTATATTAGGTTGAAAGTGTTTAGATTAGTTATTGTAATAATGAAGGTGACTCATCAAGGGGATAAGGAGGGAGCAAGGCGCGGATGATTGAAGAAAGAAGAGGCTCCTCACACGTTTTTGCAGCTGGAGAATTCAAATAATGGAGCTAGTGGAGTGTATAAACTAATAAAAGGCAAAAATTAAGCCTTAATTAAGGGAACAAGTGGAGTCTGTTATTAAGCTAGTAAGTGTGATGAATTTGGAATCCCCAGCCTGTGTATGTCGACCTCATGTGGTCCAAGGGGTCAAACTTTGACCTCTTGACCATTCTTAGTCAATGTTGACTCAAACGGGCCCCATTTTAGGGTTTATTAATATTTTAATATTAAATTTGTAAAAATTCGTAAATTCTTGGAATTAAATTCCTAATATGATATAATATGATATTTTATCATATTTAAAGGTATTTATAACCTTTTAGCCCATTTAAAACTAATTTAGAAGGCAATTACACAAAAATGTGCTTTAGGAGTTTTAGTGCACATTTTGTGTCTCAAGGTGTTTCTGAGCTTGGTTTTCTTGACACGGTTTTGTTGTGTCCTTACATGATATTTGATCATGGTATTCAATTTTATATCATTTAGAGGTCATTAGACCTTTAAGGTTTCTTAGAGCACATTTTGCCCTTTTTGACCTTGAAGCATGTAAATGCTTGTTCTTTGTTGGAGTGTGTCCAACGACTTTAATATGTTTAATAATGTGTTAATAAGCTTAGGACAAATTTTTAGGTCCTAAGTAGTTATTTGGGTATTTATTTACCCTAAACAGTCAAAGGGTGCAACATCTTGTTTTGTGTTGACCACTGTTGTTCTCAGTTGACTTTTAAGGCATGTTTAGGCCTTAATTAATGTAATTAAATATTTAATCCATATTTAATAATTTTGGGGTATTTCAATCTACCCCCCTTAAAAAGACTTCGTCCCGAAGTCTCTTAATCAAATAGGTATGTATATAATGTATAACTACCCATTGTTCCCATAATGTATATCTATGTGATATATCATTTACACACATCGTATTGCGCTTATACAGCACATAGCCATCACGTTGTGGCGTTAGTTCAATCATATATGGATATAGGTGTTCCATCAGCACCATCATTTCCTATCAGTTATACCAACCCTGACAACCTCCCTGAGGTGTCCATAACATTCCATTGTTCCACATTCCATATCTAATGATTCATTTCGTATCTAGGCGATACCATATGTAATCATTCTATAAAGCAATATGAATACATATTACAAATAGCATAAGAAAGGTACTACACACATGGTGTACATACAATCATTCAAACAAGTATCTCATAAGATACATACATTCAAGTGTACATCACACACAAACAACCAAACAACGCACGCCCCGCGTACCAAACATAACCAACAAAACCAATTCACTGTATGCCATGCATACGAAAAAACAACCTCGTATGCCCGCACCACCAAACCAATTCTTTGTATGCAATGCATACTAAACAACCAAAACTTAGTGCACACATGTGCACAGCCAAGAGGCTCTACCCCCTTAAAAAGGGTTACGCCCCCGTACCCCACAAGTATACAACAGCCGCTCAATAAGGAGCGCTGGATACTTGGCTCTCAAAGAGTTCACCAACTCGTGGGTTATCTCATATCAGAGAGACGGGTATGACTCTAGCCCTTACTGGGCTCCACAATATATAAAGGATGTGGCACTAAACTATTTGTGCTCTCTCCCAAATTCATTCTAATGGGCCCACTCGCTCCGTTGAGGTGCAGACCCCATGAACATAGGCTCGGTTTGCCTCCTTTTTTTCATTGCTGTGTATCCTCTCATCAGGAGCACTAGCACTACATGCGGGTGTGTTCTCTCACTGACATTCAGTTTGAGTGTGTAATATGACATTGCTATTTTAGTACTTAGTGCTCTTTGCACCTGTCTTTGTAATACTAAGACGTACCAGCCTATATGTTCACAAAAATGATGTTTGTCATCCATGTCTCCTGGTGGTTTTGTTCCGGAGTAACACACTGTTGTAGTTCCCCTTTTTTTTTACACACTCGTGTTGATATCCACTTTATCTTTCTGCATTCCTACTATATCAATAACTGCACGAGTGCAATACCAAGACACTCAGTCATACAGAGTGCAGAGGCGTAAACTCTCAGCAGCTAATATCCAATGAGTCAAGCAGAAAAGATGTGCGAATTATCCTATGAGTGGTACATTCCGAATCCACTGTTCCTTACTTAAGATATCTGCTATCATATAGCTTTATCTTTTCTCCTTGCGTAGTCACGCGTTTATATCCATATCATCTGGTAGATTTCCTCTGGATTGTAAGAATTTACTCGATCCTTATGAGGATTCTACATACTATCCGTCCATAACGGGTTTCCTTGTTTTTTTGGGTTTCTGTCCTTGAACTGTTTCCCTGTCTTCACTGTATACTGTCTACTGTTCTCTGTTGAAGGTTCTTCATTTCCTTAGCCCATTGGTTTAACTGCGGCTCTTCTCGTCCATCTTCGTGGTAATCCGTCTTACTGTCCGTAGAATGGAGTTGACTACTTCTCGTGTTTCTAACACTACTTGTCTACTTGCATGAGGTACCGTACTGATACATTACTACTTACCTGACTAACTCATAAATAAGTCTGTCAGGCCCCCATGCTCCTAACGGAGTGCGGCCGTCCCATGTCTCGTTTAGTAAACTGGTAATGTCTGTCACACGGTTGTTGTGAAGTATTCTGTTGTCAATCTCCCTCTGATGGATATCCTTTTTTTTTCTTCTTCTTCCTTCTTTTTTTTCTTCTTTTTGCTTTTTTTTTGTGAATAGTTCATGTTATCAGTTATCCTGTAATAAGTGCTATTGCCTTAGTGGCATCCGTGGTAATTTGTGCCATAGACTGGTATTATTCAACTCGGTGTAAGTAAAATCCGTGCTATATTAGCAAACTTGTTTCTCTCTTTTTTTTTTGATCTCATTGAGTACAACACATTTTCCTTTTTCTCCTGCCTTTTTGATCATATCTCATCCATAGTTCATATTCGTCCCTCATCCATGTAATAGGATATATTGCAGATTGCACAATAGCTTGAGCAACTTGGCTCTTCACTTCCCAACCATCCTCACTGACGGTGGTGCATCTACAAAGGGTATGCTTGTCCATAAGGACTAGACATTTTATCACTGGTAGTGATTAGCATTAAATGCGGGTATACACTGTTGGTATTTGGCTAATAAGCCATGCCTGAAAATTCCCGAACAATTAAACTGGTGTGGTTTACAGTCACAGTGGCTGTATAATTTGTCCAGTTGCAGTGGTCGGACTAACGGTCCTGCGTAGGTTTCTAATTTGAAGGTTTGTATAAAAACGTTTGAAAAACATTTTTTTTTGGTATACATATAATAAAAGACTAAAAAGTAGTAGTAGTTGCAGTTGCATTTGCAGTTGCTGTTACTGTTGTTGTTGTTGTTGCTGCACTTGCTGTAGCAAGTGCGCAAGGCAGATGGAAATTTCAGTGGTTTTTGTCATAGCGCTTGCTGCAATAGCAAGTGCGCCATGCAGGTGGAAATTCTGGTTCAGTAGTTCACGGTCTCATTGACTCTTCGTCATTTGAGTATTGATACATGATAATGTAAGCATTAACATCTTGTTCATATATATCCGTCAAGGTTTAAAGCTTATAGGTACTGAGTACACACAACTAATCCCAAAGTCTTACACAAAAGGCGAGTGGTCAATAACACACTCCCACATACTTATAACATAGCTCCTTCTAACATCCAAAGTAAGCACACAACATAGTAAGTAAACAAAGTCTTCCACCAGCGGTCTCATGGAGTTAGGGGACTCATGCCCTATCTACTCCCTTGCCCTTCAGGGCTCCAGCATCAGTAGATGTCTGGCCATCCTGACCGCCTCGTGGCACTCCAGATCCTCCAGCTGAGGTCTTCTGAGTATTCTTTGGTGGCCTGTAATTACGGCTCTCTGGATTCATCCAGCACTCGAATTCCCTATGGCTCTCTTTCTTACAGCACCGACAGACAACTTTGCGGCCTTCGCAATCGACCCCAGGATGGTCTTTCCCACAACGCTTACAGTAAAAATGGCGCGGGGGCTGTCTGGTGCCTAATGGTAGTAATTAAGTTTAAGTTACAATCTGATGATTTAAAGGTTAAGGTCACAATTCAATTTAAGAGGTAGGTGTTCTCACCCTTAGAAGGTGCTGGGCCGGTCAACAAAGGACGGGCTCTTTTCCCTTTGCTCCCTGGTGACCCTGCTGCCCTTTCTTTGGAAAGAATTTCCTATTTAAGGTTTGGGACAACATTCCTAAGGTATTTAATATGATAAATAATCTGAAATGGAATAAGTTCTTACTTCCCCTTCTTCTGGCTATTGCCTGAAGATGCTCCTCCATCCTCAGACTCTCCTTCGGGGTTCTTTCCCTTCTTTGCCCCAAGAGTCTCTTCCCGAGTCTGGAGCATTAGCTCCGTCCTCGAGGCAGCCTCATAACACTCCTGGAATCTCCTTGGTAAGTTCTCACAAAGTTAATTGGTAATGTAGTAAGTAAAGAATTTTATGGCTTTCATGTTAGCACCTGGATGGTAGTGTAGAGGGTAGCACCCATCGCCATCTGAATGCAAAATAATAGTCCTCCCCGGAACTTCTCGACCTTCACGGTCTCTGAGTAATCCACACCGGGAATGAAGTCCAGCGGACCAATGAATCGAGCGTAATACTCGTCCACGGTCAGACCTTCTTGGGTCAGTGTCTCAAACTCATGGCGCTTCTTCTGTTTGAGATGCGTCGGGTAGTACTTCCCTCTTAGCAATTCGACAAAGGCAGCCCACGAAAAGTCGGGCGTAGCCAGGTGCTGGTCCTTGACCAACCTCCACCAAATACTGGCTGCATCCTTCAGATGGAAAGCAGCAATGGCGACCTTCTTGTCGTCAGGTACTTGTAAAGCTTCATAGGCCTTCTCATGTTCAACAATGTAACGCTCCAAAGCTACGGGGTCTGGTTCCCCTGAATATGTAGGTGGTCGGGTCTCGCCAACTGACTTCAGCCAGTTCGTTCCCCTGGGCTGTGGCGGGTGGGCTGGTGCTCCTCCTATCTGAGTATCCAGCTGTGCAAGAACGGCTGCAACCGTCTCAGCAACTCCTGGAATGCCGGGGTCACCGCCTCTACCTCTTCCAGTACCACGCCCTCTAGTTCTCCCAGACATCTGTAGTACAGTATGTCACAATAATTACTCGGTAAATTACCGTACACATTCAATAGATATTAAGTTGCCTTAAGGCTAACCTGTCACGCAATTTGCGTTTCTAGACACAATATCTTTCTAAGACGAATCGTCTCGTATTTCCCAAACGTTTCCCATAATTTCCCAAGTCCTAAGCTCACTGTCTTAACCTATTATCTCGTCATCAGAGCGGTACTCCGCTCTGATACCACTTTTGTAACACCCCTCTCCACAATCCCGATATAATCTCTCACGTAGCAATAAATAAAACGTCTCGTAGCGGAAAATAACCAACAATTACAAAACTCACTCGGGTGTCACCGGCCATTACTCGCCCATGCGAGCAACGTAGCCAAACTACATCCAACTTCCAAAATAAACAAACTGCTAACCGTAGTGATAACGAGAAATTCCTATACATCATACTAAATCGATAAATCATAAACATCGACAAGTGAGCGTCTACCCAAACCTGAAAATACACAACCTTACCATAAGACCATACACCATCTTCATTGCTATACAACATCTCCAATTACCCTGTTCCTGCTCTTCAGCTCCGACAATGATCAACAACCTGTAATGGTGTAGTATCAGCGATAGACGCTGAGTATGCCGGGCCTGGACCCTAATGGTCACTTGTCATTTTAACCATCTTATTATTAGATTGGTTTCACGCTTTACCATTTTACAGATATATTCAATACTGTAATAAACATGCATAATAAATTTAACCATCCATCCAAGTATCCATAAACATTCAACCATCCATCCAAATATCCAAACATTCATTTAATATTCCATACAACATTTATATATCGAACGTATCGAGTAATAACAATATAATGTACAATGTACATTCGCCGTAGCGTACAGTTTTCATATTTAATTTACCTTAGCCTCGTAGGCTCCATCAACCATCAACACACAATAAAATAACCACAAGTATAACCAATGAACAACAAGCGAAACAACGAGAATAATAAACAAGTATTAAGTCTCGTCCATGGTATGTTCGCCACTGTATAAGTCTCAATTGTTTTAGTTGTTCAGTTATACCTAGTGACAATGTCTCGTTAAAACGAATGTCTCTAGTTACCCATATATTATGGCGGGTCACCCACGGCAGTAGCCACTCCAACGGTAGAGTCTCCGACCAACGAGCCACTCTAGCTCACGGGAAATTTTCTTGATACTTACGGACCCGTACGCGGACATCCTGGTATCATTTTTGTGATCACAGCGCGCACCAAGAGCCCCATCCTCTTGGCTTTACTTCCATTCCATTAATTAATTAATTATACCATCGCATCGCATTACCAAATTTTCTAACACAGCAGACTAAGGTCATTAGTCCAATCCGGAGTTTGTAAACTCGGGATCCAGTGTTAGATACGAGAGCGGCGTATAGAAAAGGCCAATGCTCCGTACAAAAGTCTCAGATAATATGTATATGTTGTTATCATAGTGCTACAACGTTTTACTTACGTTCCTTATATCTCATATAAGATAGCACCATAGCCGCTAGTTCGTTTTATATATATTGGTTCATATATACGAACCGATACTGTTAACTCAACAACAGTAAATAATAAGCAGCTATAAATATACAATTCATGCATATTAATTAACACATTCAGACAATCAATCTTGTCACAGATCACACAGAAGTCTGAACTGAGGAAGCCCTCAGAGACAATCAGAGACACATAACAACATACAAGTTATATCAACCAAATCCGAGCCCAAGGAGCAACCTTAGGACAACTCGGATCAAACCCCTTTACATACCGTTCACCCTGATCGTATTACGGTGGAGTATGAATCAGCAAGATCCTATGCTCCGTGTAGTCCGCTAGCTCGTCGAGCGTCTTGTCAGAAGTATAATCTAAACGGTATTAAAACTATAAGTCAATCTCCATGATTAACTACATCCGGTATTTCCGAATAATAAGTAACCCCGACAGTTCACCCCTGTTTTCTACAGTTGTTTGTTACGGGTTTCTCTAAAACAGTCGGTTTTTGTTACTTAAAACCCATACGTCATATTTTTCAACTATTAAGTTTAATTCGTTATATTTCTTTTTAATCTTATCCACCCATTTAATTTAGGTACGTAACCTATAGTTGCATGTATCCATGCATGATTGTATTATATCATTATTTTTTGTATTGTATCCAAAACTCATAACTTATAGTTCATAACTATATTTTTTTTAAATAACCACCATCACTAAATCATATGGTTCTCAAAATATATATCCACCTTATATACATTATCCTTGTGTATGTATATATTTACCACGTAGGTAACTCCCATGAGTTTAATAAACTCTTGTATTTTATGTTACATTTGATCATCTTCTTTTAGATGATTATTCCCATTAGTTGTATTATATCATACAACTTATATTAAGATTATTATCCTAATATTATGTAACATTTTATGTTGTATAATTACAACTCATAAGGTTTATTCAATAAATACTTTAGTTTATAAATTCCCTTTATTTATAGTTTGACACATTATTTTATGTGAGTACCCTTCCTTATATTAATTCCACCTAAATCATATAACTGTTGTAACATTTATAACATTGTAGACCTTTGTCTAAAATTCATTTTCCAAACTTTATCAATTCGGTAAAGCCCTTGAATTTATTTAAATTCTATTTTGACCACATAACATTATGTAATGCTATACCATATGCTAATATCGTTTGACATGATATTCCTATTTCCTTTAATTTAATAACCTATGGTTTTTATACCAAACTGTTTATTATTGCCGCATGGGCACCATATCAAAACCATATTCTTTTCCATAAACCATAGTTTCCTTAATTTACAAAATCACCCCTTAAATCATACCATGTTATATATTCCATTTAATATAACATTTCTAACTTATAAAAGAGTGTAGCCTATGGTTATTTTTTGTAAATTTCGAACAGCCCTTGTGTTATTCTATAATTGCCATTTGGCCCTATTTATAACACATAGTTTCATAATTCATTAAAACTATATATTATACATATATCTTAATAAACACTCTTATATTATTCTAAAAATCATCAAATTTCTCCAAAGGGTTATTATTACCTTTATTAACCCATATATAATCGGTATTTACTACACCACCTCATATATTTCTCCAAAGTGTCATAATGACATAATAACTATATATTATACATATATAGTTCATTTTAATTCCAAAAAGAAGACATTCCAATAAATTCCTAAAAATTCCTAATAGCCCATGGGTGTTTAAAATACCATTGTATACCCTTTATTTTCGTTAATAACATATTTACCACATATGTTATAAAAATATTACCATAAGATACTTATCTTATTATATAACCTTAAATAAGTTATTTAACTTATCTAATTTGGTCAAAACCTATCATATGGTCAAGGTTGACCACCTTAATATTTCCTTGACCATTAATTTCCTTTATTCACGGTTTGTACCCATACTTTTCAAAAATTACCATTTAACCCCAAAACTTTATAAAATCTTATAAACTTTATTTTAACTCCTTTTTAATTCTAATTTTTGGCCTTATTATTCTAAAGCCCCCAAATTTAATTTAATTACACCATAACCCCTCATTCTTTTCGGTAATTATTTTTCACCACTTAAACTTAATTAAAAGCTTGTAAATGCATAAATAAAATGGCCTAAAATACATGGCCTTATTACAAACATTGTCTTGCAAAATAAATTACACATAAATGTCCCAAAAATACATATAGATTTCGGCCTCACCACACACTTTTTATTTATTTACCAAACTTCCACATAATGTCTTAAATTTGACAATTATGCTTGTTTAATTAGTTAAAAATTTATTAAACCATTCCTTAAACATTTTAAGGTCAAACAAGACCTTATTTTTCTCCTTCACTCACGGCAAATTAATTAGAATTGGTTTAAGAACATATTAACTTAGCAAAGTTAATGTTTAAGTGATTTATACCTTGATTTAACTTAGGTAGATCCTTGTTTGGATTCTCCACCTTAAGGATAATATCTCCAAAGCTTCTCTTACATGTTTTCAAACAGAAAACAAGTCCTAGTTAGTCTCCAAGCAAGATCTAACCATAAGAAGTAATTTAAGTCATGAAATTCATGGATTTTTACCTTAGATCTTCAAGCTTGATATAGATCTACTTCGGCCCTATTTTTCCAGAATAGAAAGAGTATCAAAACACTCTCAAGAACAAGGTATAAAACCGTGGGTGAATTAGCTTGGAAGATAGCTAAGTTTTACCTTGTTTAAGATGCCAAAAATGGTGTTTTTGGCTTGGATCTAGCTACTCCTTGTAGATCTTGGTATACCAACTGAATCTACATGAAAAGGAGAAGCAAATAAGGCTAGGGTATAGCTAGACAACAACAAGCTGCCTTGTTATTAGGTTTTACCTTGGAAAAATGCCTTAAAAGAGAGTATTTCCTTTGGATCTCGGCCACCCTTGCTCCAAATGGCTAACCAACTGATTGAACATGTAAATATGAAGATTATGAGTGTATAAACTCATAAAAATCAAAGGAAGAAAATCGGATGACTTGTAGAGAAGCTTAAGGTATGTTTTTACCTTAAAATTAGATTTTGAGAAACTTTGGTCTCTTATCTTGCTTCAACCGAGTTTAGCTCTTGTTCTAACCTTAGAACACTGAGAATAAGCCATAGGAGTTGATGAGCCACGAAATCTAAGCATAGGTGGTGAAGAGATGAAGAAAAAGAGCCAAAAACAAGCCTTAAACCATTAATTCGAAGCTTAGAAGTTAGGTTTACCTTCCCAACTGAAGAATTTCGGTTGAGAGAGCTTGGGAGAGCTTGGAGGAGCTGCTTCACCGAAATGAATGCAGCTAGGAGAGAGAGAGTGACTAGAATTGGTATTATTAGGTTGAAAATGTGCTTTAGATTAGTTTATTGTCTAATAATTGAAGGTGACTCATCAAGGGGATAAGGAGGGAGCAAGGAGCCGGCTGATTGAAGAAAGAAGAGGCTCCTCACACGTTTTTCCAGCTGGAGAATTCAAATAATGGAGCTAGTGGAGTGTATAAACTAATAAAAGGCAAAAAGTAAGCCTTAATTAAGGGAACAAGTGGAGTCTTGTTTATTAAGCTAGTAAGTGACGAATTTGGACTCCCCCAGCCTGTGTATGTCGACCTCATGTGGTCCAAGGGGTCAAACTTTGACCTCTTGACCATTCTTAGTCAATGTTGACTCAAACGGGCCCCATTTTAGGGTTTTATTAATATTTTAATATTAAATTTGTAAAAATTCGTAAATTCTTGGAATTAAATTCTTAATATGATATAATATGATATTTTATCATATTTAAAGCTATTTATAACCTTTTAGCCCATTTAAAACCAATTTAGAAGGCAATTACACAAAAATGTGCTTTAAGGAGTTTTGGTGCACATTTTGTGTCTCAAGGTGTTTCTGAGCTTGGTTTTCTTTGACAACGGTTTTGCTGTGTTCCTTACATGATATTTGATCATGGTATTCAATTTTATATCATTTAGAGGTCATTAGACCTTTAAGGTTTCTTAGAGCACATTTTTGCCCTTTTTGACCTTAAAGCATGTAAATGATTGTTCTTTGTGTTGGAGTGTAGTCCAACGACTTTAATATGTTTAATAATGTGTTAATAAGCTTAGGACAAATTTTTAGGTCCTAAGTAGTTTATTTGGGTACTTATTTACCCTAAACAGTCAAAGGGTGCAACATTTTGTTTTGTGTTGACCACTGTTGTTCTCAGTTGACTTTTAAGGCATGTTTAGGCCTTAATTAATGTAATTAAATATTTAATCCATATTTAATAATTTTGGGGTATTTCAGATACACTTTAACAGTACAAACTAGAACTAGCTCATACATAGCCGTAGTTAGAACGTTCCTTAAGTTGAAACGTTAAAACCGGGTACCGCTCTCTTACGTATCCTAGTTTGGTTAACTAACGGGTTAGCACGTATGCGAGGTTAACGGTACCGGTATACTCACGTCACAATAATAACAATGACTGTAAACTCATTTCATGATTTAAGTCTTACAAAGTCATAAACACACAGGAAACAAACAACACGCAAGCAGGTGTAAACCGGCAGCAAACAGACTGCAAGAAAACCATACCTTGGTCCTTGTTGTGTTCGAGTTCCACCGAAAGGTAGTTCCTATACATAATTAATAATGTCAGTTAATTACCTTATTTAACTCCCGGTTTACTAAGTGTTTTACATGTTTACACAACAAGTTTTCACACTAAAACTTACAGTAAATTATCCTCATAATACACACTAGGGTTTACTACATAAGCCTCATTTCCTTTCTTAAATTTAAAGATTTTTTTTTTCTTCTCTGGTCTGGACCGCCCCTCTGGGGAGGTCCCGGGGGCAGTCCACAACAGAAGCTCCAACGCCTGCAGAATTCCACTGGACCTCCCCATAGGGGCGGTCCACAACCGACCCCATTTTCCAAAGTGCTTTTCTTCTCATTTTGAACTCCAAATTCAATCCAATTTTTTCCTAATCATTCCACATGTTTTAACACCTTTTTAGCACACTACAACCCTCTCTAATCGTCCCACAAACTCCTTAAACATTTACTCAAACTTTTACTAAATCCTTAACACTTAGAACATTTTTCCTTACACTTGTGACTTGAAATTTTTCCTAAGACTTCCACTAACCAAAGTGTTCTTCCACAACAAGATAACCACTCCTAAAGCATCATTTTGCATCACACTCATCACCTTTCACACATACTCCTCAAGTCTTTCCCACAAGTTCATAATTAAACCTTCACAAGACATTACACTTCCATTATTCACCAAACTTTACACAAGATTAAATCACACTCTTATCATTACTTTGGTATACCAAAAATAACTCCTTTAGACCCTAAATTTCCATGAACAATGCCTAAGTCATTCTAATACTCATGAACACTTAAATTCCCTTTCTTTCACCATGTTAACACTTAATCTCTCCTAACACTTTCTTGATCACAAAACTCCATAAAACACCTTAAAACTTCTTGTTTCCTACTCAAATTTTGACATGGCTTTACTAGCAATTTCTTACACCAACACACATAGTTTTTTTCACCTTAAACAATCAAGAACATTTATCGACACAAGAAATGTTCTTTACACATGACTAAAACTTAAACTACACTACATCACAATATAGTGCATAATTTAAATTGCTAGGCACTTAGGCCCTTAAATTGCATGGCTCTTAGGCCCTTAAATTGCATAAATCTTAAACACTGAATTTCCCACATAATATTTGCCGTTGACCTACAAATACATATAACATCATATATGTCTTTAATAACCTCCTTGAGGATAGTTTTCTAGCTCTTTTACCATTGGCTCCTTAGGTAGTTTATTAAGCATTTTAAAGATCAATTTTTCCTAAGACACGTTAACTACATTAAGTTGGGTCATTTACCTCTTTTCTTCAAGGTTTATTTTCTTGTTTCCTTGGATTGAAAATCAGCAAGGAACTTGATCACTTGTCAAATTCTATCCATACACACATATAAGGGTAATGAGCTTTAAGATTCATACTTATACTCATATATAAACCCTGGTTTTACATAAGTGTTTTAAAACATTAAAAATAGAAATTTACCTTGGAATTGAATGAGAATTGGATTAAGTAGTAAGATAGGACTCCACCTAGCCCTTTGAAATTTTAAATGGAGCTATGAAAGATCAAGAGAAAACACCATCAATGGGTGATTCTCGGTCAAGAACAAAAATAAGAGGTAATGTAGATTTTCTTTGGTTTTCCTTACCTTGAAGCAAAGGGGAACAATGAGGTGTAAAAAGATGAGTTCTTGATCCTTCAATGGTGAATCTCCATGGCACCGAAATGGAGCTTTTGAAGATTTGGAAAGACAAAGTTGAAAAGCTTGCTCTAACTAAGAGAATGATGGTCTTGAAATTAATTTTGGAGCATGGAGCTAGGAGTTATAAGGATTCAAAGATGTAGAATGGTGTATTGCTGTAGCAAAAACGATCTGGAGAAGGGAGGAAGAGGATGAAGATGGTGGGGATGAGTGGAAAGAAGAGAATCAGGTGAGAGGTATTGTTTTGTTAAGATATTTAAACATAAAGGTAACTTCCTTTACTTACTTTTCCTTTCTCCCCTTTAATTAACTAGCTAAGTTGGATGACTCACAACTTATAAAAACCGGCCCCTTTTAGATAGTAAGATATTTTATGGCCTTGTTGACCAGTTAAACAACTTACATTGACTTATGACTTAAACTAGTACTATTTGAGCACTATTCACAAATTAGTGCACATATTTGTGAAATTTTTTATTTCCCATTGATTTAGACTTCCTAATGTGATACTAAGTAGTAAAAATGTTGATTAAAGAGTAATGATGGGCATTTAGCCAATCAAAACCCATTTCCAAGACAATTTTTCAAAAATGTGCTTTAAGACTCCTTAAAGGACATTTTGTGTTTTAACTTGTTTTCAAGCTTGGTTTTCTTTGGTAATTGGTTTAACATGTTCATTAACATGTAAATAACGTCTTGGTAGGCTCCTAGAGTCTTAACCAGGGTTATCCCAAGCTTAGAGCATGTTTTTGCTCTAATTGCATTTATGGTACTTTATTGTGTTTCCTATGGTTTAAATTGTTCATTAATGTTTCTAAGGCAGTTTTTAGCCTTAAATTGTTCATTAATGTTTCTAAGGCACTTTGTCCCCAAAGTTCGTGAAATACCCCAAACCTTGATATGTTGTTAAACATTTAAACTATGGTATGTAAAGGCTAAAAAGTGCCTTAGAAACATCAGTGAACAATTTAAACCATAGTAAAATGCAATAAAGCACTAAGACACAGCTTGAGCAAAAACATGCTCTAAGCTTGGAGTGAACTTGGTTAGGACCCAAAGAACCTACCAAGACTTAATAATATTCAATTATGAATTAATAAGGCTAATTAAGTCCTTAGGAAATCTTGGTAGACAATTAAACCAAACAAAACACAAATAAATGCCTTAAAGTCAATATGGGCAAAAATGTGCTCTAAGCTTGGGATAAATTTGTAAAAGACCTAAAGGTTACCTTATAAATATGTTAATGAACATATTAAATCAATTACCAAAGAAAACCAAGCTTGAAAACAAGTTAAAACACAAAATGTGCTTTAAGGAGTCTTAAAGCACATTTTTGAAAAATTGTCTTGTAAATGAGTTTTGAGTGGCTAAATGTCCATCATTACTCTTTAATTAATATGTGTACTACTTAGTATCACATTTGGAAGTCTAGATCAATGGGAAATCAAAAATTTCACATCTATGTGCCTTGTTTTAGTGAATAGTAACTATTATAAGCTAGTTTGTAAACATATGTTATTATAAGTAATTTAATTGGTCAACTAAGACCAAAACACCCCTAAGTACATGGAGGGGGCCGGTTTTCTAAGTGGTGACTCACCACCATGTAAAAATCAATTCAAGAAAGGAAGGAAAAAGTAAGTAAAAAGAAGAAAGTTACTTTATAACAAAAATATCTTCAAAGGTAGACCTCTCACCTCATTCTCTTCTTTTCTCCTTGTTCCCACCGTCTTCATCCTCTCCTCTCTTCTTCAAAAACGATGGGCTATAGTAACCTCTCTTCTCCATCTTCATTTCCTTGCCAAATCCAACTCCATACTCCAAATCAAATTCTAAGACCATATTTGTCTTAGTTAGACCAAGCTCTACACTTCTATCCTTTCAAATCTTCAAGAACTCAATTTTGGTGCCATGGAGATTCACCATTGAAGGAGTTTGAGCTCATATTTTCATGCCTTGTCATTCTCTTATGTTTCAAGGTAAGGAAAATCAAAGAAAAACCATGTTTCCTCTCATTTTGGTACATGTCCGAAAATTCACCTCACAATGGTGTCTTTACCTTGCTTGTTTTAGCTTCATTTGAATCTTCCAAGGGCTAGGAGGAGTCCTCTCTTGATACTTATTCAAGCTCTCTTCCAATTCCAAGGTAAAACAATTACCTTAATGTGTTAAGATAATATATATAACCTAGGGTTTGTAAATGAGTTTAAGCCTGAAGCTTGAATGCTCATTGGTGTTACTTGTATATTGATTAGAACATTGACAAGTAACCAAGTCCTCTTGCCGATTTTCAAAAAAGGAAGAACAAGAGTGTTCAAGTAAAAATCTTGAAGAAAAGAGGTAAATGTGCTAACCTAATGTAGTTTAAATGCCTTAAGAAAATGAGCTTGATTTGCTTGATAAAATACCTAAGGAGCCAATGGTGAATGACCTAGTAAAATGCTCTCAAGGAAACTATTAAAGGGCATATGCGTGTTGTTGTATGTAATTGCAGGTCAAAGGCATTATTTATGTGGGAAATTCAGTGTTTAAGGTTTATGCAATTTAAGGGCCTAAGAGCCATGTTATTTAAGGGCCTAAGTGCCAAGCAATTTAAGTTTATGCACTATATTGTGTTGTAGGGTAGTTTAAGGACTTAGATGTGTGTAAAGAACATTCTTTGTGAAGATGAGTGTCTTGGATGGTTAAAGGAGGAAAAACAATATGTTTGTGTGTAAGGAATGTGCATTAAGTGATTAAGTGTTTTTGGTGGTAAAAGGGTGAAAACATAAGTGTTTGAGTGTGAGAATACTCTTGATGGATTTTAGGTGTTCTTGAATGTCTAATGGTGAAAGATATGTGCTTTGGTATAGCAATGTGCTAGAAGAACCCATGTCAAAATTTAGATGATGTATAAGAAGTTCTAAGTGTTTAAAAAGAGTTTTGGTGAGTTTGGAAGTGTTGAGGATGATTAAATGTTTTACTAGTGAAATACCCCAAACCTTAGTATATTGTTTAAACAC
Organism: Limonium bicolor; assembly: GCA_023374045.1. NCBI lineage: Eukaryota > Viridiplantae > Streptophyta > Magnoliopsida > Caryophyllales > Plumbaginaceae > Limonium > Limonium bicolor. The sequence continues at coordinate 316,682,663 of CM041778.1, read as the reverse complement.
CTAAATATGGTATATTAAGACTAAAAAGAGTCTTAGAAACATTAGTAAACAAATTTAAACAAAAGAAAACACAAAATGTGATTTAAGGTCAATAAAGGCCAAAATGTGCTCTAAGCTTGGGATAAGCTTGGTTAAGACCTAATGAACTTACCAAGACCTTATTTATATACTAATGAATATATTAAACCAATTAGCAAAGAAAACCAAGCTTGAAAACAAGTTAAAACACAAAATGTGCTTTAAGGAGTCTTAAAGCACATTTTTGAAAAATTGTCTTGTAAATGAGTTTTGAATGGCTAAATGTCCATCATTACTCTTTAATTAACATGTGTACTATATAGTATCACATTTGGAAGTCTATATCAATGGGAAATCAAAAATTTCACTTCTATGTGCCTTTTTTATGAATAGTGATTTTAATAAGCTAGTTTGTAACATATGTTTGTATAAGTAATTAAATTGACAAATAAAGACTATAATACCCCTAAGTACTATTGGGGGCCGGTTTTCTTAAGGTGGTGACTCACCACTCTCTTGTTAACATGTTAAGTAAATAAATATGACTAACTAAAGTACTTTTTACTTTAATGCATAAATATCTTCTAAAAAGCAAAACAAACTCACTTATCTCATTCTCTCATTTATTTCCTTCATTTCCCACGGTTCCAAGTCTTCTTCAACCTCTCTTCTTCTCTTCATTCACGATTTGCAATAGTAAACACACAAACTCCATCTTTGATCACTTGTAATTCCTAGCTCACTTAACCAAATCAAAAACAAACACCACCATTCTCTTCCTCTCATCAAGCTCTTCATTCCTATCTTCTCAAAATTTCAAGAGCCCCATTTCGGTGCCATGGAGTTCTACCATTGAAGGAGCTTGAGCTTATATTTCTACATATTATTACTCTCCTTTGCTTCTAGGTAAGGAACCTCAAAGAAAAACCATGTTTCCTCCATGTTTTTACCTTGACCGAAAATGCCCATTAATGGTGCTCTTTGTGTTACTTTGTTCTAGCTTCATTCCAACCTTTCAAGGACTAGGTGGAGTCCTCTCTTGATATATATTCAAACTCTCTTCAAAGACCAAGGTAAAACAACTACATTAATGTTTTTGAAATAATGTAAACCTAGGGTTTACAATGAGATGAAGCTTAAAGCTTGAATACTCATTATGTTATTTGTATAATGTTTAGTAGTTGACAAGGAATCAAATACCTTACCAGTTTTATAAGGAAACAAGGAAGAAGTTTGTGTGGAAAAGAGGTAAATATGCTAACCTAGTGTGGTTTAAGGTCTTAGGAGAAATGAGCTTGAATTTCTTATGAAAATGATCTAAGGAGCCAATGGGAAGTGACTTAGAAGAATGCTCTCAAGAGCTTAGTAAAAGGCATATGTGTAGTTGAGTGTATTTGCAGGTCAAAGGCAAATATATTGTGAAAATTCAGTGTTTATGATTTATGCATCTTAAGGGCCTAAGAGCCATGTCATTTAAGGGCCTAAGTGCCATGCAATTTAAATTATGCACTATATTGTGATGTAGTGCTAAATGTGTGAAGTTTGTGTATAAAGATGTGTTTGATGGATTTTGGTGTTCATGGTTGTTTGTTGGTGAAAAACAAGGTGTTTTGGTTTAGTAATGTTCTAGGAGAACCTATGTCTAAATTTAGGTAACAAACAAGAAGTTCTAAGGTTTAAAATAAGTTTGATGAGTTAAGAAATGTTTAGGATGGTTAAGTGCTTTCCTTGGGAAAGAAACATGCATTAAGGTGTTTTAAGATGTGAGAAGGGCTTAGGAAATGTTCTAGAGGATTTTATAATGCAAAGGAATGTTTTGGGGTACACTAGAGTCATTTGGACTTGTGTTAGGATTTAGGCAAACTTTGGTGAACAAGGAGAAAGTGTAAACTTGAAAAAGGATTTCAAGAATGACATAAGGAGTTGATTGTGAGAATAGATGCTTGAGAGATGATGTTGTTGTGGTGAGGGAGTATTTTGTCATAAGTGATCATCTTAGGTATGAAACACCACTTGGAGACTAGGAGAAAACATTGTAAGTGTTAGGAATTTTGGGAAGAAATGAGTAAAGGTTTAAGGAATTAGAAAATGAGTTTTATGAGTGTTTAAGGATGTCTTAAGGTGTGTTTGAAGTGCCCAAATGAGGTTAGGATGTACTAGGATATATGGGGTGAAGTTTGGAGTTAAATGAGAAATGGAAAACAAGGGTCTGGGGCAGACCGAACTTGCAAGGTCGGTCGAGCCCAGTTTACCCTGCGAGAATTGGCTTCTGAAATGGACCGACCTTGGGGACCGGACTTGCAAGGTCGGTCGGGCTTGTATTTTGTGTACGGATTAAGTTTCTGGAATCGACCGAACATGGGACCGGACTTGGCAAGTTCGGTCGGGCTGAATTTTCAAAGGGAAGAAACTCTCGGGAATGGACCAAACATGCGACCGAACTTTAAAGGTCGGTCGGAGTAGAAAATTTTGACGGAAATATGTTCTGGAATGGACCGACCTTGTGCAAGGTCGGTCGGACCAAAACTTGTAAAAAAATAAAACAGAAAAGAATGTGACTTATATAATTAACCCTAGGGGGTATAATGAAGGTAACCTAGGGTAAGTTAGACATTAAAAACATGTCATACAATCATGTTAAACATTTAGTAAGATTGAAGTTAAATAAATAATTAACCGACGTTATTAATCATGTATAGGAGTGACCTACGGAGGAAATCAATCGAGGCAAGGACCAAGGTATGGCTTTCTTGCAGTCTGTTGCCTACCGGTTTACCCTGGCTTGTGTGTTGTATGTTTTTCTGTGTGTTTATGACGTTATAAGATCTAAACATGTAATGAGTTTACAGTTGTTCATATTATTGTGATTATGATGTGACTCATTTCCCTTGTGTGTGCTAATGACTTACCACCTGTTGTGTATTGGTTGTTAAGTTCCACCATGAACTTCTAACAAGTGCTAACTGGGAAGTGAGGAATCCGGTTGTCCGGTCATGCATGTAAGTTAAGAGTAGATATCTGAATCAGATTCGACTCTTATGTTGTTAAGATTGTTCTCCTTAATTTGGCGTTCGATCTCCCGCTAGCTTCCTCCAAAGCTTACCTATTCTGACTTATGATCGGTTTAGTGGGAACATGTGTTTGTGTGGTGTGTTCGGGTCACTATATCCGAACCATCTGTGACTTAAGTTACTCGTTCGAATAACAGAACATTAATGAGTGTGTGTAACGAGCTTAACATGAGGGTGAATCATTCTCTAGGCTCTTATGTTGTTAACCTTCTTGGTTTGTTGTTGTGGAAAGAATATCCACTGTGTGTGAGTTGTGCTATGCACTATTGATGCTATGCCACATATTATGTTATGTTATTTATGTTAAATGAATCCATGTTATCATGACAAGAGTTGCGCGTATCCCGGTAGCCGATGGGCTGCGCGTTAACCATACCAGCCAAGGTTGCTGACCCCTCGTGGGCTCTATATTTTTACTACTGCAGGATGAGGATCGAGGAAGCAGAGTGGCTGTAGGATCTAGGCTGCAGTTGTATTTTGGTTCATTTTGGATGTTGAGCCCGGGATGCGCCTGTGCTCCCGTGGCATTATATTTTGGTTCCGTTGAAATTACTATGGCGGTATATTGACAGTTTACAGTGAAGGAATGTAAGTAAATACTCGGTATTGTATATGATGTATTTATGGTTTAGTTTTACGCTCGGGAGTCTGATCATCAGACCGGTACACTTGTATTTATTCTGCCTTGTCAACCACGTGGGTGGTTGACGGCGTTGTAGCACCGAAGCGTTTAGTTATTGTTTAGTTATTTATTTCCGCTGCGATTTCATTAGTTGTGAAGTTCGATGTAGGGGTGTTACAAAAAGTGGTATCAGAGCGAAGTATCGCTCTGATGACTAGAATACTGAGCTTAGGAATATACCGAGTTAGGAAACCTAACTACAGTTACCTAAGTGATCAGTTATGGAAAGGTTAACCACTAACTAAGTGTGGAGATACCTTGTTGTCGGGAAACGTTTCAACCGTTGGAACCGATAAGTGTGTAAGCATAATGCTAATAATGTTCATGTGAATTCAGATGTCAGGTAGACCGCGAGGTAGGGGCCGCGGAAGCGGTACTGGAGATACGGATGACCAGGGCGAGAATTACTACGGCTCAGGTTATGGCCGAAGCTGTAGCGGCGCCGTAGCCCAAATGGTTCCACAACTAGTAGCTGCAATTCAGCAGGGGCAACACCCCGAAGTTCAACCACCACCGCCACCGCCAGAGAGACCAACTGGGTCATGGCATTGGCAGACTTGAGACCCCCTTCATTTCATGGGGAGACCGACCCACGTAAGCTGGAGGCGTACATCTCCGAGTTGGAGACCGCCTACGAGACCTTGGTTGTACCTGCAGAGGCTAAGGTCCGTCTTGCCGCTTACTACCTGAAGGGTTCGGCACAGAGTTGGTGGAAGCTTGTGAGAGAGGACCGGATGGCGGATCCTCAGTTTGGATGGAGGGAGTACACGGCTCTACTACGAGCCAAATACTACCCTGTGCATGTTCAAGAGGCCAAGCGCCTAGAGCTGGATAGTCTGAGGCAGGGGGACAAGGTGTCGGTTGATGAGTACTACACTGCATTCACCGGCTTTATCCACCTGTTACCGGACCTGGGATACTCGAACCGGGTACTAGTAAACCGTTTCTACAACGGTCTCAGCCACCATCTTTGCTATGGGATGGGGCCAGCTGAGTATACTACCTTGCAGGTAATTTGAATACAGTGTGATGTGAATAAGTGTAATCCATAAGTGAGTATTAATGTGAGTTTGTGAGTATGTTTTGCGGGGCATGACTGACATCCTAAATTCAGGAGTGCTATCATGCCGCTGCTAAGGTTGAGATTACCGTCCGTCTGAGGGACGAGGAGAATGCGCACAAGCGCAAGGCCACGAGCGAGGGCCAGAGTCCGCAGGGGTACGGGGGAGGAAAGAAGAAGAAGAAACCTTATCCCCAGCCCCAGAAGAGTCAGCACCAGGGTGACAAGGGCCAAGCCCAAACCACCACAGCTGAGGAGCCACTGAAGCTCACATATGCTTATGCGGCGAAACCCCTACGCTCTTACCCACCTAAGGGTAATTATCTAATCCTGTGTGATAAGTTGAAGTGTATGTTGATAAGTTGTGAAACAAGTATTGATTGTGTATTGTGATAGCAGCTAGCACGGGCTCTGGACCGGAGCGCCACTATTACTGTAAGTGGTGTAACGGAGACCACCCCGGCAAGGACTGCAAGGGAAACGACGTACAGTGTCGTTACTGCGAGAAGTGGGGTCACCGTGACTACGAGTGTTACCGGAACCCCAACAGCAGAGTCAACAAGCCCAAGGGGCAGTGGAAGGGTAAGGCCACAACAGCTATTGATGGCCCGAAGATGGCTAACCAGCCACCCACAGATCAGAGACACACTGATTCCCAGAAGGGGAAAGGGTCGGGACCTAGCAAGGCCGCCCTGAATGTGGTGGACCGGTCTGAGGCGCCAGGGCCCTCTTCAAGACCAGGTACCGCCTAAACTGTTGAATGTAATAAGTGATTGCATACCGCATTTCATGCATGTGTGTACTAGTGAGTCCAAATGTGTTATCATGTGAGTAAAGAGTTAAAGTATAGTGTGAAAGTTACCTAATTAGATAATTCTAAACTTAAAGGAACCTTCAATATATGTTATCCAATCCCACCCACACCAAACCCTGAAGAAACCACCATCAACATCACTGACTTTCCAATGGAGCAATGTCAGGTTATCCAGCCAGGTATGATACTCTTAAATGGATACCTGACACCGGAAGCACAAATCCATATCATCAGATGATGCGATAAACTAGGAGCAAAACCAGGAGGTTTCTACATACCCGAATACCCGAACGGATCAAGAATGCAATTGAAGATGATGTGCATGGGTAAGGACTGGAACCCTTACACCAAGACATATCAAGAAGTACGAGCTGAAGACGGAGCAACAGTATCAAGTATACCCGAGGAGTTCCATGCGGTCGTTAACCACGCCGTGGGAATTGCTCAACAAGTTGAAACGGATTCAATTCCAAATGTGAAAGCAGATCTATGCATTGTGAACTTCTACCAGAAAGGTGGACGGTTAGGTTTACACCAAGATAAGGACGAGTCACCCGAGTCTCTAAGTAAGGGAGTACCCGTGGTGTCTTGGTCCATTGGTGATACCGCAGTGTTTGTGTATGGCGAGCAGAAGCGTGCTGATCTCGCAAAGAAGCTAGTGTTGAAATCGGGAGATGTGTTAATCATGGTGGGCAGTCAAGGATGCTATATCATGGCATCAGGAAGATCAAACTGAATACCGCACCGTCGGCAGTGATCAATGCCACACACATGAAACCCGGATTTGAATTTGACCTTCAGACAGTTTTAAAGCCTTGTATAATTATGTAATGTGTTAAGCCAGTGTATGTTAGGGATATTATATTTGTTAACTTATGTCAACAGTGTAAACCAACAATGTTGTAAGGAGAATGTGTTAATGAATAAAGTGGAGTTATTGAAGTATATCAACCGTGTTGTTACCCACTACTTATTAGTTTGCCAATGAATTAGGTTGTGCACTCGGAACGGGAGGTACACTGAGTGTCTGCAATGAGGCAGAAGCCGGCAAGAGCGGCACAATCCTCACCGGTACCTTTCCAGTCAATGGCGTGGACGCATCGATCTTGTTCGACTCCGAAGCCTCACACACATTTATTTCGCTATCTTTTGCGAAGAGGCTGTGGGTTAGACGGTGATGAGATGCCAGACTTCCTAGTCACTCTCCCGTCGAAAGAGCGGATCAGGTGTACCCGCTACCACCGAGATGCTGTTGTACGAATCAGAGGTGAAGAGTTTCCGATCGACTTGATAGAGTTCGACGGACTTGGCTTTGATGTGATTGTCGGGATGAACTGGTTGGAGCGGTACAAGGGCAGAATCCTATGTGCCGAGCATCGACTGCTTCTTCGGAGTCCATCTGGGGTTACCATATCTTACCGCCAGAGGCCCAGGGAGCCTTCGACTCAGATCATCACCGTCATGGCTATGTGTCGTGAACTACGTCGAGGGAGTGATGTATACCTCTGCTATGTCCAGGACATAGAGAGAGATCCAGAGTTTAGTCCTGATGTGCCGGTAGTGTCGGAGTTTCCTGATGTATTTCCTAAGGAACTGCCGGGCATGCCGCCAGCACGGGAAGTGGAGTTTGAAATTGATTTGGTTCCGGGTACCGGACCAATTGCGAAGGCACCCTATCGTATGGCTTCAGCAGAGATGACAAAGCTCAAGGAGCAGCTGAGAGACCTACTCGACAAGGGGTTCGTCCGCCCTAGCGTTTCACCATGGGGAGCGCCGGTCCTCTTCGTGAAGAAGAAGGACGGTAGCCTCCGCCTGTGTATTGACTATCGAGAGCTGAATGTAGTTACGGTGAAGAACCGTTACCCTTTACCACGCATCGACGATCTATTTGATCAGTTGAGGGGAGCATCAGTATTCTCCAAGATAGATCTACGATCCGGATACCATCAGATTGCCATCCGTGACAGTGATATTGAAAAGACAGCATTCATAACTAGGTATGGGCATTATGAGTTCACAGTTATGCCGTTTGGCTTATCCAATGCACCAACTAAGTTCATGGACTTAATGAACCGCTTGTTCCAAGATCAGTTGGACAAGTTAGTGGTAGTCTTCATCGATGATATTCTTGTGCACTCGAAATCGACAGGTGAGCATGAAAGCCACCTGAGAAATGTGTTACAAACATTGAGGAAGAATCAGTTGTATGCTAAGTTTTCGAAATGTGAGTTTTGGATGAACCAAGTATCCTTTCTTGGTCATGTGATTTCTGAGGCCGGGATCGTTGTTGATCCGACAAAGATAGATGCAGTGCGCACCTGGCCTAGGCCGAAGACAGTTACCGATATCAGGAGCTTCCTCGGTCTAGCAGGTTATTATAGGAGGTTTGTAAAGGACTTCTCCAGTGTCTCGAAGCCGATGACTTCCTTAATGAAGAAGGATGCACCATTCGAGTGGACAGTCGACTGTGAGAGTTCTTTCAAGAGTCTCAAGGATGCTATGACATCTGCACCAGTCCTGACTATACCAGACGATCCAGATGGTTTTGAGGTCTATCGCGACGCATCAGATAGAGGTATGGGTTGTGTGTTGATGCAACACGGGAAGGTCGTAGCATACGCCTCCCGACAGCTGAAGAAGCATGAGGAGAACTACCCTACCCACGACTTAGAATTGGGTGCCATTGTCTTCGCATTGAAGATATGGCGACATTATTTGTATGGGGTAAGTGTGACAATCTATTCTGACCACAAAAGTTTAAAGTACTTGTTCACTCAGAAGGAGTTGAACATGAGACAAAGAAGGTGGGTTGAATTTCTGAATGACTACGACATTAATCTGCAATATAAAGAGGGTAAGGCAAATGTGGTAGCTGACGCATTGAGTCGCCAAGCACACTCTCTCCATTCGCTAGTCTCTCATACTTGCTTGGTTGAAGAGGTGCGGAGTGCTCAGATGACGGATCAGTATATGATGGAGATCAGGCAGAAGCTTATTGATGGCACATTCGAGGGTCAGAAGTACGACTTCAGACTCCACGATGATGACCTGATTAGGCTGAATGGCCGATTGTGTATACCTAGGAGTAGCGCTGAGTTGAAGGAGTGCATATTGAGTGAATCCCATTGTTCTACTACTTCGATTCACCCCGGAGCTTCAAAGATGTATAAGGGTATGAAAAGATATTTTTGGTGGACTAGAATGAAAAAAGATGTAAGTGATTATGTGTTGAGGTGTCTCACTTGCCAGAAGGTCAAGTTTGAGCACCGACGGCCTGGTGGTATGGTACAGCCAATGCCAGTGCCTGAGTGGAAGTTCCATGATATTTCCATTGCCTTCGTAGTAGGACTTCCGCCTACAAGGGGAGGTCTGAATATGATTTGGGTTATTGTTGACCGACTGACAAAGGTGGCCCGATTCATTCCGATGAAGGACACCTGGAAAGTGGCAAAACTGGCAGAACTCTTTGATAGAGAAATTGTAAGACATCATGGGGTACCAAAAACAATTGTATCTGACAGAGATACCAGATTCTTATCGAGGTATTGGAAGTCTACGCGAGAAGCACTGGGTACCGAACTGAAATTGAGTACAGCGTTTCACCCACAGACTGATGGCCAGAGTGAGCGCACTATCCAGACACTTGAGGATATGTTACGTGCATGTGCACTTGACTTTCAGACCAGCTGGATTGATAAGTTACATCTGATCGAGTTTAGTTACAACAACAGTTACCATGCTTCGATCAAGATGTCTCCCTTCCAGGCCTTGTACAGTAGACCATGCCGCACGCCATTATGCTGGGATGAGTCGAGTGAGACGGTCATTATAGGACCAGAGTATCTTGAACAAGTTCAGGCAGAAGTTCGCCAGATCCAGGCTAACATGAAAGCAGCTTAGGATAGACAGAAGTCGTACGCAGATGTGCGCAGACGTGACCTAGAGTTCGCCGTGGGCGATCAGGTATTTTTGAGAGTATCCCCCATGAAGGGAGTATTTCGTTTTGGCCAGAAAGGCAAGTTGAGCCCAAAATATGTGGGGCCTTATGTTGTGACGGAGCGGATCAGCCCGGTAGCTTACAGACTTGATCTACCCGCCGAGCTGGGCAAGGTACATGATGTATTTCATGTGTCCCAGTTGAAGAAGTATATGTCTCATCCGTCTCATGTGCTTCAGCCTGAAAGGCTAACCTTAGAGCCGACCATGCGATCAGTGGAGACTCCGGTACGGATTCTGGATACTAAGACTCGAGACACTCGCCATAAGTCTGTGAGACTGGTGAAAGTTCTTTGGTCTAACCAGGACGTTGAGGAGGCTTGGGAGCTGGAAGACAAGATGAAGGCGAAGTACCAGTCATTGTTTACTTCTTAGTGCTTATGTGTATAGGGTACGGGGCGTACCCCTTTTAAGGGGGGTAGAGCCGTTTCGGTTATGGGTGTACGACGTGTATTTAAATACATCGTCTATGTTATGTTGTTATGTTACAGACCGTTGTGTCTGAATGATGTGGATGATGTTGTATGGACCTTGTGTCCAATGTTATGTACCAGATGTTATGTTGTATGGACCTTGTGTCCAATGTTATGTAAGTGTGTTGTTAATGATGTATGGAAGTATTGTTTATAAGTATTCCCGTGTTCTAACATTTAGGATATGTGGAAGTGTGAACTTTGAGGACAAAGTTCTTTTAAGGGGGGTATATTGAAATACCCCAAACCTTAGTATAATGTTTAAACACCTAAATATGGTATATTAAGACTAAAAAGAGTCTTAGAAACATTAGTAAACAAATTTAAACAAAAGAAAACACAAAATGTGCTTTAAGGTCAATAAAGGCCAAAATGTGCTCTAAGCTTGGGATAAGCTTGGTTAAGACCTAATGAACTTACCAAGACCTTATTTATATACTAATGAATATATTAAACCAATTAGCAAAGAAAACCAAGCTTGAAAACAAGTTAAAACACAAAATGTGCTTTAAGGAGTCTTAAAGCACATTTTTGAAAAATTGTCTTGTAAATGAGTTTTGAATGGCTAAATGTCCATCATTACTCTTTAATTAACATGTGTACTATATAGTATCACATTTGGAAGTCTATATCAATGGGAAATCAAAAATTTCACTTCTATGTGCCTTGTTTTTATGAATAGTGATTTTAATAAGCTAGTTTGTAACATATGTTTGTATAAGTAATTAAATTGACAAATAAAGACTATAATACCCCTAAGTACTATTGGGGGGCCGGTTTTCTTAAGGGTGGTGACTCACCACTCTCTTGTTAACATGTTAAGTAAATAAATATGACTAACTAAAGTACTTTTTACTTTAATGCATAAATATCTTCTAAAAAGCAAAACAAACTCACTTATCTCATTCTCTCATTTCTTTCCTTCATTTCCCACGGTTCCAAGTCTTCTTCAACCTCTCTTCTTCTCTTCATTCACGATTTGCAATAGTAAACACACAAACTCCATCTTTGACCACTTGTAATTCCTAGCTCACTTAACCAAATCAAAAACAAAACACCATTCTCTTCCTCTCATCAAGCTCTTCATTCCTATCTTCTCAAAATTTCAAGAGCCCCATTTCAGTGCCATGGAGTTCTACCATTGAAGGAGCTTGAGCTTATATTTCTACATATTATTACTCTCCTTTGCTTCTAGGTAAGGAACCTCAAAGAAAAACCATGTTTCCTCCATGTTTTTACCTTGACCGAAAATGCACATTAATGGTGCTCTTTGTGTGACTTTGTTCTAGCTTCATTCCAACCTTTCAAGGACTAGGTGGAGTCCTCTCTTGATATATTCAAACTCTCTTCAAAGACCAAGGTAAAACAACTACATTAATGTTTTTGAAATAATGTAAACCTAGGGTTTACAATGAGATGAAGCTTAAAGCTTGAATACTCATTATGTTATTTGTATAATGTTTAGTAGTTGACAAGGAATCAAATACCTTACCGGTTTTATAAGGAAACAAGGAAGAAGTTTGTGTGGAAAAGAGGTAAATATGCTAACCTAATGTGGTTTAAGGTCTTAGGAGAAATGAGCTTGAATTTCTTATGAAAATGATCTAAGGAGCCAATGGGAAGTGACTTAGAAGAATGCTCTCAAGAGCTTAGTAAAAGGCATATGTGTTGTTGAGTGTATTTGCAGGTCAAAGGCAAATATATTGTGGAAATTCAGTGTTTATGATTTATGCATCTTAAGGGCCTAAGAGCCATGTCATTTAATGGCCTAAGTGCCATGCAATTTAAATTATGCACTATATTGTGATGTAGTGCTAAATGTGTGAAGTTTGTGTATAAAGATGTGTTTGATGGATTTTGGTGTTCACGGTTGTTTGTTGGTGAAAAACAAGGTGTTTTGGTTTAGTAATGTTCTAGGAGAACCTATGTCAAAATTTAGGTAACAAACAAGAAGTTCTAAGGTTTAAAATAAGTTTGATGAGTTAAGAAATGTTTAGGATGGTTAAGTGCTTTCCTTGGGAAAGAAACATGCATTAAGGTGTTCTAAGATGTGAGAAGGGCTTAGGAAATGTTCTAGAGGATTTTATAATGCAAAGGAATGTTTTGGGGTACACTAGAGTCATCTGGACTTGTGTTAGGATTTAGGCAAACTTTGGTGAACAAGGAGAAAGTGTAAACTTGAAAAAGGATTTCAAGAATGACATAAGGAGTTGATTGTGAGAATAGATGCTTGAGAGATGATGTTTTTGTGGTGAGGGAGTATTTTGTCATAAGTGATCATCTTAGGTATGAAACACCACTTGGAGACTAGGAGAAGACATTGTAAGTGTTAGGAATTTTGGGAAGAAATGAGTAAAGGTTTAAGGAATTAGAAAATGAGTTTTATGACTGTTTAAGGATGTCTTAAGGTGTGTTTGAAGTGCCCAAATGAGGTTAGGATGTACTAGGATATATGGGGTGAAGTTTGGAGTTAAATGAGAAATGGAAAACAAGGGTCTGGGGCAGACCGAACTTGCAAGGTCGGTCGAGCCCAGTTTACCCTGCGAGAATTGGCTTCTGGAATGGACCGACCTTGGGGACCGGACTTGCAAGGTCGGTCGGGCTTGTATTTTGTGTACGGATTAAGTTTCTGGAATCGACCGAACATGGGACCGGATTTGGCAAGTTCGGTCGGGCTGAATTTTCAAAGGGAAGAAACTCTCGGGAATGGACCGAACATGCGACCGAACTTACAAGGTCGGTCGGAGTAGAAAATTTTGACGGAATATGTTCTGGAATGGACCGACCTTGTGCAAGGTCGGTCGGACCAAAACTTGTAAATAAACAGAAAAGAATGTGACTTATGTAATTAACCCTAAGGGGTATAATGAAGGTAACCTAGGGTAAGTTAGACATTAAAAACATGTCATACAATCATGTTAAACATTTAGTAAGATTGAAGTTAAATAAATAATTAACCGACGTTATTAATCATGTATAGGAGTGACCTACGGAGGAAATCAATCGAGGCAAGGACCAAGGTATGGTTTTCTTGCAGTCTGTTGCCTACCGGTTTACACCGGCTTGTGTGTTGTATGTTTTTCTGTGTGTTTATGACGTTATAAGATCTAAACATGTAATGAGTTTACAGTTGTTCATATTATTGTGATGTTATCATGTGACTCATTTCCCTTGTGTGTGTCTAACGTGACTTACCACCTGTTGTGTATTGGTTGTTAAGTTCCACCATGAACTTCTAACAAAGTGCTAATTGGGAAGTGAGGAATCCGGTTGTCCGGTCATGCATGTAAGTTAAGAGTAGATATCTGAATCAGATTCGACTCTTATGTTGTTAAGACTGTTCTCCTTAATTTGGCGTTCGATCTCCCGCTAGCTTCCTCCAAAGCTTACCTATTCTGACTTATGATCGGTTTAGTGGGAACATGTGTTTGTGTGGTATGTTCGGGTCACTATATCCGAACCATCTGTGACTTAAGTTACTCGTTCGAATAACAGAACGGTAATGAGTGTGTGTAACGAGCTTAACATGAGGGTGAATCATTCTCTAGGCTCTTATGATGTTAACCTTCTTAGTTTGTTGTTGTGGAAAGAATATCCACTGTGTTGTGAAGTTGTGCTATGCACTATTGATGCTATGCCACATATTATGTAATGTTATGTTATGTATAAAATGAATGCCATGTTATCATGACAATTAGTTGCGCGCATCCCGGTAGCCGATGGGCTGCGCGTTAACCATACCAGCCAAGGGTTGCTGACCCCCTCGGGTGCTCCATATTTTTACTGCAGGATGAGGATCGAGGAAGCAGAGTGGCTGTAGGATCTAGGCTGCAGTTGTATTTTGGTTCATTTTGGATGTTGAGCCCGGGATGCGCCTGTGCTCCCGTGGCATTATATTTTGGTTCCGTTGAAATTACTATGGCGGTATATTGACAGTTTACAGTGAAGGAATGTAAGTAAATACTCGGTATTGTATATGATGTATTTATGGTTTAGTTTTACGCTCGGGAGTCTGATCATCAGACCGGTACACTTGTATTTATTCTGCCTTGTCAACCACGTGGGTGGTTAACGGCGTTGTAGCACCGAAGTGTTTCGTTATTGTTTAGTTATTTATTTCCGCTGCAATTTCATTAGTTGTGAAGTTCGATGTAGAGGTGTTACAACTAGGGAAGAAAGCATGTATTAAGGTGTTTAGAGTGCTACAAGGATTTAGACATTGTCTTGGAAGTTCTAGAAATCAAATGAGTGTTTTGGAACACACCAAAGTCATTTCGGAGTTGTTCTAGGACTTAGGCAAACTTTGGAAAACAAGGAGAAGGAACAAACTTGTAAAAGGACTACAAGGATGACATAAGGAATTTAGTTGAAAGAAAAGATGCTTAAGAGTGGATGTTCAATTGGAGAAGAATTATTATGGTATAATGGTTACAATAGGCATGAAACACCACTTAGAAACCTAAGGAGGAAATACTATAAGTGTTTGAGATTTTGGTTGAAATTGGTTAAGTGTTTAAAGGCTTGGAAAATGAGTGTTTTGGCTTGTCCGAACATCCGTCCGGACATGGACGTTCGGACAGGCCCTGTTGCGTAAAAATTCTCAGAATCTCGAACTGTGTCCGAACTTCGGAAGTCCGGACACAGGTTCGGACAAATGAGATTTTACTTTGAAATTTTCCTCGACCCATGTCCGAACTTCCGAAGTCCGGACACATGTTCGGACATGCGTCTGTTTCCAGTTTTAAGTCACGGCTTGCGTCCGAACTTGGGAAGTCCGGACACAAGTTCGGACATGCCACTGTTTTGGCAAAAAAATGTTGTTTAAGGTTAGGAGAAGTTGTCTAAAAATGGGGATTATTAAGTAATGATGTTATAAGATTGTTAAGGATATGTTAAGTGAGTTATAATGACAATTTAGTGTGGGAAGAGTTGTATTAAAATGTAAAAGTAAAACGAGTTAAAAATGTGAAGTTATTTAACTAAGTAACGGGGATAAGTTATGAGCATTAGACTTTAAACAATCATGTTGCCCCGATGTTAATAAAAGTACATGTAATATTATCAGTTGTTCGAGAATTGCTCGAGGAACATAAATGGACATGATAGAGTGGACTCCGGTGACAGGTATGGTTTTCTTGCAACCTGTGTCCTACTGGATTACACCGGCTTGTATGCCAATGTGTCTTTCTGTATGTTTGCCACGTTGTAAGATAAAACATGTAATGAGTTTATAGTAATTCATATATGTGACGTGTCTGGTTCCGATACCATTTAACCTCGGAAGTGTTAACCTTAGTTAACTGAGTCTAGGATCACATGAGAGTTCGGTATTCGGATTAAACGACCCGAACCATGGGACGTTCTAACCACGGCTATGCATGTGTTAATTATGTGATATTTGTGTGTGTATGTAGGGACCTCCCTTGTATGTGTAACCCAGTTGTAATATTGTATGTTGTGTGGATGTGATAGACTCCATATTGGGGCTCTAACTAATATCTAAAAGTAAGTATGTACTAACAGTGGTGAGAAATCCGGTTAGGCCGGTCGCGCGTTGTTTGGGAGTGGGTATCCTTTTTAGCCTTACCCTTTTCTCTGTTATGGTTGTTTCCCTCACGGGTTATGATCTCCCATTAGCTTACTCCAAAGCTTAGCTATTCTGACTTATGATCGGTTTTGGGGGAACATGTGTTTGTGTGGTGTGTTCGGGCCACAAAACCCGAACCATCTTAACTTAAGTTACTCGTCCGACTATTAGGACGGTAATGAGTGTTGTATAACGAGTTTATCATGAGGGTGACATCATTCTCTAGGCTCACCAGTGAATTAACAACGTTTGGGTCGGTCCCTAAGAGAACCGCTCCCGTTATGTTATGTGTTGTTGATGTAATGCAATTTCTATTGCGATGTTAGTATGTGCACGTTGAAACGTGAAAAGTGTTGTTATGTGTTGTTATGTGATGTATGTCATATGTTGTAAATTGTGGAGTATACAGATCATGGATATGAATCCCAGTTTGTAATAAGAGGCGTTTAAGGATAACCCGATTTATGGGTAAGTGTCGTCTATTAAGGAAGTAGCTCCATTAGAGGAGAAACACTCTAGGGGTAATGAATACCATGAGTGACTTATCAAATAAGGATGTGTTATCTGTTTGTTGAGCCCATTGAGGCGAAATGTTATGTGTTATGTGTTTACAGTTGCATGCATGATTTAAATATAATCAACCGCATGCTAAGACGACAATTAGTTGTGCGTGGCCCGGTGGCATGCGGGCTGCGAGATTACCATACCAGCAAAGGTGCTGAGCCCCTTGGGGGCCACCCTTTCTCTTCTTTTCCTATTTCAGGTACAAGGAGCTCGAAGCCGTTCGAGAGTAGGACGGGGTAGTCGTTGAACATGGGTAATCATTCAATTGTATATATACTGTAGGTGTAGTAAGACCGAAATTGTTATCGGCATTAGTTTGTGAATACTCGCGGTACGTTGGAAGGTGATGTTGTTCCTATTGTTAATGGAAGGGTTAGTAATGTGTATCGCTCGGGAATCTAGTCCATCAGACCGGTACAATGTATATGTATAGCCTTTTAGCCACGTGGGTGGTTAACGGCGTGTAACACCAACGAGTTAAGTAATGTGATGAAGTATTTTTCCGCTGCAGATTTTTTGTTATGGGTTTGTTGTTGGATGGGTGTTACAAAAAGTGGTATCAGAGCGAAGTATCGCTCTGATGACTGAATTACCGAGCTTAGGAAGTACCGAGTTAGGATTTTAGTACTTCGGGTTAAGGGTTGAGAGATAGCGTGAGAGATACGCTAGTTAGGTATTACCAGTGTGTGCTGGAAACCTACAATATTCATCCCACCCTCCACGATCCCTGTTATATAACTTGGGAAACAACGCCAGGGAGATGGAAGTCCTCTCTTACTCGGGAATACCCGATCTGGCTGTTATTAAGTACCTTTAAGGTACGGAGAACCTGACATACGGTAGGTCCCGAAAACTGGGAATCCCGGAGACGGTTTTCATCTGAACAATGTCAACCGCACGTGTAACGACCCCAAAACCACCCTGGTTGAGAGACCGTTACACGCCGCGCGCTTATTACCTAAGACAACGCAAGGCTACACTAGCAAACTCCCAAAACAGAACTGAAACTCATATATATACATATACGAAAGCGCTTAGCCAGAGCAAAATCAGAGACAAAGCGGAAGTCTTTCAAATAGCTTGAAGTCTAAAACACAAGGAGCTAAGCGGTGGTCAAAACATACACTTAATAGCATAAGGTAAACTGAAGCTGAAAGCTTGACGAAATCAGAAGCTTAACAAACTCAAAAAGCTTAAACACAATCAGAAGCTTAGCAAAATCAGAAGCGTAGCAAAATCCAGAACTTAGCAGAAGACAGTAAGCACACAGCAGACCGTCTCAAATCAAATACAGATAGCGCAGACGAAGTAGAGCACTTACAAAATCAGAAATCCTCAACAGACAGGAAGCACACAATAGCCTATCTGAGTTTGGAATAAGACAGAGCAGGCGGCAGCAGTACAAACAAACAGAGGTATCCAAAGGGCAGAAAGCACACATCAGTCTATCAAAACAGCAGAACGGAATCCAAACAGAAGTGGGACACTAGCATTCAAAGCATACAGACAGAACGGGTAAATAACCCGTGAACAGAACGAGGAAACCTCACTCGTAAACAAACAGGTGGAACATCTGTGAACAGAACGGGGAACATCACCCGTGAAGCAGAAGGATATCCTACATAGCGCGCTACGAGATAGCTAAACAAGCCATCCACGGTTCAGATACAGAGATACTAGGTCCCAAAACAGAAGCTTTCAGAGCAGATCAAAGCCTTATACAGAACAGAACGAAATTCTTTATCAAACCAGAGCAGAATGCATAAGCTTAATCAAAACAGAACAGAGGGCGTTGCTGAGTGCTAACACCCAATCCCAAGGTTTAGTACAATCAAAACAGAATTCACAAGCTGAAACAGAAGTCTTAAGCAAAGACCAATGAAATATGAAAGTCAAAACCAACGTCAGAAGCTGAAACTCACTTTTAGAGCAAATAAGAGTTCAAAGGATTATCAAAGATTTTAAAATCAAATTACACATATACATGTGCTAAAACATATTTAAACAGATAGTACTCGAAAATAGGAATCCAACGCCGCAAACGGCACTCAAAACGGAGCTCAGACGAAGAAGTTATGCCAAAAACAAAGTCCTGTCCGAACATACATCCGACCTTGCATGTTCGGACATAAACCGAGAGTCTGAAAATCTGCCGGCGTATGATGTCCGAACTTCAATGTTCGGACCGATGTTCGGACACTGCGAAAACTGCAAAATCGATTACGGAAAACAGCCAGAACCAAGCCATAAATCCCCCACAAAACATACATAACTTATAGTATCAAAATAGCCAATCAAAACATACATCCACGGGTTTTAACGCATCAAAAGCACATCAAAATCAACCAAGAAACATCACCAATCAGAGAATCAAAGAATTCATATACGGAAACCGAAACGGAACCCCCGTGGGTGAACATACACAACTGAATCCATCTACCACCTACCTCACATCCGTAGCAATGCTATCTCTGCGGACTCTACGCATCGCCTTCTCGAATCTCCACTCGAACGACAATCCATCGAATCGAACCACTCCCAAAATACAAAATCAAAATCAGAAAAAGGAAGAGGAGACTCAATGGAGAAGAGAACCAAATCTACAACCCAAACCTGACTGACGACTGATAGACGAACAAAATTCCACCAGCAGATCTCCAACGGTTAATAATTGAGAGATAGTTAAAG
This sequence comes from Limonium bicolor, assembly GCA_023374045.1. Classification (NCBI taxonomy): domain Eukaryota; kingdom Viridiplantae; phylum Streptophyta; class Magnoliopsida; order Caryophyllales; family Plumbaginaceae; genus Limonium; species Limonium bicolor. The sequence continues at coordinate 316,663,710 of CM041778.1, read as the reverse complement.
AAGATAATGAGTGAAGGGAGGAGAAGTTGAACGCGTAGAGAATGTCGAGAGAACCGTCAATGAGAGAGATGAAGGAAGGGGAATAATTGAACGTGAATTAGAATAAGAGAGAAGGAGAAAATAAAATAGTTTAATATCTCTCTCTCTTAAGATAATATTAAATAACAACAAGGAAGAAGACAATTGTAACCCTCCTTCCTCAAGCTAGCATATTAACATTAGAAGAATGTCATAGACAATCTAATATAAGATTACAAAATAGCACAAACTCCCTTTGCGAATCAGAAAGGAAATAAAAAAAATCTGGGGCATAACAGCACGTAATAGCGAAGAATGGAGAATCTTGTGTATAGAAGAATAGAATTTCCGGGAACCTGGGTCGACATGCTGAGCAGTCAAGAACAACCAGCTTGCAACGCACCAATTGTGCAACAGGCAAGAAGTGGATTAATGAAACCCGAGACGAGTGTCTACGGGACCACAGTTGTTAAATGATACACCAACGGTATACCAACCGAAAAGGAACTACAACGTAGTGCCCAAACAAGAGACAAGTCTCAGTAACCACAATAAATGAGTGGAACGGGCTATGAAGAGGAAACAATACGAGAAAGGGGAACTCCAAGAATGGGAGGCACCCCAGTTGATAATTATCATGTGAAGACAGTGAGAAGTCACCTAGAGGAGTTATTATCAAGACAGTAAGATCAAGTGAGGGCCAACAAGGCCACTGATGACAGTGCGGGTAAAAATGATACCGCAACCGGTGTGTGTGTTTAACCGATAGCCAGTTAGCAGGGCGCACTTGCTATAGCAAGTGCTGCTATAACGGGACTGTTCAGGGAAGTTTTAACAAATACGAGGTACTTAGTAAAGTACCACGATGTCAACTGTGATCATCATAACTGTGGAAAGGCTTAACAGCCTAACCTTTGTAATTGGAAGTACACCAGTCAGCAAGAAGCTAGACTCAGTTAAGACAAGAAGGCATTGTGATACCATGAAAATTTTTCTTTCAACTTAGATTTATTCAAACTCTTTTCTTGCAAAACCCAATTTTCTTTCAAACCAACACTTCTTTCTGACCTCCTTCTAAACCAAACCAGTAAAACCAAGGGCCGTTGACAAAGATACAGCAGTGGATAAACTTTCCCTCGATTAAGTTCGGGAAGCACAGGGTGCATATTGTCACAGGACAATATAAGGGGAGTTGACAACAGAATAGTTCACCTAGGCGTGTGACAGACACTACGAGTGTACCAACTGTAATGTGGGACGACCGCACTCCGATAGGAGCTTGTGGGCCTGACAGACCTGCTTATGGGTTAGTTGGGTAAGTAGTAATGTATCAGTAGGGTACCCCACATATGTATACGAGTAGAGTCCGAAACACGGGAAGTAGTCGACTCCGTACTACGGTCAGCAGTGTAAGTCAAACAAGAGCTAAGGATTACCATGAATGGTTGAAGTAAAGGAACTCAGTTAAGTTAACGAGACTAAAGGAATTAATGAATCCTTTCAAGGAAATGTTTAAGAGTCAGGAGGTGTGAAGTGCACTAACTGTAATGTAAAGACATCGTATACGTCTTAAGGATCCTCAGGGATAAACATGATAGCTAGAACGGAGACCCAGCCTGTGCATGGCAAGGCAGATGCCTAATGTGGACACATTAGTGTCCAATGAACGGGATGAAACTCCCAGAATGAGTACCTACACTACCAGGAAGTGTTGATCTTCACAGAAGAAGATAATAAGCCAGTTAAGAACGCAAACGGTGTGGCTAACTGAGTATACCAATAAGTGCGAGCCAGATGTGATGGCATAATTTAGCAACACCCAGGAGCAATCCTTGAAGGGTGTTCGCATCAACAATCGTTGCACGAAATGACATGACAGACACACAAGGGTTGAAACTAACACCCAGTTAGACATAAGTTGTCAGGAAACGGACTGACAATCCTAAGGGCATCCCATGAAAGGAAACGTGATGCAACGACCTTGTCATGGAGCCCAATATGAAATCCAAACCATGTAATGTCGTACAGACAAATAAATGTGTGTGAACCGTCCAAAATGGACAGGGCTCGAAGCAGTAAGGCTCATAAGCCACAAATAAAATGTGTTACGTAAATTAGATTGATTGCCGAAGTTTATGTTGTATAAGTGAATAGAGCGGAGAACGAACCACTACATTAAGAGTGGGGATACCTCTCGATATTGTGAGACCGCAACAGCGGTAGTTATGTTAATCAAGTTCAAGAAATATGTTAAGGATGGACGATATTATTATTGAAAGAGAGCAGTTAGTTTAGTAGTATGTGTGTATAAAGTGAAACACCGAGCTGAATAATGCCGGCTTGTGACTCGAATGATCAATGCTCAAGGAGCATTCAGTAGTCATCCAAACGAATGATGTAAGTATATGCGTGGAAGTTAATGTGACAGTAAATACCATGTAAGTTAGTGTTATACAAGAAGTAAGAGCATGGTACGCGGCAAGCGACCGTTGTATAAGTGTTGTTAAATGATAATATGGCAGATAAGAGCAGTTATGAATTAAATTCAGTGGTGATGCAAGGTAAGTGAAGATAAATGGACTGAGCAATAAGCCAGTAGTTGGTACTATGTGATAAGGAACTCAGTGTGAATTCCATGGCGAATCGCATAAGAGATTTACTGCCAAGAGTTTACGCCTCTACACTCTGTATGACTGAGTGTTTTGGTATTGCACTTGTGCAGTAATGATCAAGTGGAATAGCTAGGAATTGGAAACATGTTAATTGTGGAGGAATAATGTTATAATGGCCGATGCATAGGAAATGCAAGGCCAACCAATGAAAGAATACATGTACAAAACCAAATGTGAAGGCATGATTAGCAACAAGTGACTGCAGTAACACGAAATACTAGATATCGGTATGGAATATACCTCAAGTGTGGGAAATAGCTGAGAGAGCACTACACACTAGGTAGTAGCTCAACCTCAACTGACAGTAAGTCGGAAGGAAACAAGTCAATCATTGTGAAATACATAGCTCTATACACAGTAAGTTATTAGAGAAGTGGATGGAAAATTTTGTAACTCACCGAGTTCACTAACGGTAAGAGATACCACGCGTCGGTTGAGAAACCGTTATTACCAAGATAAAGGTGATAATTGGTGATGTACAATACAGTAAGAATAATGTATGGGGCAAACTAAGCCCTACAGTTATTAGAGTTGTGCAGCAGCAACTAGTGAGCCAGTGATTCAAGTATTGAATGTCCATAGCGAGCATGAGTGAATGGCTAATTATTAATGCCTAGAAGCCTCACAGGCCAGAACCGAAACCAGCTAAGAGTTTAAACAAACTCCAATGAGAATTCTTGGTTTAGGAACTAAACCGCCAATATGGTTAAGATCCTCTAATCAGATGCATTGTATAACAGACCGCGTGGACGTTAAAACACTTCACGACGGCAGAACATTTTAAGCAAATGTTTAGTGATTGATTATGTGGGCGTAATCCCTTTTAAGGGGGGTAGAGCGCAAACCACTTAGTGTGTATTACTGTACAAGTGTACGTGACTTATGTTGTGCATAGCATAAATAATTTGTTTTGATGATTGGTGCGTGTGTTACGTAAACATACGCATTCATTAATGGTTTAATTGTGGTAATTGCGCACCGAAGATGCAAATACCATTGTGATAAGTGTGTTGATTTATTAACAGTTGTGTGTGATGGTACAAGTGTGGGGAGTAGAGAAACTCCCGGGGAACAAAAACCCCGATAGTGTATAAATGTGAAACTGTGTGTGGTATTTTGATAAAATATATGTGTATATATATACTATATAGTGATTCATGAAAGGGTATGAAACCGACATAGAACCTAGTGAGAATAAGATTCCCTAGGTAACAACATTAAAGTGAATGGAAATAACTGATAGACGAAGTTCTATCCCTTGGAGATGTTATGATCATGACTAGAACGATTTAAAAGATAGAAAATTGGAAATGAGTGATTTATTTGATACTTGAAAATGAAGTGGGAGTGGAACTTGATTTGCGTGCGATCAAGGGAAGCCGAACACAAATTGGGGTGGAAGGATAGTTCGATACTGATGCTGATCACATTAGGGTTGAATGATTCTTGAAGCTCCCCTTAAGTGGTCACAAATAACCATGCTAAGAAAAGAAGCAAAGAGCATAAGTTGGACTTGGAGTTGTGTGTGTTTTCAAAAAGGATTTTCAAATGGTGTTTTCAAAACAGTCGGTTAACATTAGGAATAAAGGATTCTTTTATACTCCACCTAGTAAAGAATATTTTTGTAGTACTCGCTCACGAGCCGAGGACGCATGAGCCTTCGTCTTCGGACCGGTGACATGAGAAGTATATATGTTAAAGATTAAGTGATTGTTTTGATCTCCCAAAGGAACGGGGACCAGAAGGTGTCCATCGCGACCGGGTTCTGCGGGATCACAGTGTATATAAAAAATATTTTTGATTGTTATACATGCTATGACATGTTGTGTGGTATGTGTACTAAATATTATTTTGACCTTGAGTTCCAAAAGTGTATGTTATTAAGACCTATGAGTCTAAATGTGTTGTGTTACATAGACCTATGTGTCTAAAGGCTGTTATGTTATCAAGACCTATGGGTCTAAATGTTGTTATGGTACCCAGACCTAAGAGTCTAAGGGTTGTATATATGTGCAAATGTTGTTAAGATACCCGGACTATTGAGTCCGAGGTTATCATGTGAGTATGTTATGTTATGTATGGATGTGAATATGTTACCCGGACCATTAAGTCCGAGGTTGTGATGTAAAGTATGTTGGTTATGGAAGTTTATTTCCAAGTGATTCCTGTGTTCTAATCTAATGGTGTGTGGGAAGTGTGAACTTCGAGGACGAAGTTCTTTTAAGGGGGGTAGATTGAAATACCCCAAACCTTGATACGTTGTTAAACATTTAAACTATGGTATGTAAAGGCTAAAAAGTGCCTTAGAAACATCAGCGAACAATTTAAACCATAGTAAAATGCAATAAAGCACTAAGACACAGCTTGAGCAAAAACATGCTCTAAGCTTGGAGTGAACTTGGTTAGGACCCAAAGAACCTACCAAGACTAATAATATTCAATTATGAATTAATAAGGCTAATTAAGTCCTTAGGAAATCTTGGTAGACAATTAAACCAAACAAAACACAAATAAATGCCTTAAAGTCAATATGGGCAAAAATGTGCTCTAAGCTTGGGATAAATTTGTATAAGACCTAAAGGTTACCTTATAAATATGTTAATGAACATATTAAATCAATTACCAAAGAAAACCAAGCTTGAAAACAAGTTAAAACACAAAATGTGCTTTAAGGAGTCTTAAAGCACATTTTTGAAAAATTGTCTTGTAAATGAGTTTTGAGTGGCTAAATATTCATCATTACTCTTTAATTAATATGTGTACTACTTAGTATCACATTTGGAAGTCTAGATCAATGGGAAATCAAAAATTTCACATCTATGTGCCTTGTTTTAGTGAATAGTAACTATTATAAGCTAGTTTGTAACATATGTTATTAAAGTAATTTAATTGGTCAACTAAGACCAAACACCCCTAAGTACATGGAGGGGGCCGGTTTTTAAGTGGTGACTCACCACCATGTAAAAATCAATTCAAGAAAGGAAGGAAAAAGTAAGTAAAAAGAAGAAAGTTACTTTATAACATAAATATCTTCAAAGGTAGACCTCTCACCTCATTCTCTTCTTTTCTCCTTGTTCCCACCGTCTTCATCCTCTCCTCTCTTCTTCAAAAATGATGGGCTATAGTAACCTCTCTTCTCCATCTTCATTTCCTTGCCAAATCCAACTCAATACTCCAAATCAAATTCTAAGACCATATTTGTCTTAGTTAGACCAAGCTCTACACTTCTATCCTTTCAAATCTTCAAGAACTCAATTTTGGTGCCATGGAGATTCACCATTGAAGGAGTTTGAGCTCATATTTTCATGCCTTGTCATTCTCTTAAGTTTCAAGGTAAGGAAAATCAAAGAAAAACCATGTTTCCTCTCATTTTGGTACATGTCCGAATTCACCTCACAATGGTGTCTTTACCTTGCTTGTTTTAGCTTCATTTGAATCTTCCAAGGGCTAGGAGGAGTCCTCTCTTGATACTTATTCAAGCTCTCTTCCAATTCCAAGGTAAAACAATTACCTTAATGTGTTAAGATAATATATATAACCTAGGGTTTGTAAATGAGTTTAAGCATGAAGCTTGAATGCTCATTGGTGTTACCTGTATATTGATTAGAACATTGACAAGTAACCAAGTCCTCTTGCCGATTTCCAAACAAGGAAGAACAAGAGTGTTCAAGTAAAAATCTTGAAGAAAAGAGGTAAATGTGCTAACCTAATGTAGTTTAAATGCCTTAAGAAAATGAGCTTGATTTGCTTGATAAAAATACCTAAGGAGCCAATGGTGAATGACCTAGTAAAATGCTCTCAAGGAAACTATTAAAGGGCATATGTGTTGTTGTATGTAATTGCAGGTCAAAGGCATTATTTATGTGGGATATTCAGTGTTTAAGGCTTATGCAATTTAAGGGCCTAAGAGCCATGTTATTTAAGGGCCTAAGTGCCAAGCAATTTAAGTTTATGCACTATATTGTGATGTAGTGTAGTTTAAGGACTTAGATGTGTGTAAAGAACATTCTTTGTGAAGATGAGTGTCTTGGATGGTTAAAGGAGGAAAAACAATATGTTTGTGTGTAAGGAATGTGCATTAAGTGATTAAGTGTTTTTGGTGGTAAAAGGGTGAAAACCTAAGTGTTTGAGTGTGAGAATACTCTTGATGGATTTTAGGTGTTCTTGAATGTCTAATGGTGAAAGCTATGTGCTTTGGTATAGCATTGTGCTAGAAGAACCCATGTCAAAATTTAGATGATGTATAAGAAGTTCTAAGTGTTTAAAAAGAGTTTTGGTGAGTTTGGAAGTGTTGAGGATGATTAAATGTTTTACTAGGGAAGAAAGAATGTATTAAGGTGTTTAGAGTGCTACAAGGATTTAGACAATGTCTTGGAAGTTCTAGAAATCAAATGAGTGTTTTGGAACACACCAAAGTCATTTCGGAGTTGTTCTAGGACTTAGGCAAACTTTGGAAAACAAGGAGAAGGAATAAACTTGTAAAAGGACTACAAGGATGACATAAGGAATTTAGTTGTAAGAAAAGATGCTTAAGAGTGGATGTTCAATTGGAGAAGAAATATTATGGTATAATGGTTACAATAGGCATGAAACACCACTTAGAAACCTAAGGAGGAAATACTATAAGTGTTTGAGATTTTGGTGGAAATTGGTTAAGTGTTTAAAGGCTTGGAAATTGAGTGTTTTGGCTTGTCCGAACATCCGTCCGGACATGGACGTTCAGACAGGCCCTGTTGCGTAAAAATTCTCAGAGTCTCGAACTGTGTCCGAACTTCAGAAGTCCGGACACAGGTTCGGACAAATGAGATTTTACTTTGAAATTTTCCTCGACCCATGTCCGAACTTCCGAAGTCCGGACACATGTTCGGACATGCGTCTGTTTCCAGTTTTAAGTCACGGCTTGCGTCCGAACTTGGGAAGTCCGGACACAAGTTCGGACATGCCACTGTTTTGGCAAAAAAATGTTGTTTAAGGTTAGGAGAAGTTGTCTAAAAATGGGGATTATTAAGTAATGATGTTATAAGATTGTTAAGGACATGTTAAGTGAGTTATATTGACAATTTAGTGTGGGAAGAGTTGTATTAAAATGTATAAGTAAAACGAGTTAAAAATGTGAAGTTATTTAACTAAGTAACGGGGATAAGTTATGAGCATTAGACTTTAAACAATCATGTTGCCCCAATGTTAATAAAAATACATGTAATATTATCAGTTGTTCGAGAATTGCTCGAGGAACAGAAGTGGACATGATAGAGTGGACTCCGGTGACAGGTATGGTTTTCTTGCAACCTGTGTCCTACCGGATTACACCGGCTTGTATGCCAATGTGTTTTTCTGTATGTTTGCCACGTTGTAAGATAAAACATGTAATGAGTTACAGTAATTCATATATGTGACGTGTCTGGTTCCGATACCATTTAACCTCGGAAGTGTTAACCTTAGTTAACTGAGTCTAGGATCACATGAGAGTTCGGTATTTGGATTAAACGACCCGAACCATGGGACGTTCTAACCACGGCTATGCGTGTGTTAATTGTGTGATATTTGTGTGTGTATGTAGGGACCTCCCTTGTATGTGTAACCCAGTTGTAATACTGTATGTTGTGTGGATGTGATAGACTCCATATTGGGGCTCTAACTAATATCTAAAAGTAAGTATGTACTAACAGTGGTGAGAAATCCGGTTAGGCCGGTCGCGCGTTGTTTGGGAGTGGGTATCCTTTTTAGCCTTACCCTTCTCTCTGTTATGGTTGTTTCCCTCACGGGTTATGATCTCCCATTAGCTTACTCCAAAGCATAGCTATTCTGACTTATGATCGGTTTAGGGGGAACATGTGTTTGTGTGGTGTGTTCGGGCCACAAAACCCGAACCATCTTAACTTAAGTTACTCGTCGACTATTAGGATGGTAATGAGTGTTGTTATAACGAGTTTATCATGAGGGTGACATCATTCTCTAGGCTCACCAGTGAATTAACAAGTTTGGTCGGTCCCTAAGAGAACCGCTCCCGTTATGTATGTGTTGTTGATGTAATGCAATTTCTATTGCGATGTTAGTATGTGCACGTTGAAACGTGAAAGTTTTATGTGTTGTTATGTGATGTATGTCATATGTTGTAAAATGTGGAGTATACAGATCATGGATATGAATCCCAGTTTGTAATAAGAGGCGTTTAAGGATAACCCGATTTATGGGTAAGTGTCGTCTATTAAGGAAGTAGCTAATTAGAGGAGAAACACTCGGGGTAATGAATACCATGAGTGACTTATCAAATAAGGATGTGTTATTTGTTTGTTGAGCCCATTGAGGCAAAATGTTAGTGTTGTGTGTTTACAGTTGCATGCATGATTTAAATATACTCAACCGCATGCTAAGACGACAATTAGTTGTGCGTGGCCCGGTAGCATGCGGGCTGCGGGATTACCATACCAGCAAAGGTGCTGAGCCCTGGGGGCCACCCTTTCTCTTCTTTTCCTATTTCAGGTACAAGGAGCTGGAAGCGTTCGAGAGTAGGACGGGGTAGTCGTTGAACATGGGTAATCATTCAATTGTATATATTACTGTAGGTGTAGTAAGACCGAAATTGTTATCGGCATTAGTTTGTGAATACTCGGTACAGTTGGAAGGTGTATGTTGTTCCTATTGTAAATGGAAGGGTCAGTAATGTGTAGTCACTCGGGAATCTAGTCCATCAGACCGGTACAATGTATATGTAATAGCCTTGTTAGCCACGTGGGTGGTTAACGGCGTGTAACACCAACGAGTTAAGTAATGTGATGAAGTATATTTTCCGCTGCAGATTGTTGTTATGGGTTTGTTGTTGGATGGGGTGTTACAGTTCGCATTTCCCACGCATCCTTAAATTAGAACACGGGGATTACTTGTAAAACAATACTTCCATAACAAACATACTTTACATAACATCGGACTCATGGTCTTGGTAACATAACATCATTCAAACACAAAGGTCTGCAACATAACAACATAGACGATGTATTTCAATACATGCCGCACATACATAACCGAAACGGCTCTGCCCCCCTTAAAATAGGGGGAAGCCCCATACCCTATACATACAAATACTAAGGAGCAAACAACGACGGGTACTTCGCCCTCATTTTATCTTCCATCTCCCAAGTGGCCTCCTCGACTTCCTAGTTAGACCAGATAACCTTCACAAGTCGAACAGACTTATGGCGAGTGTCTCGAATCTTAGTATCCAGAATCCGTATGGGAGTCTCCACTGATCGCATGGTCGGCTCTAAAGTTAGCCTTTTGGGCTGAAGCACAAGAAACGGATGAGACATATATTTTTTCAACTGGGATACATGAAATACATCATGTACCTTGCCCAGCTCAGCAGGCAGATCAAGCCTGTAAGCTACCGGGCCTATCCGCTCCGTCACAACATAAGGCCCCACATATTTTGGGCTCAACTTGCCCTTCTAGCCAAACTGAAATACTCCCTTCATGGGGGAAACTCTAAGAAATACCTGGTCGCCCACGGCGAACTCCAGGTCACGTCATCGCACATCAGCGTATGATTACTGCCTGTCCTAAGCTGCCATCATGTTAGCTCGGATCTACCGTCTCACTCGACTCATCCCAGTATAAAGGCGTGCAGCATGGTCTACCGTACAAAGCCTGGAAGGGAGACATCTTGATCGAAGCATGGTAACTGTTGTTGTAGCTAAACTCAATCAAATGTAACTTATCAATCTAGCTGGTCTGAAATTCAAGTGCACATGCACGCAACATATCCTCGAGCGTCTGGATGGTGCGCTCACTCTAACCATCTGTCTGAGGGTGGAATGTTGTACTCAGCTTCAGCTCGGTACCAAGCGCTTCCCGTGTAGATCTCCAGTACCTCGAGAGGAATCTAGTATCCCTATCAGACACAATAGTCTTTGGTACACCATGGTGTCGTACGATCTCTCGGTCGAAGAACTCTGCTAGCTTTACCACTTTCCAAGTGTCCTTCATTGGTATGAATCGGGCCACCTTGGTCAGTCGGTCAACAACGACTCAAATCATATTCAGACCTCCTCTTGTAGGCGGAAGCCCTACTACGAAGTCCATGAAAATATCATGGAACTTCAACTCAGGCACTGGAATTGGCTGCACCATACCACCAGGCCGTCGGTGCTTAAACTTGACCTTCTAACAAGTGAGACACCTTACCACACAATCATTAACATCCTTTTTCATTCCAGTCCACCAAAAATATCGTTTCATGTCCTTATACATCTTTGAAGCTCCGGGGTGAATCAAAGTAGTAGAACAATGGGATTCACTCAATATACGCTCCTTCAGCTGAGCGCTACTCCTCAGAATACACAATCGACCATTCGGCCTAATCAAGTCATCATCGTGGAGTCAGAAGTGGTACTTTTGACCCTCGAATGTGTCGTCAATAAGCTTCTACCTAATCTCTTGCATATACTGATCCGACATCTGAGCACTCCGCACCTCTTCAACCAAGCTAGAGTGAGAGACTAGCGAATGGAGAGAGTGTGCTCGGTGACTCAATGCATCAGCTACCACATTCGCTTTACCCTCTTTGTACTGTAGGTTGATGTCGTAGTCGTTTAAGAACTCGACCCACCTTCTTTGTCTCATGTTCAACTCCTTCTAAGTGAACAAGTACTTCAAACTCTTGTGGTCAGAATAAATTGTCACGCTTACCCCAAACAAATGATGTCGCCATATCTTCAAGGCGAAGACAATGGCACCCAATTCTAAGTCATGGGTAGGGTAGTTTTCTTCATGCTTTTTCAGCTGTCGGGAGGCGTATGCCACAACCTTCCTGTGTTGCATCAACACAAAACCGATACCTGTTCCGAATGCGTTGCAGTAGACCTCAAAACCATCTGTATCGTCTGGTATTGCCAGGACTGGTGCAGAGGTAAGAGCATCCTTGAGACTCTGGAAAGAACTCTCACAGTCTTTTGTCCACTCGAATGGTGCATCCTTCTTCATTAAGGAAGTCATTGGCTTCGAGACACTGGAGAAGTCCTTCACAAACCTCCTGTAGTATCCTGCCAGACCGAGGAAGCTCCGAATGTCGATAACCGTCTTTGGTCTTGGCAAGGTGCGCACTGCTACTATTTTGGCCGGATCAACAGTGATCCCAGCCTCGGAAATAACATGACTAAGGAATGAAACTTGATTCAACCAGAATTCACACTTAGAGAATTTGGCATACAACTGATTTTCTCTCAACGTTTGCAACACACTTCTCAGGGGACTTTCATGCTCACCCTTCGATTTTGAATATACAAGAATATCGTCGATGAAGACTACCACTGACTTGTCCACCTGATCTCGGAACAAGTGGTTCATTAAGTCCATAAACTTGGCTGGTGCATTGGACAAACCGAACAGCATAACCGTGAACTCGTAGTGACCGTATCTGGTTCGGAATGCGGTCTTCTCAATGTCACACTCTCGAATAGCAATCTGGTGGTAACCGGATCGTAAGTCGATCTTGGAGAATACTGACGCTCTTTTCAACTGATCAAATAAATCGTCAATGTGTGGTAAAGGATAACGGCTCTTCACCGTAACAGCATTCAGCTCTCTGTAGTCGATGCCGAGGCGGAGGCTACCGTCCTTCTTCTTCACGAAGTGGACCGGCGCTCCCCATGGTGAAACGCTCGGGCGTATGAATCCCTTGTCGAGTAGGTCTCGCAGCTGCTCCTTGAGCACAGTCATCTCAGCTGGAGCCATACTGTAGGGCGCCTTGGCTATTGGTCTAGTTCCCGGCACCAATTCAATTTCGAACTCCACTGCCCGTGCTGGCGGCATGCCCGATAGTTCCTTAGGGAAAACATAAGGAAACTTCGACACTACCGGCACGTCTGGGGTAAACTCCGGATCACTCTCTATGTCCTAGACATAGCAGAGGTGCACATTACTTTTTCGTCGTATTTCATGGTACATAGCCATGGCGGTGATGATCTAAGTCGAAGGCTCCCTGGGCCTCTGGCGGTATGAAATTGTAACCCCAGTCGGACTCCGAAGAAGCAGGCGATGCTCGACACATAGGATACGACCCTTGTACCGCTCCTACTAGTTCATCCCAACAATCGCATCGAATCCGAGTTCCTCGAACTCTATCATGTCGATCGGAAACTCTTCATCTTTAATTCGTACGATGGCACCTCGGTGATAGCGGGTACACTTGATCCGCTCTCTCGACGGGAGAGTGACTAGAAAGTCAGGCATCTCTTCACCGTCTAACCCCAGCCTCTTCACAAAAGAAAGCTAGATAAATGTGTGCGAGGCTCCAGAGTCGAACAAGATCGATGCATTCACGCCATTAACTGGGAAGGTACCGGTGAGGATAGTGCCGCTCTTACCGGCTTTTGCTTCATTACAAACACCAGTATACCTCCCGTTCCGAGTGCACAGCCTAATTCAGTTCACAAACTTTATAAGTATACAGTAACAACACAGCTGGCATACTCCGAAACAATGTCATTTTATTCATTAACATACTCCTTACACCACAAGTAGGTTTACATTGTCAACATAGCTAATATATAGCATCCTTAACATAAAACTGGTTCCACCCATTATATGGTTACACAAGGCTTTAGAATTGCCAAAATGTCTAATTTAAACGTCCGAGTTTCATGTGTGTGGCATTTATCACTGTCGGAGGTGCGGTATTCAGTTTGATCTTCTTGATACCATGATACAGCATCCTCGACTGCCCACCCATGATTAGTACATCTCCTAACTTCAACACCAACTTCTTTGCGAGGTCTGCACGCTTCTGCTCGCCATACATAACCACTGCGGTATCACCAATGGACCAAGACACCACGGGTACTCCCTTACTTAGAGACTCGGGTGTCTCGTCCTTGTCTTGGTGTAAACCCAATCGTCCACCTTTCTGGTAGAAGTTCACAATACACAAATCTGCTTTTACACTCGGAATTGGATCCAGTTCAACTCGCTGAGCAATTTCCACGGTGTGATTAATGACCGCAAGGAACTCCTCAGGTATCCTCGGTACTGTTGCTCCATCTTCCGCTCGTTTGTCCTGATATGTCTTGGTGTAAGGATTCTAGTCCTTACCCATGCACATCATCTTCAGCTTCATCTTTGATCAACTCGGGTATTCCGGTGTGTAGAAACCTCCAGGTGCTGCTCCCAGTTCGTCGCATCATCGTATGATGTTGATTTGTGCTTCGAGTGTCAAGTATACATTTAATAATATCATACCTGGCTGGATAACCTGGCATTGCTCCATCGGAAAGTCGATGATGCTGATGGTGGTTTCTTCTGGGTTCGGTGTCGGAGGGATTGGATAACAAATATTGAAGGTTCCTAAGGGTTAGAATTATCTAACTTAGGTAAATGTCACATTATACTTTAACTCATTACTTAAGTAGTCATACATTTAGACTTGCTAACACTCATGCATGAAATGCGGTAAGCAGTTAATTACTTCACTCAATGGTTAAAGTAGTACCTGGTCTAGAAGAGGTTCCAGCAGCCTCTGACCGGTCTACCACATTTAGGGCGGCCTTGCCAGCTCCCGACCCTTTCCCCTTCTAGGAGTTAGTGTTTCCCTGATCTGAGGGCGGCTGGTTAATCGCCTTTAGGCCTTCAGCGGTCGCGGCAGCCTTTCCCTTCCATTGCCCCTTAGCCTGAAGTTTCTGCTGTTGGGGTTCTCGAAGCACTCGTAATCACGATTCCCCATCTTCGTGCAGTAGCGACACTGCACATCATTTCCCTTGCAGTCCTTGTCGGGGTGGTCTCCTTTGCACCACTTGCAGTAGTAGTGGCGCTCTGGTCCAGAGCCCGTACTGGCTACTATCACATAACATCATTAATACATACTTCACAACTTAACAACACACACTAAATTCGGTACTCGTAATCAAGTAGTTACCCTTGGGCGGGTAAGAGCGTAAGGGCTTAGCCGTATATGCATAGGTGAGCTACAGTGGCTCCTCAGTAGTGATGGTGTGGGCTTGGCCTATGCCACCTTGTTGCTGGCCTTTCTGGGACTGGGGGAAAGGTTTCTTCTTATTTCCTCCCCCGTACCCTTGCGTGTTCTGGCCCTCACTCTCAGCCTTGCGCTTGTGCGCATTCTCCTCGACCCTCAGACGGACGGTGATCTCGAACTTAGCAGCGGCATGGTAGCACTCCTGAATTCAGGATGTCAATCATGCCCCGCGAATTAAATTCACAATTACACTTACACATCGTTCACACATATTCACATCACACTGTATTTTAATTACCTGCAAGGTAGTAAACACAGCTGGCCCCATCCCGTAGCGTAGGCGGAAGCTGAGTCCATTGTAAAAACGGTTTACCAGAACCCGGTTCGAGTAACCCAGGTCTGGAAGCAGGTGGATAAGGTCGGTGAAGGCAGTATAGTACTCGTCTACCGACATCTTGTCCCCTTGTCTCAGAATATCCAGCTCTAGGCATTTAGCCTCTTGTACATGCACCGGGTAGTACTTGGCTCGCAGCAGAGCAGTGTACTCCCTCCATTCAAAAGTAGGATCAGCAACTCTGCCATCCCGCACAAGCTTCCACCAACTCCTTGTCGAACCCTTCAGATAGTAAGCGGCAAGATGAACCTTGGCACCAACAGGCACATCCAAGGTCTCGTAGGCGGTCTCCAGCTCGGAGATATACGCCTCCAGCTTACTCGGGTCTGTCTCCCCGTGAAATAATGGTGGTCTAAGATCTGCCAACGCTTTGACCCAGTTGGTCTCGTGCGGTTGTGGTTGCGGTTGTGGGCCTTGTTGGTCCGCACCGCCTTGCTGCTGCTGCCCCTGTTGCATCGCACCCACCAACTATGGGACCATCTGGGCTACGGCGGCTGCTACTGCGTCAGCCATAACTTGTGCCGTAGTGTTCTCCCCTAGGTCTCCAATACCGCTCCCGCGGCCTCTTCCATGTGGTCTACCTGCCATCTGATTTCATAAGAACATGTATTAGCACTATGCTTACAAACTTATCGGTTCCAACGGTTGTAACGCCTTTCTGAATACAAGGTGAATCCACATTTAGTTAGTGGTTAACCTTTCCTTAACTGCTCACTCAGGTAACTAAGGTTAAATTTCTTAACTCGGTATGTTCTAAGCTCGATATTTTGGTCATCAGAGTGATACTTCACTCTGATACCACTTTTTGTAACAAACCTACTGTAAACTTAACGATAAACCGACACTGCAACGGAAAATATATAACTTAAACGATAACTGAACAAGTTGGTGTTACACGCTGTTAGCCACCCACGTGGCTAACAAGGCAGAATACATACAATTGTATCGGTCTGATGCACAGACTCCCGAGCATAGTACTAACAATCATAAATACAACTAACCTTACCGAGTATTAATATTTACAACCATCACTGTATAACTGGCATTCCAAAATATATCACCACGGGAGAATAGGCGCATCCCAGGTCTAACATCCAAAACTAACAAAAGTACTTCATAACACCAAGGATCTAAAGTCACTCTGCTTCCTCGATCCTCATCTTGCAAAATTAAATATGGTGCCCCAAAGGGGCTCAGCAACCCATGGTTGGTATGGCTAACATACAGCCCGTCAGCTACCGGGATACACACAACCAATTGTCATGATAACGTGGCATTTATTTTAACATACAACTTGCATAACATAGCAATAAGCACTGCATCACAAACATCAACACATAACATAACGGAAATGGTTCTCTTTAGGAACCGAACCGAACATATTTAGTCAACTTGGAGAGCCTAGAGAATGATGTCAAACTCATGTTAAGCTCGTTACATAACTCGTTACCGTTCTATTGGATGAACGAATAACTTAACCCCAAGCACTAGTAGGAAAAGACCCTACCGCAGCGGTTGTTTGGTACCTATGGCAGCGGTTGAAAACCGCTGCGATGGGTGCCGCTGCGGTAGGTGAAACACCTACGCAGCGGTTGTAGAACCGCTGCGGTAGGTACTCTATCGCAGCGGTTGTTACTAAGAACCGCTGCGTTAGACCTTTTTTTTAAAAAAAAAACCACCTATCGCAGCGGTTGTTATAAGAACCGCTGCGATAGACCTTTTTTTTAAAAAAAAAACCACCTATCGCAGCGGTTCTTATTAAGAACCGCTGCAATAGGTTTTTTTTTTTTTTTCCATTCCACCCTACAATTCTACCACACACACCCAAAATCAATCAAACCTGTTAAGATATAGCAATTAACAATGCCACCACAGTGGGGCATTAGATCAACCATTTCACCATTTAAATAGCCACCAAACCTATCTACGGGCAATAATCCACTTACATTTACAAATTTGAGCAAATTAATCAAACATCAACAAAATCTTTACAGAAACGACAATTGTTTCATGAGAATTTCAAAATCATCCTACTCAATCCTACCAAACCCTAGAAGCAACCTACATTAACGCTCATGAATTCTGCCCATTCTTCGAGCACCTCGGTTATATGTCCTTCGTTGTAACCGTCTACCAACTCTTCAAAAGCCTTGGAATTAACACAAAAAAAATATGATTAGTTGCTAATAATACTTTGAGTTTAAGAATCAATGTTAAAAATTATCTACAAAACCAAAATATTTCGAGAATGCTACTTACCAGGTCTAGAGACTTCTCTGGCAAGAGTCTCGGTCCCGCTATCAAGTCACTCATAAACCGAATGACATAGTAGCCACATTCCGAACCTCCCGGCTGCTGTGGACACTGCACATGTATATACGTACATATTCAAAATCGATTTAACACATAAATTATAATACTGTTCCTATTTTAAAACTAATGAACATATTACAAAATTTGAATAAGGACTACAAAAATACCTTGACTACATTCCACGGAATCTTCTTAATCTCTCTCCTCGGACTTGCGTCATTACAGATACAAAGGCACTAGAATTCATACGCACAGATAAAGTAAAAGTTATCAACCGGATGATTAAGAAATAACTAAAAATTGATAATTAATCAAGTTAAGTAAATTCATCACCTCATCAACATGTTATATATAAGTGGCCTCTTGGGACCGAGATGCTGAGTCAAGCTGCAGGACTCTTGGGCTTTTTATACATAGAACGAGCAAAGACCAGTGTCGGCTGTTCATAGATTACAATAAGCAGAACTTAATTCAATCAATTACATAATAAAATATCATAATTTTTAAACTAACTTAACATTAGATAAAATTCTTACCCTTGATGAAGAGGCAGCATTATGTAAGATTTATCAGCAACTGCACACGCATGTATCACATTCGACAAGTACTGGACCAAGCTTGGGGGTCAGATCCCATATTAGCTTCGGAACAGTAGTCAGGGCATAAGAACCCGAAACTACTATTCTCATGTACTTGGACCGCCTTGTCATCAAACCTGCACAATATAAAGAAACCAATATTATGAATTTAATTTTCAAATATACAGAGTAAAATGTGTACAACGTATGCTAATTACTCACATGCAAGCCGATTTGAGAATCGACGCACTCAACCAATCCTTCGTGAACAACTCCACAAAATCAGTAAGATAGATTTCAAAACTCTGAGCGCCTGTATAGTAAAAAGATCCGGTCTTGGTTCCATTGTAACCGAATCTCTTCCTGGCGGCGTCATCAGTGTGGAGTGCAACAGTTTCAGCATGGGGGGTAAGGCATTCAGAACCGCCGGTTGTAGCAAATTCGATCTCATCACAACTCTAGTCGCGGATGCCATCGAAGGATTAGCTGGTGGAACACAACTCTCTTTCCTTTTGCCTTATCAGAATTTGATTGAATGTGTTCCTAATATATTAATTTAATAAGTATATGTTTCTACTCTAGGATATGTTAAAGAATAAGTTTTTTCATGGGGTTACCTGCTGCTCCCCAAGCTTAATCAATCTACAGGGCCACTGTACTGTCATGGATTCAGCTTGACGAAGGGTGGATATGTCTGCACTGGGCACCGGTATCTGACAATCCGCGTAAGCAGGCGCGTAACCTTCAACAAGCACCCGGCCATGGTACTCTCGGAGCGCTGCATTCCTCACGGTGTCTCCAGCAAGACTTGAAAAGTTTTCCCCACCCTACTTCGACTTCGTCAACGCCAATCACTTGGAACAATGTGCAGTCAATTGGTTGCTAAATTTTCAAAATTAAAGATTTTAGATGCACATAAACAAGTGTATAATTTGTTTTTTTTTTGTATTTGTAGTTAACATGTTGTTCTAACCTTGAGAGATGAATATGGAAATGGGTTGACGGAGTGAACACTACTGGGAGGCACTGTTGCGGGCTCTGATGCTTGTGCCTGATCTGGCGGTCTAGAAACCTCCTGACTCATCCTCTCAGATCGGATCATCCATAGCTTGAGCGATCGACTGCTGAAACTCACTTCGTAGTCGCTGCTCGAGCTCCGCATTCTGGCGTAAGTGCTCCTCATATAATGCTCCCTCCTGCACCGTGTCTCGACCCAGGATTACCGAAGGCTTGGCGTATACCGACATGACCACCAAAGCCTACTGCACGACCCGGATGATCCTTCTTCCCGAGAGCGCGGGAAAGTGGATCATCCTGCCTAACGGGCTGCCAACTGCCCTGGGTGATCTGGGAGCTTAACTCTTCCTGTTATGGAGTTTAATAAGTCAATAAGGATACTTCGGTTTATTTAACTGCTATTGTTACTCTATAAATATAATAAACATTTTTTAAACTAAAAATCACTTACCATTTGGTTGATGACCTCTCTCGTGGCGTCATCATACTCAGCAGGTGCCGCCGGATTTGAAGGTTTCTTCCGTCGACTTAAGTCCCAAACCTTCATCCTTCGTTCGCTGACATTCGAGCCAGCTGGCAGCAACCCCTCTTTCTCCCACTGCGGCACACGCTGAGCAATACTTGTACTCCCCATGTGATGGGGGTAACGATTTTTTTTTGCATTTTGTTGTTGTTTCTCACGTATAGCCTACATATATGTATGAAAAGACAAATTATGCAAATAATATATGAAAAAGACGAATTAACCAAATGAACTCTAAGGACACTTTAAACATTTATCATACAAAAGAACAACTATAGTGTGAAACTCACCTTGAACTCAGGGGTCAAACGCTTCGCAACAAACTCATTCCACTGCTCTTCAGTAATACCATCATATTTTTGCCACGGTGGTCTCCGATCATCCACATCTTCACCTTCTGCCTCCTCTATCTCTGCGGGCTCCTCACAGTAAATGTACTGCCTCGTGAGCAGAGATCTGAAGTCTTTGAATTGTGTGGCAATCCCCTTCATCACATCATCCTTCAGAGAAGGATCTATACAGAATCGGTCCTATATGCACAAAAAAAATGGATTAGTGTAAAAAAGTAACTATATAAATCTTAAAACAAACTATTAAGTGTAACAAATACCTTGAGACGTTCAAATATCTGCTCCTTCAACGCCTGAGGCACTTGCTTCCAATTGTGGTTTATATTGAAATATGTACTCACCAAATGCCTGGCTAGAGCAGTGAAATCATTTTTCCAGGTACCGTGGGCTGATTAAATTCATTGAACTCCAAAGGCTTTGTCGGGGGGCCTCTATTTGCTTTCAGCCCACGGGTTGCCCCTCGTTTTTTGGGTTTCTTGAGAGGCGGAGGAGCAACTTGTACTCTTGTCCTTCCTGTGAAGGCCCTGCTGTCTCGGTCTGCTGTGGGGTGGTCTCTACGTCTGCTTTCTTTGATTTCTTTTTACCACCTCGTGTGGTGCGTTTTGCCGGTCTACTCTGCTGTGGCTGAGTTTCCCCAGTCAGGAGGTGTCCTATAGGATCATCATCCACTGAGGAACAAAAAACACACACATTAGATCAATATTCATGGAACGATGTATAATTGCAAAAATAAACATAAATAATTAATTCTGATAACATTGTAACAACAATAATACGAATTATATAATGTAATTTCAACCAATGGTGTTACCTAGACATAGTAACATATATCATGATCTGTTTTCTACCCAAACCCCCTCATTATGGTCTGATCGAGCGTAGATGGTCTGAACATCATCATTTTGTAAATCATCAGTTGAATCATGCAACCCTGTATGCAACGATACATTTCATCTATCATCTCATTATCATCATCGTCGTTGTTTTCATCCTCAAACAAAACCGGTCTTCTCCCTGGAAGAACAACATGCCATCTACTAGCTTTTGGGTCTTCAACATAAAACACCTGGTCACAGTCTTTACCCAACACAAACTGATCTTCCTTATTAGTTGTAACACGTGAAAGATCAACCAAAATAAGTCCTTTATCATTTTGGAGTCCATGTCGGTTGTCCACCCAATTGCAGCGGAACAATAGAAACGAATCAATGTGATAGTTTAGTTCCCATATGTCCTCTATCACACCATAATACCAACTACTACTGCTCATTGGTTGAACCTGGTTACCTAGACCATATTCAGTCACCGATGCTTCAATTTTTACCCCACTGTTCTGATGTATTGATTTAGCATCTTGGCGTGCAGTGTAGTATGTGCATCCATTAATGTCATACCCTTCAAACGATACAATATCTGTTCCAGACCAACAGCTAGACATCTGATTTCTTCACTGACATCTTCGGGGTTCAATGAAGCTTGCTCAAACACATATTCCTTAAACCATTGGACGAATACTCGATTTTGTTCTTTTTTAAGCCAGATACGGTTTTTGGTAGGGTTTTGTCGACTCAACTAGCAATATGAATATCGAAGTAGGGTTCAACAACCTCAAGGTGTTGTAGTACAAACAAATGTGCCTGATTAATAAGATCACGAGAGATACGAACAACCTTTTTGCCAATAACTCCTTTACCCTTAAATCTACCATGGTGACGTGGTTTGGGAATACCAATTGACTCTGCATCGTTCAAATACTTGTCACGAATTCTATGACTTCCTCAGTCACTGTTGCTTCGATGATACTACCTTCCGGTCTATATCTGTTTTTCATTCTACCCTTCAGAATCCCCATATATCGTTCGAAAGGATACATGTAACGTAAGTAGACCGGACCACACAATTTGATCTCTCGGACAATATGCACTACTAAATGCACCATTATGTCAAAGAAGATGGTGGGAAATACATCTCAAGCTGGCATATTGTCACAACAATTTCATGTTGCAGATCATCGAGGGTGTCTGAGTCAATTGCCTTGCAGCAGACAGCGTTGAAGAAGAAACATAATCGAGTTAGAGCATTTCTGACATTTTCTGGTAATATCCCTCGTATTGCAACTGGAAGAAGATGCAACATTAACACATGATAATCATGAGATTTCATGCCTAACAGTTTCAAATCCTTCATAGAAACTAGGTTCTTCCAGTTTGAAGAGTACCCAGATGGTACCTTCAATGTGTGCAAACACTTGCAAAAACTTAATTTTTCACTCTTAGAGAGGGTATAACACGCAGGAGGTAGATATGTTCGCTTCTCATCCTCTATTGGGTGTAGTTCTTTTCGTATGCGCAACTCTTGCATATCTCTCCTCACCTTCAATCCGTCTTTCGTCTTGCCGGGTATGTTGAGCAAAGTACCACACACTGCCTCACCGACGTTCTTCACAATGTGCATGATATCCAAACAATGTCGAACAGGCATATGCCGCCAATACGGTAGATCCCAAAAAATGGAACGTTTTTTCCAAATGTTCTTCGGCGGCGTGGATGTGTTTCCAAAGACATTTTGAATGTCTTTTACCTTTGCATACACTTCCTCTGCATTCAAAGGCAGACGAGCCACACGAGTCTCGTGCTCATTGTTGAAAAACTTTCGCTTTCTCGAACGGTAAGGATGGTCTACTGGAAGAAACCGTCGATGACACATGTAAACATTTTTGCCGTAGTGCTTCAGATGATCTGAACATGTGTCATCCTCACATACCGGACACGCTTTGAATCCTTTCACAGAGTATCCTGACAAGTTCCCATAGGCAGGAAAGTCGTTAACAGTACAGAACAACATCGCCTTCAGTGTGAAATTTTCTTTCGCATGTGCATCATATACCACTATCCCTTCATTCCACAACAAGTTCAGATCGTCGATCAGTGGTGCAAGATATACGTCAATGTTATGACCAGGTTGCTTTGGACCAGAAATTAGGAGTGATAACATAATGTATTTTCGTTTCATGCACAGCCATGACGGTAAATTGTAGATCACTAGTAGCACCGGCCAAGTGCTGTGCTGACTGCTCAACGTGCCATACGGGTTCATCCCATCGGTACACAATCCAAGTCTCAGATTCCTATCCTCATCCCCAAAATGATGTTTGAATTTTCTGTTGATATTTCTCCACTGAGGTCCGTCTGCAGGATGTCTTAATTTTTCATCAATTTTTCTACCATCCGCGTGCCAACGTAAGTTCTTCGCATCTTTCGGGTTGGCAAACAACCGTTTGAATCTAGGAATTATCGGCAAGTACCACAATAATTTCACTGGACGATTTTTTTTTCTGAAAGGAGGAATCCTCATCCTTGTCCTTGTACCGGGACAACAAACATTTAGGACACTTGTCTAGATGTTCGTATTCACCCCTATAGCACACAGTTATTTGGGCAAGCATGAATCTTTTTATATTCAACTCCCATTGGACACATCCATTTCTTTGCCTCATAGGTGGATGTAGGAAGACCATTCTCATCAGGAAGCATATCATGTATCAGCTCTAGAAATGAAGTGAAACACTTGTCACCAACTCCATATTTCCCCTTTAAGTTGAACAAATTAAGTACAGCAGTCAATTTTGTGTATTTCACGCACGAAGGGTACAAAGGTGTCTTTGATGCGTCCAACAATCTTTGATACTCTTCCGGCTTATCGACAAAAGTATCGCAACATTTTCTAACATTTCATCCATTTGCTCATCATGGTGAGTGGTCTCACTGTCATCGAATCCTGAATCACTTAACGGTACCGACTCATTGATGGTATTGAAGGTGTGGGCGGTACTTGCGTAACGTGGATCATGAGCACTTGATGATGTTGAAGCACTAGCTGCAACAGTTTCTCCATGAAAATTCCAACGTTTATAATGTGGCATGAATCCACGGGACTTAAGATGAAATCTAATTTCCTCAATGTCTTCATATTTCCTTACGACCCCACAGTCAACACAAGGACATGAAATATTGTCCGCCTTTGTTCTGTCCTTGTGTTGCATTGCCGCTTTAAGAAACTCTTTCAGCTTCTCATCAAAGTAGTGATCCCCTCGATCGCCGTACATCCAGTCACGCTCCATTCTATATGTGAAAACAAAACAAGTTTCAGATTGATTTGTCTTTCAGTTTCGTCTGCATTTGTGTATGGAGCGTGTTTCTACTGGATGTACGGTTGTAACCAAACTCAGCACTACTCTATGGTTCCAACCAAACTAACGTAGCCTAAGTACTCTAACGTTCCAACGTAACTAATCTAGCCTTATTCTAACAATTCTAACACATTTAATTTAACTTCAACAAATCATTGCGTTATTAAAACAAAAAATAAAGTTTAATTACTTACTTGTTCTAAGGTTCTACAGAGGGGGAAGCTAGGAGACTGCGTTGGTGATGGGCTGGGAAAGTACTGGTACAAATCCAATAGCAGATTCAGAAGACCTGACAAAGAAAAGTAAAGATTGTTATACACAAATAACCAATAAAATTAATTAATAAGACTAATACGATTCTAGAAAAAATTCGGCATGACCTTTGCGTAATCGTGTTAATCCCATGCTTATCATTAAGCATTCATCAACATCTTATTTACCACGACAAATAAATTCAACAATTGGCAGCAACCATCCTTATTCCCAATCACTCAATATTAACAACAACCACTTTTTTCGCAGTAATTAATTAAACACACAAAGAAAAGATAGATGAAGATGTTACCTTTTCACTCTTAGTCCACAGCAGAATAAATAAGGAAGAAGAAGTACAGACCACCCCAATTACTGCAGACAGCGGGAAGCAAGGAAATAATATTAGGGGGGGCAAGAAATCCATTATTATAATCATTATCATATTAAGAAAATAAAAAAGAGAAAAAAGATAGATGAAGATGTTACCTTTCAGCTCATGCTGCACAACAGAAGCAATGAGGAAGAAAGAGACACAGAGACCACCCCAATTACTGCAGACAGCGGTGAAGCAAGGTAATATATTAGGGGGGGCAAGAAATCCATTACTATAAGCATTATCATATTAAGCACGTATATGAGGAAAAAATGTATCATCGTTTTTGTCTCCATGATGGTCGTATAAAATACATTATTAATTTAATGAGATTAGAGAGTGTGACTGAATTGGTGACTGTAAAAATATAGTCACTGCAAATTCCATAAAAATTAATTAAGATAACTTATAGCTATGAACTTAACTAATAAAAAGTATATTTTTTTAAAAATTAATTAAGATGATTTATTAGTAACTTATAAATTAAACTAATAAAAAATATCTTTTTAATAAAGTTCCCTATTTTAATTAATCCATTGTTCTGCATACGTTTGACTACACATGATTCCAATCCTAAGCATCTGATTTTAACAAACATTGCCAGGAACAAACTATATTTTTTTATCGAGTGTACTTGTTTATTTCATTTTTGTAAAATGTTAGACATGGAGGACGTGAGAAGCTGTGACTCTCCATCAAATAGCTGGATTTGGCCTTTTCTACACACATAATATAATATATATAAATATTTTCACAATCAAAGAAAAGAATCCACGCAACTAATTAATTAAAGTAGCTTTGTCACCTACATAAGATAATTATCTTAGGATCAAAACATGTTTGTACTCGGTTGTCTTCAGGCTGATCAATTCAACGCGACTCCTAAATGACCAACTTGATATCATGTTTGATTATGTTTCAGGTCAAGTCCAGCGGAAGAAATATTGATACATAACTTACTTATCGAACATTAGTAGCTTTTTCCAAAAATAATCTCTAGTAATATATTACTGAAGAAACAAGGATGCATTATCACTAGCATCATTGTAATTGTGACGCAATATTCCCGTACCGTTTTTTACAACTTTGGGTTGTATGCAGAGGGCACAAACAGCAAAAATATCAACTCAGGCATTTTATCGAACACCTTATATGCACAACTATTTATACTTGTTCAATAATCTATCTATATTCAAATTATGCACACACAACTAAACTAACAATCAATAACAATATTACAACAAGTTATTCAATCAACAAGACAATAATTAACATAATTTCAAGTTAGAAATCGGATTCGAACCTAGGGTTCGCGCAGCACCCACGAACGACGCCTGCGACCTGGACGACTTGGGACGACGAGGGCAACGGCGACGGCGACGGCGCGCGCGGGAGGAGAAGGTGGCGGTGGTGGCGGTGTGGCGGAGTCGCAGGCGTCGTGAGAATCGCCGTCGTCTTCTCTCGTCGTTCTCGCGATTACAGAAGAGAATGAGAGGAGAAGATGAACTGGAGTCGATTTGGGGGAAATAAAACAGCTCTATCGCAGCGGTTCCTACTAAGAACCGCTGAGATAGGTCTTTTTTACTGACCTATCTCAGCGGTTCTTAGTAGGAACCGCTGCGATAGAGTTGTTTTTTTTTAAACGACCCTAGCGCAGCGGGTGTTAATTACAACCGCTGAGATAGGTTTGCGGGATTTTTAAAAAAGGCCTATCTCAGCTGTTGTTTTTACAACCGCTGCGGTAGGGGCGCTGCGATAGACCATTTCTGTACTAGTGCCGTAGTGTTCTCCCCTAGGTCTCCAATACCGCTCCCGCGGCCTCTTCCATGTGGTCTACCTGCCATCTGATTTCACAAGAACATGTATTAGCACTATGCTTACAAACTTATCGGTTCCAACGGTTGTAACGCCTTTCTGAAT
Source organism: Limonium bicolor (assembly GCA_023374045.1). Classification (NCBI taxonomy): domain Eukaryota; kingdom Viridiplantae; phylum Streptophyta; class Magnoliopsida; order Caryophyllales; family Plumbaginaceae; genus Limonium; species Limonium bicolor. The sequence continues at coordinate 316,637,146 of CM041778.1, read as the reverse complement.
ACAAGGTGAATCCACATTTAGTTAGTGGTTAACCTTTCCTTAACTGCTCACTCAGGTAACTAAGGTTAAATTTCTTAACTCGGTATGTTCTAAGCTCGATATTTTGGTCATCAGAGTGATACTTCACTCTGATACCACTTTTTGTAACAAACCTACGTAAACTAACGATAAACCGACACTGCAACGGAAAATATATAACTTAAACGATAACTGAACAAGTTGGTGTTACACGCTGTTAGCCACCCACGTGGCTAACAAGGCAGAATACATACAATTGTATCGGTCTGATGCACAGACTCCCGAGCATAGTACTAACAATCATAAATACAACTAACCTTACCGAGTATTAATATTTACAACCATCACTGTATAACTGGCATTCCAAAATATATCACCACGGGAGAATAGGCGCATCCCAGGTCTAACATCCAAAACTAACAAAAGTACTTCAAAACACCAAGGATCTAAAGTCACTCTGCTTCCTCGATCCTCATCTTGCAAAATTAAATATGGTGCCCCAAAGGGGCTCAGCAACCCATGGTTGGTATGGCTAACGTACAGCCCGTCAGCTACCGGGATACACACAACCAATTGTCATGATAACGTGGCATTTATTTTAACATACAACTTGCATAACATAGCAATAAGCACTGCATCACAAACATCAACACATAACATAACGGAAATGGTTCTCTTTAGGAACCGAACCGAACATATTTAGTCAACTTGGAGAGCCTAGAGAATGATGTCAAACTCATGTTAAGCTCGTTACATAACTCGTTACCGTTCTATTGGATGAACGAATAACTTAACCCCAAGGTGCGTCGGATATAGTGATCCAAGCACACCGTACATAAAATTCCCCCTAGTCCGAACATTAGTCAGATAAATAGCCTTGGTTAAGCTTGAGGGTGATTGTAGTCCAAGAAGGAAAACAACGATTACATAAAGAGAGAGTCGAAACTGATACAGATATCGACCTCTGTACATACACGTGTGGCCGGAACGACCGGACTCCTCACTCCCCGGTTAACACTTGTTAGAAGTCCCATTTTTGAAACTCAACACATTAAATCACAAGTAGGTGTTTAGGTCCAGTTAGACACACAAGGGAGATGAGATACACTTTAACAGTACAAACTACAACTAGCTCATAAATAGCCGTAGTTAGAACGTTCGTTAAGTTGAAACATTAAAACTGGGTACCGCTCTCTTACGTATCCTAGTTTGGTTAACAAACGGGTTAGCACGTATGCGAGGTTAACAGTACCGGTATACTCACGTCACAATAATAACAATGACTGTAAACTCATTTCATGATTTAAGTCTTACAAAGTCATAAACACACAGGAAACAAACAACACACAAGCCGGTGTAAACCGGTAGCAAACAGACTGCAAGAAAACCATACCTTGTTCCTTGTTATGTTCGAGTTCCACCGAAGGTAGTTCCTATACATAATTAATAACATCGGTTAATTACCTTATTTAACTCCCGATTTATTAAGTGTTTTACATGTTTACACAACAAGTTTTCACACTAAAACTTACACTTAATTATCCTCAAAATACACACTAGGGTTTACTACATAAGCCTCATTTCGTTTCTTAAATTTAAAGAATTTTTTTTTCTTCTCTGGTCTGGACCGCCCCTCTGGGGAGGTCCCAGGGGCGGTCCACAACAGAAGCTCCAACGCCTGCAGAATTCCACTGGACCTCCCCATAGGGGCGGTCCCTAGGGGCAGTCCACAACAGACCTCATTTTCCAAAGTGCTTTTCTTCTCATTTTGAACTCCAAATTCAACCCAATTTTTTCCTAATCATTCCACATGTTTTAACACCTTTTTAGCACACTACAACCCTCTCTAATCATCCCACAAACTCCTTACACTTGTGACTTGAAATTTTACCTAAGACTTCCACTAACCAAAGTGTTATTCCACAACAAGATAACCACTCCTAAAGCATCATTTTGCATCACACTCATCCCCTTTCACACATAATCCTCAAGTCTTTCCCACAAGTTCAAAATTAAACCTTCACAAGGCATTACACTTCCATTATTCACCAAACTTTACACAAGATTAAATCTCACTCTTATCATTACTTTGGTATACCAAAAATCACTCCTTTAGACCCTAAATTTCCATGAACGACGCCTAAGTCATTCTAATACTCCTGAACACTTAAATTCCCTTTCTTCCACCATGTTAACACTTAATCTCTCCTAACACTTTCTTGATAACAAAACTCCATAAACACCTTAAAACTTCTTGTTTCCTACTCAAATTTTGACATGGCTTTACTAGCACTTTCTTACACCAACTCACATAGTTTTTTTCACCTTAAACAATCAAGAACATTCATCCACACAAGAAATGTTCTTTACACACTACTTAACCTTAAATTACACTACATGACAATATAGTGCATAATTTAAATTGCTTGGCACTTAGGCCCTTAAATTGCATGGCTCTTAGGCCCTTAAATTTCATAAATCTTAAACACTGAATTTCCCACACAATATTTGCCCTTGACCTGCAAATACATACAACATCACATATGTCTTTAATAACCTCCTTGAGGATAGTTTTATAGCTCATTTACCATTGGCTCCTTAGGTAGTTTATTAAGCATTTTAAAGCTCAATTTTCTTAAGACACATTAACTACATTAAGTTAGGTCATTTACCTCTTTTCTTCAAGGTTTCTTTTCTTGTTTCCTTGGATTCAAAATCAGCAAGGAACTTGATCACTTGTCAACTTCTATCCATACACACATATAAGGGTAATGAGCTTTAAGATTCATACTTAAACTCAAATATAAACCCTAGTTTTACATAAGTGCTTTAAAACATTAAAAATAGAAATTTACCTTGGAATTGAATGAGAATTGGATTAAGTAGCAAGAGAGGACTTCACCTAGCCCTTTGAAGTTTGAAATGGAGCTATGAAAGATCAAGAGAAAACACCATCAATGGGTGATTCTCGGTCAAGAACAAAAATAAGAGGAAATGTAGATTTTCTTTGGTTTTCCTTACCTTGAATCAAAGGGAAACAATGAGGTGTAAAAAGATGAGTTCTTGCTCCTTCAATGGTGAATCTCCATGGCACCGAAATGTAGCTTTTGAATATTTGGAAAGACAAAGTTGAAGAGCTTGCTCTAACTAAGAGAATGTTGGTCTTAAAATTAATTTTGGAGCTTGGGGCTAGGAGTTATAACGATTCAAAGATGGAGAATGGTTTATTGCTGTAGCAAAAACGATTTGGAGTAGGGAGGAAGAGAATGAAGAAGGTGGGGATGAGTGGAAAGAAGAGAATGAGGTGAGAGGTATTGTTTTGTTAAGATATTTAAACATAAAGGTAACTTGCTTTACTTACTTTTCCTTTCTCCCCTTTAATTAACTAGCTAAGTTGGATGACTCACAACTTATAAAAACCAGCCCCGTTTAGGTAGTAAGATATTTTATGTCGTTGTTGACCAATTAAACAACTTATAATGACTTATGACTCAAACTAGTACTATTTGAGCACTATTCACAAATTAGTGCACATATTTGTGAAATTATTTATTTCCCATTGATTTAGACTACCTAATGCGATACTAAGTAGTACACATGTTTATTAAAGAGTAATGATGGGCATTTAGCCACTCAAAACCCATTTCAAAGACAATTTTTCAAAAATGTGCTTTAAGGAGTCTTAAAGCACATTTTGTGTTTTAACTTGTTTTCAAGCTTGGTTATCTTTGGTAATTGGTTTAACATGTTCATTAACATGTAAATAAAGTCTTGGTAGGCTTCTAGAGTCTTAACTAGGGTTATCCCAAGCTTAGAGCATGTTTTTGCTCTAATTGCCTTTATGGTACTTTATTGTGCTTCCTATGGTTTAAATTGTTCATTAATAATTCAAAGGCACTTTTTATCCTTAATATACCATAATTTAATATTTAAACAACATATAAAGGTTTGGGGTATTTCAGGTACATCCGTGTGTTTGTAAACAATGTTTGTCAAGGTTGTGATCACATTCCACTACTGATAGAGTGGAATGATTGGAGCACTGTCATTGAAGCACGTGGCTTACAAGTACCATGGCCTTGCAATCTGGTGGATTTATCTGATAGTACGGTAAGCAAAACAACTTAAATTTGTTTACCAATTTCCATTTCTTTTAAATGCAGTTTTGGGAATAGTTTTCTAACGTATACTAACTTGTCATATCTTAGACACCTGTTCTTATTGCTGGCAAAGGTAAGCGAGTCAGTGCGTCGAAAGGAAAGGGACCATCGGGTCAGCAGGATGATCACTACATCAGTCCACTTCGACACGATTGCATTCTTCTCCAAAATTTGGCGAATACACTAGGAAAGCGTCAGCAGATCTTATATGACTTGATACTTGGGAAGGGTGATGATTTCATTCAGTTCATCCTTAGGGTTCCGCCGTCTTTGTTCCACAGTGAAGAAACCCAGGAGTTTCTGATCAGTATTGGCGATGTCAAGGAGCTACTGCTTGGTGATATGCTGAACATCTCGGTGATTCAATCCTACTGCTTGTAAGTATCACATTTTTTCTCTCTCTAAGTTAATAGTAAGTTTTATGTGAATATAATTTTAATTTAATTCCTTTGTCATCAAAGGCCCTTACTATCGAGGCTGGTGGCAAAGAAAATGGAAAATACGATCACCTTCCTATGTCCACAAATCATGTCTTCTAACAAAGCTATGAGAGACGGTGTTACATGTCAGAGCCATATACGCAATGCCATAATTGTGGCGGTTAACAGGAAATGCCGATTTGTGCTCATACCATATCATCAAATGTAAGCGTGCTTAACCACCTTATGCTTTTATCTTTATTGTTTTATGTTAACTCATATATATTTCGAAGCTGAAGTTGATTTATTGTTGTTTGAACTTGTAGCAATCATTGGTTGTTGTTAGTGGTGTGTACTTACTCATCATCATGTATAGTGATTGACCCTATTGGTGGAATTATGAGAAACATCGCCATTTCTATTCTGCTGACAAAGTAAGTAAATTGTGCATATTTTCATTTCAAAAATAAAATTTTATACCTTTTTTTTATTACTTGTCACTTAAATGCTTGTTTTAATTAATTTAAGTGGTTTTAGAGATGGTATGGTCAATGTCGGTGCTATGAATTTTCCTTTGAATATACAGTATATGAAAAAGGTTAAAAACATTCTATTTACTCATGCATACTTAAATATATTTTGTATATTAGTGTGTATATATAATAATATAATTTTATTGAAAATAGTGTCCCAGGCAACTGGATAGCAGCAGTTGTGGATATTTTGTGTTGCGATACATGTACGACATCGTGTCCAAAATCGAGAAAATCAGAAATAACATTGAAGTACGTATTATAAGTTTTGTGTTTGAATTGGTAATTTAACTGTTTGTGCATGGTTGGATAAATTTAATTGGTGTACTTAATTGCTTTTATAATTCTTGCGTGCAGCTTATTGACTTTTTTGAAAAACAAGGAGCTACTTATTCATCTGTTGATCTAGATTTTGTCAAGGAGCACATGTGCGCTTACTGGACGAAAGCAATAACTTATGAAGATGAACAGAAGTCATGATCAGCTGCGCTGTAACACCCCTACCGCTAATCCTTTACCTACCGTCTAATCATCCCATTAATCCTAATTACTCGCAGCGGAAATACTACTACTATGGCGGGTGATACAATGCCGCTAACCGCCCATACGGCTAGCTAGGCTCACACTACTTATAGTCACGGTCTGATGTCTAAGTATTACCGAGCTACTACATTATATACCAAATACAAAAGATCATACACTTACATTACTAGATTACCGAGTATCAAAAGTGTATTCAATTACATCCTTTCACTAGCTTCTAAAAATAATGAGTTTAAACAAACTACTCATCTTTACCCATTCATAATCCCAAAATATCCAAAAGGGTGTACCCCATGGTACACCGGCTAAACAAACAGGCCTATAGCCGTGTACAACTTAGTACACCATTCACAATGCATTAATTACAATAAAAAAGAAAACATCTTGAACTCATCAAGTCTTCACCCTTCACGAGGACCTACAATATATTAAAAACATTGCCCCAAGGGGCTCAGCAAAAAGCTGCATATAAACTTCACATATACCGCGTGCTAACTAGGGTACGCCGACTATTTAAGGTCGATTGTACATGCGGTTCATTATTATCATACATACATGCTTTACATATACCACACAATCATACTCAATACAATACACAAGTCAAAACAACAATACAATGGCATACACAATACTTACCTTCACAAGGGTAAGCCAAATTACACATCCGGGTTAATCGGATGCTTATTACTCTTTTACTCATTACACAATACTTACACAAACTTTCTCTTACTTTACTTACTTACTTTTCCATACTCGTTTACTCATTCTTACTTACTTACTTTTACTCATGTTAAGTCGGTATGACCTCCGGGCAGGGACTACACCGTCCCACCACCGGGTTTTACTTGGCTCACTAATCCAGGATGCTACCCATTTAAGGGGTTTGGCCTTGGAAAATTTTAAGAGCCAGGAATTGGATCCAACCACTTGTGTCTCCGCCTCCTCACACGTGGCCGAAACTATATCGGTTAGAAGTCCAATCACAATAACATTCGGTCACAACACAATACATCAAGCATACACGCATTCATTATCATCCAAACATTTCATGAATTATACAAACTATGATTTAAAGACAATATCCAAACAAGGAACAATCTCAAATATTCACAAGTAAGCATGATAGTTCCGATTCGTGTGTTTATCTTTTTAGGTGATCATTTAGCACACAAACACACAAATCAGAGTAGCCAAGGTAGCATACGAGGCATGAGAAGTTCATACCGTTCACCGTTGTACTCGAACCGACTTTCCTTCGGTGTTCACAAATCAAGTCCTATAACATACATGGAGTTGTATGGTTAATGACCTATTATTTACTTAACTCTTACTCCATTACCTTTCCCTAGGCATACATACTAATTCTTACAAGCCACAAATGATTTAGAATCCATTTCATACTTCAAGTTTTATTTCCTTACTCAACAATGATGTACTTCTATATATATATATATATGTACATATGTATATGTGGGTATACATATATATATATATACTTATTATAATCATCATTACACTTTTTTTTTCCTTTTTTTTTTTGTGACTCGACCGACCTTACCTAGGGTCGGACCCAAGGTCGGTCGAAGTCAGTAAGTTAATACACTTGAAGAATTCAGGCCTGACCGACCTTGCAAGTCCGGTCCCAAGGTCGGTCTGTTCCAGTGTGTTCCGGGTTCAAGATTCTAGACTCGACCGACCTTGCAAGTTCGGTCCCAAGGTCAGTCCATTCCAGTGGGTTTCATTACGGGAAAATTTTAGGCCGACCGACCTTGCAAGTCCGGTCCCAAGGTCGGTCCATTCCAGTAGACTTCCGTCTTTGTAAATCTGGGCTCGACCGCCCTTGCAAGTCCGGTCCCAAGGTCGGTCCAGTCCAGTAGTTCCATTTTTATTTCTATTTTCAGTTCTTCCTTCTACCCAAGACTTCCCTATTGTTACTACACTTAATCCCACATGTTATAACACTAATTAAACCTTTCAATCCACCTTAGTTCATCCATTAACTCATTACCCATTTCTATACCAATTTACGCACTTGTTTCCAAAATTTCATTTCTGCACGTACATTGTTTCTTCCTAGTATAGTTATGCTACAGATTTTGACTCTCACTTCCTCCATCTATAGCTCCCTCTTCTAATGTCATTTCTAAAGCTTATAATGCATTTAACCATCTCTCCTAACCTACCCACTACCAAGTCCCATTAAAATCTGTTTCAAGCATATGTTTTCACCTAGTTTCTAGTTCTTAAGTGTTCTAGTTCTAGGTAAATTTTGACATGGTCTCCCCTATATTTTTACATTCTCACCACATGTTTTATTTTCCCATTTTTATCCAATTCACCAGTCTATCAACAATATCAATATACAAAGCTCTCCAACACAACTACTAAACATTAACACTCCTAAAAATTCTTGCACACAACATCTAATTCCCATCTAGGTTTTGACAATTTTTAAATGTCTTTTAAGCTTCAATTGATTCTTATTTCATACTACATTGCTACTCATTACCATTTTCAATACACATTTATAGGCTACTAAAATCTGTTACAACAATATACAAAAACTACACAAGGATGAGTGTAGTTACCTTGCTTTCTTACTAGTTCCTTCCGTCCTTATTCTTTTCTTCCTTCTTCCTTTCCTTTCCTCTCTTCCCACCAGTTATGAAGATTCAAAACTCTACACTACAGCCCATTACATACCACCATTTTAATTCAACTAGCCCTTACATTATCTTAAAGATTTAAGGTAAATTTTAGGGTTTAAGAATTCATTACCTGGCAAAGGAGTAGGTAAAGCTTAGAACAGCACAAGAGCAATATTTCTACTCCACCAAGGAAGCCAAAATTGGCTGGGAATAAAAGGAATAGGAACTCAACCTTAGAAATCTTCATTTTGAGAATAAGAGCAAGAGAAGATAGTACTTTTGAATTTCTTTTTACCTTAAACCAATGAGATGAAGAAGGGGCTTCTAATGGTGGTCTTTGTTCTCCAAAGCAAGAACACCCTTGGAGATGAAGTTGCTTGTTTTCGAATTTGGAAAAGAGAATAGTGTTCTCCTTGATGAGGGGAAGACAATGGTATAATCTTTGAAATTTTTGGTGAAGTTATGAACACTTAACAAGAAGAGAGGAGTGGGGGTTTATGTGGGTTCTTCAATTCTCCATTGCTGTCACCCAAGGAGGAAGAAAAGAAATAGAGAGGAAGAAGAGAGGTGCAGTACGTGAGTGAGAGGGGAAATGAGGGAGTAAGAGAGAGAGTAGTAAAGTAAGGGGTTACTGAAATACCCCAAAATTAAATATGGTGATTATATTATTCTAATATAGTATTTAAGGGCCTAATAGTGCCTAAGTAATTTTTGGTAAAGAAAATAAATCCAAAAGAAATGAGAAAAACGCTTAGAAAGCGGAAAACGCTAAAATGAGCGTTAAATAACCATAGGAGGTACGAGACCTCGGTTATAGTATCGTAAAGATTCCTAAGGCTTATTCATGCCTAATTAGTATACGGGAATGATTCCCGAAGAAAATGGATCCAAGAAATGTATTAAAACGCTAAAAGAGCTTTAGCACACGTTTTTCTGAGGAAACCCGAAAACGTGGCTTTAAGTGGTCAAACAGACCAGTAAAAATTATAAATCATTAAATAATAATTATTAAGCGTTTATGGAAGCTTAATAGTCAATAAAAATGATTAAACGAGAAATTTCCGGAAAACGGGCCCGGTTAGTGAATAGTATCAAAACCGGGTAAAATAACGAGCGTTTTTTGTAAAAAAATGAAAAACGCTCCAGCTAGTATTACAGAGGGGGCCGGTTTTTTTTACTGGTGTAAACAGCTCTCTCTCTCACACACACACAAGTAACAAATAAGTAAATCAAAGAAAGCAAAAAGTAAAAAGTATAAAAGTAAATACCCCCTCTCTCTCTTATTCTCTCATTTCTTTCTCTTCTCCTATTCTTTCTCCTTCCCACCGTGGGCACTCCTTCCTTCTCCCCCTTGCAGCCGATTTTTGAGAGCTCAAGAATGCTCCCATGGCTTCCCTTCTTTCTCTCCTTGCTCTACCTCCATGTGAGCTCCAAATGTAAAATAAATTACATATTTGTAATCCCCTCATCCTCCTCTACGTTTCTATCTTTCCAAAATTCGAAAAGGATGAGTTTCATCTCCATGGGTTTTCCCCATTTGAAGAGAAAAGCACACCATTGTGAAGCTTGGAGTCTCCTCTTTCGAACGAGGTAAAAATCTCCATGAAAGACCTCATTTTTCTCCATCTCCTTGGTGGCCAATTTTTGTCTCCCTCTCTCACCTTGTTTTTCCTCTTGTTTTGGAGCTTTGCTTCAACCCTCCAATGGTGGTGAGAACACCTTCTTGAACCAAGGGCTAAAACCCCTCCTAAAGCACTCCAAAGGTAAACCCTAGAAATTTGTATTTTGAACACTTCAATGAACTAGCATAAATCTAAGGGCTAGTGTATTAATTATACTTGTTTGATGTGCTTTGGGTGATGGGAATGGAGTTTGGCAACTCCATTCCCCATGTGATCGATTTGTGCAAGAAAGAGGGGAAGAAGAAATGGAAAAGAAAGAATGAAGTATAAGCTCAAGGTAAGAGCTCCTTCCTAATGTAAATCCTATTGCATTAGAGTAATGGGAATGGGTAAAATATTTAAAGAACCCAAAACCTCGTACTAGTATTGAGAATTGTAAACTTTGAGTATTTAAGTGCAAGTATTTGAATTGAAGGCTTTGGAGCCAAGTGAAATGAGTATGTGTATTAGTATTGTGATTGATGGGTATTGATGTATTAAGATTGGTCAATATGTGTGCTGGTATAACCCTTGTGGTTTGGCTAGAATAGGGATGAACTTGATGAGAAAGGATGTGTGTGGATAAGTAAGGAAAGTAGATGAGTTATGGCAAAATTTTGGTAGGAATTATGCATTAAGGAATGACTTGGTGAATGGGAGAACCAAGGTAGGTATTGGGAGTAGTAGAGATGTTTAGTAGCTAGGGAATGGTAATTGTAGTATGAGGAATAGGAAGTGTAAAATCTGTAGCAAAGTGTATAGGAACACATTGGAGAAGTTAGGAGAATTTAATGTGCAGGATCTTGGTAAGATGAGTGTTGGAACTTGGGTATAGGTAGTGCAATGGCTTGGAATGAATTGGTATGGTAAGGAGAGGTATTTAGAATGCTAGGAATGGCATTGGTTGAGAAAGTATTGGATGGGAAAGTTGAATTGTAAATCTGTAGCATAAGTGTAACAAAAACTGTACGTTGGAAAAGGAGTGAGGGAATTGTGTAAGTTATTGGATGGATTTAGGAATAGATTTGGTGGATGGATTGAGGTATATTAGGAAGCCTAAATGGCACTAAAACATGTGGGATTACATGTAGGAAGATTGGGGAAGTAATGGGTAAAAGAGAGGACTGAAAACAGATTTTAAAACTGAAGTACTGGGCCGGACTGGACTTGCGACCGGACTTGCAAGTTCGGTCGAGCCCAGATTACAAAGACGGGAAACCTTCTGGAATCGACCGGACTTGCGACCGGACATGCAAGTTCGGTCGGACTAGAAAATTCTCCCATCAGAAACCTTCTGGAATGGACCGAACTTGCGACCGGACTTGCAAGTTCCGTCGGCCAGAAAAATTCCCGTAATGCAAGCTACTGGAATGGACCGAACTTGCGACCGGACTTGCAAGTTCGGTCGAGTCAGAAAATTTCCCGTACTGGTAGCTACTGGAAACGGACGGACTTGCAAGGTCGGTCGCAAGTCCGGTCGAGTCAAAAAAAAAATTTTACCATATGATTATGATAATCATATGATAATCATATATAATATATATAGATATATATATATATATATATATATGCCTATATGTAGTAGTACACTACAATTGAAATACTAAAGATAAGAAAGTAAGTATATGAGTATGAAAACAAGTGTAAAAGTAACTAAGCAAGTTGAGAGTATAAGAACATTAAGTACACCGGGATAACGGGGTAAGTACGGGAGTAGTAATTATTTGTGTATCATAAGAGTATAGTATTAATGAAAATATTGAAACATTATCAGTGGAACAAGTGTGAACCAAGGAACAAGGGAACACACGGTAGAGCTAACTCCGGTGAAAGGTATGATTTCCTCATGCCCCATATGCTAACCGAGTTACGTTGATTTGTATGTTGTATGCCGGCTAATTAAGACTAAAGCATGAAAATGGTTTATTGCCTTCATTGTATGTCTTGATGTATGTTGTGTGAGCTAACCTTTCGTAATTGATTGTGTGGCTTCATTTAGTGCGTAGTACGACTCATAGATGAGTCTTGTTGTGTAGAGGCTCGTAGTAAGAGTCATATCGTGAACTAATGGAAACGTAGCAACGCATTAAATAATCGAATCAATAAACGATAATGCAACCCAACGAACTCACTAGAATGTGAGAGAGTGTACGGGAGTAATAACCTTCCGATAACGGTAGGAGAAACGAAATGAATAATCCACAAACAAAACGTAGTGGAAGTATATAAGTAACCTCTATTAGAGGAATTAATCTTGGTGCAAAACATGAACCATGAGAGTAGTAAAGAATGAAGAGGGATCTCCAAACCCCTTAGTAATTAGTCGACCCATTATGAGAGGACCCGACTGATGTAAGTATGCCCCGAACGAGAGAGTATTCGATACGTTGGGAAACCCTTAAATCTAGGATACTAGACGGTGGTAATTCCCTAAGCTAACAGAGGTTATCGAGAGAGATACTTCTAGGCTAACCCATGAGTTTGTATTGTGCTCTGAGAGAAGAGTGTTGGGGATTCGTGTAGTCCGGGTGAACGGACATTTGAGTATTTGAGAAGCTAAGCGTATAGCCCTCGTATTGTAGGTCCGGCGGCGAGTCTTGAGTATGACTCTGCCCAGAGGCCAAAGTAATGAGTAATGCGTATGTATGAGTAAGGTAACAAGTATCGAGTAAGAAGCAAGTATGAGTATGTAATGAGTACCGAGTATGGAGTACGTACGAGTAAGTATCGAGTATTGAATATGTAAGAATAAGTAGGGGGAATTGAGTAGTGAGTATGCACTAGTATAGTAACGAGCACAGAGTAAGGATCGTGTACGAGTAAGGTATTGAACATGGAGTGGTGAGTATGCAAGAGTAAGGAGTAAGCACGAGTAGAGTAACGAATATTGAACACAATACGAAGAGTAATGAGTGTATGACAAATACGAATGGTTGACTATTGAATTGTCTTCCTTAGTAAGTATTGTACTTGTGTATTTATGTAGGTATCTTTGATTGTATTGTGTAGTATGAGTATGTATGTATGCATGTAAAATGAACTCCATGTATATCCGACCCAAAGTAGTCGGCGTACCGCGGTTAGCATGCGGTATATGCGGATTTCATATGCAGCGTAAGCTGACCCCCTCGGGGGACCATTTTTACTGTGCAGGTACCCGAAGCTGATCACCGTTCAAGAGAGTAGGACGGGGGCTGCTACGTAAGCATGGGTAGTTGTATAGTAGGAATTGGTACTTGCATTGTAATACCAATTTGGAAGTTTAAACTGTATCGGTAACTTAAGGATTGTAGTATACTCGGTATAGTAATGAATTGGAGTTGTAATTGGATTATGGATGAGTATGCAATGGGAAGTATTGTATTGTGTAGAGTACTCGGTATGTTCATGTTCATCAGACCGATAGGATGTAGTATTGTAACTCGCCTTGTTAGTCACGTGGGTGACTAACGGCATTGTACACCCGCCGTTGTGTAAGGAGTATCCGCTGCGAAGGTAAGTATATGTACAGTAATGACGGTATTAGCGGTAGGGGTGTTACAGTTACTTTTTGCCTTTTTAATTTGTTTGTCCTTTGTACATAGGAGGGAATTAAGAGAGTGTGAGAGAGAGGGCAGTAAATCGGCCACCCCTCTGCACACACATACACACACACACATTGAGTGTTTTATTTTTAAAAGTGGACGCATTACTTTGGTCTATTTATGCTTTTACCCCATAACTTCCCGTTTTTGACAGTTTTTAGTATTTTCTCGTTTTATTGTTTTTATTGGTTCTAGCCCTTCATTAATGTTTATTAATGACTATTTAGTTGACCAAAATTGTTACGAGTGTATTTGACCCGCTTAAAGTCGTGTTTTCCCTGTTTCCTCAAAAAACACACTTTAAGGTTCGTTTGTGTTTTTAATCCGTTTTAAGGATCCGTTTTCTTCGGGATTTTTTCCCTCATGATTATTTATACATAATTAAACTACTAAATTACTTATTAGCCTAATTAATCACTATTTTTAATTATAGAGTATTTCAATCTACCCACTTAAGGAATTTTGCTCTCAATGTTGCTCAAGGTTAACGGTTTAATAATTCTACTCATTAGGCAAAACAATTTCCATAATATGTCTTACTACCACCTATGAGGTGTTTATTTCTTCCACATTGCAAGCATACACAATTCCAGCATCATACAAAATTCACATACACAATACACCATTTCCAATTCATACCATCACACAATACACAACTACAATCCACAATACACATTACACCAGTACATTACACATCGTACATACACATTCCGCACTACATGTGCCATCAAAACATACTACAGTACATACACACTATGCAATGCTAACTCGAAGCAATGCAAAAGCACAAAAGGCTATACCCCCCTTAAAAGGGGTACGCCCCGTACCCGTTGTGAGCCTCGATTTTTAAACCCTATCCTATGTTGATTAAAGCTGATTAGGATCTAACCGGGTTTTAGGTCCACTTATAACCTAAGTTTAATAACTATGTCATGTAACATTAATTATTAAAACCTAAGCTAGCTCACTGGAACCTATTATGAGTCGCCACCTAATTTTAACCTAGATCAAATTAGGAAAGGAGAGTTCGGGTTCGGGGGCTTGATATTCGACTTATTTAGGGTTCAAATTACTTTCATTACCCCTCCTAGGTCGTTTTTAACCTAAGTGTGTGCTTCTATTTTTTTTATTTTAAACATTTTTGACAGAAAATTAAAGTGAAATCTGAAAATACCTAAACTTGGGTTTCGAAGGTAGAATTAGGTCAAATTTTGTTTACGTCCGTTGCCACGGACCCCATGTCCGAGACCACGGACCCCAGTTAACCTAATTATACAGAAAAGTCGAATTTACGAAAAAATGAAATTTTGAAAAGTCCGGGGCCACGGACAAGCTGTCCGTGGGCCCGGACATTATTTAGGAAAACCTAAATTTTAAAATTTTAAAAATCTGCCGCCGTCCGTGGATGTCCATGGCCACGGACAACCAGTCTGTAGTCCCGGACCATAGGTCCGAGGTCCCGGACCACCCACGGACAGGGGTTTTCTGATGGTTCCCGATGGTGTTTTCGGCTAAAAAATTATGCACGTGTAGCCTGAAAGATAAACAATACGTTAGGAATTAAAAGATTGCAGTTTGAAGTCTGATTACACACGAAACTTGACAAACAAGTAACAAGGCAAAAGCAAAAGCAATTGGCAATACAGAAGCGTAAAAAGGTTAGTTTGAACCCAAAATTTGACAGACAGTTAATAAGGTCGTGAAGAGCTAGAAAAGTAGCATGGCAACCTGTTTTACCTTCGAATTCAAGAGGATTCTTCACGTCGAGATTTTTCGGAGGCTCCAATGGTGCCGGTTCCGGACAGAGTTCAACCCGAGCTTCTGGTTGTTGGTTATTCTTTCTGTTATTCACGTTCTGGTGGTGTTTATGTGGGGTTTTGATGATTATTGGTGCTTTAGAGATTGGAAAACGAGTTTAGATGGTGATTTCGGTAGATTTTCGGTATGATTCGGGTGGTCAGGTGTTGGAAAACATGAGAGAGAGAGGAGGTTGTGCTTTCTGACTTCCTAGGGTTCTTGAGCTTATGAGATTCCCCCTTCATCAAAAAACATATCCCTTTATATAGACTTTCTTAAAGATAAAGAAAATCTAGTAAAAGTGAGATTTTTTGACATTTTAATTAAATGAATTCCCAAAGGAATTTTACTGTGAAATTTTAACCACGTGTCAAGGATGTAAATTATGATTTTTCTGAAGTGGAATCAGTTTATTTAAATGTTGGAACATTTTTAAATTGAATTTCTCGTCAGATTCAGTCAGAAATTGCTAGAAAATTATTAGAAATTTGAAAAATCAAAATTCTAACGCCATTATCCTTAAAATGTCATCCTCTATCATGGGTTAAAATTTCAAAGCATTTCAAGCTGATTTGGGCATCTTTTGGAGGAGAGAGAAGGCCTATAGGAGGTCTCAGGAGCCTTACAAATTACGAAAACGCCCCTGACAATGACAAAACTGCTCCCCATGCTCTAGAATGTGTCGATCGAGACGGAATCTCTCATTACTTGATCGAAATGCCCTCACAACACCAAAACCTGGTAGACCCTAACCAGGGGTTCAAAATTTTGGGTATAACAGATTGCCACCTGTCAACTGGACTTTGTAATGGATGTAAAAGTCTGGTTGATGCTTGAGTGATGCCCCAAAATTTTGGATTCCACAGAATCCTCCATGTTGTCCGAAACCGCGTTGACTACATCCAGCTATTCGGCGGTGCTGACTACCTAAGCAATAAAACGTTGTCGAGCTATTCTAAGGTGCTGACTACCAATAAGTGAAAATGTGTCAAGCTATTCTTAGGCGCTGACTACCTAGGTAACGAAAATGAAATAATGTCAAGCGATTCTAAGGCGTTGACTACCTATAACAAATGAAATGATGTCAAACTATTCTAAGGCGCTGACTACCTAAAAGAAATAAAGTAATTTCAAGCGATTCTAAGGCGTTGACTACCTAGGATGTGAAAACTGTATGAAAATGCAAGAATGCTGAAATGCTAATGATGCTAATGATGCTGATGCTGATGATGATGCTGATGATGCTGATGACGTTGATGATGCTCGGATGCTTCTGGGGACCTAAACCCATGCCAATGCTCCTAGCTGGACCCAATGTGAACTTATTGCCATCGCCCCCCAAGCCGGTGTACAGGGATAACTCCTGCTAAAAACCCTGGGGACTTATTGCCTTTCCCACCATTCGTTGATCCCAGAGTAAGTTGACATAACGTAGGAGGATTTATTGCCATCACCATGCCAACTTTTCTATCGCCAGGTCTTGTGACGCGCCTGGATAATGCAACTAGGTCTTATGACGAGCCTATATGAATGATCTATGTCTTATGACGAGCCTAAGGAAGGATCTAGGTCTTATGACGAGCCTAAGGAAGGATCTAGGTCTTATGACGAGCCTAAAGATGGGTCTAGGTCTTATGACGAGCCTAAGGGAATGATCTAGGTCTTATGACGAGCCTAAAGAAGGATCTAGGTCTTATGACGAGCCTAAGGAAGGATCTAGGGCTTATGACGAGCCTAAAGATTGGTCTAGGTCTTATGACGAGCCTAAAGGAATGATTAGGTCTTATGACGAGCCTAAGGAAAGATCTAGGTCTTATGATGAGCCTAAAGATGGGTCTAGGTCTTATGACGAGCCTAAAGGAATGATCTAGGTTTTATGATGAGCCTAAAGATGGGTCTAGGTCTTATGATGAGCCTAAAAGAATGCAACTAGGTCTTATGACGAGCCTAAAGGTTGGTTCTAGGACTTATGACGAGCCTAAAGGTATGCAACTAGGTCTTATGACGAGTCTAAAGGTTGGATCTAGGTCTTATGACGAGCCTAAAGGTATGTAACTAGGTCTTATGACAAGCCTAAAGGTTGGATCTAGGTCTTATGACGAGCCTAAAGGTTGGATCTAGGTCTTATGACGAGCCTAAAGGTTGGATCTAGGTCTTATGACGAGCCTAAAGGTATGCAACTAGGTCTTATGACGAGCCTAAAGGTTGGACCTAGGTCTTATGACGAGCCTAAAGGTTGGATCTAGGTCTTATGACGAGCCTAAAGGTATGCAACTAGGTCTTATGACGAGCCTAAAGGTTTGATCTGAATGAATGTGAGTTAGGTGTATGATGGGTCTCGCACTGATGAAGATGATGGATCTCGCACAGATTTTGGGCATCAAACTGAAAATGAGTCGAAAAGATAATGGTCTCGTGCAAATGCATGTGGTGAAAACCAATTTTAAAAGGGCCAAACGTGGCGATGATGTTGTGTATGCAAAAGTTTGTAAAATGCAATCATAGTGCATGTAAGATACTTGTTTAAAGCAATCAACTGTTGAAAAATATGCCAAACATGGCAATTATGAGAATTCAAGATTGTTTAAAACAAGAAATTACTAGAGAATGTGCCAAATATGGCAATGATGAGAATTGAAAATTGTTCAAAGCAAGAAATTGCTGGAAAATGTGCCAAGCGTGGCTTAAAAATTGCTCAAAGCAAGAAATTACTGGAAATGTGCCAAACATGGCGATGATGCAGATTTGTTCAAAGTAAGAAATTACCAGGAATATGATGAGTTTTGTGAAACCGAAGAAATTGCTGAAAAAGATGCCAAACGTGGCAATGTTAAAAGAAAATTCCGTCCACTGAAATGGAAAGTGCAATTATCATTTCTAGACTAGAGATTTCAGACTTGTAATTTTCCTCCTAGGAGATGAACATGTCGTCGGTGGGATGTGGTGTTTGATGTGGGGATCTTTTAAGTGGTGATCAGGGCTTATGACGGGCCATGGAATTTATGTGGAAGTGAAGGCTTGTGTGGGGCTGTGTGGTATGATGTGTAGGTAAGGGCTTATGTGGGCCTGTGTGGTGGTGATGGTATTAATGGTGTTTATGCTTTAGGTTCCAATTGGTGTTGTCATAGCAATTGCTAAAACCAACAATTGCCCCCGGTATTTTTCCTTAGGACAATCTGAGCTAGAGTTCATGGCAATCGATCTTTCTGATCGATTGCCCCCAGTATTTTCTTTAAACGTGTGAATGAGTCTCGCCCTCACAGGGCCAAGGCTTATGTTTTGACGTGGTGCTTCCTAACCTACGCTCGACGTGTTTGGTGTTTGCACTCATTTCTCGCTCATGGTCATAACTTCTATACCATTGAATTCGATATTTGATGGATTTACGCATTTGATCTGTTACTTTCACGTGATTGGATGCACAACTATCAAGTCGGAAGTCGTTAAAGCTTATAACATGGCCATGGGGTGTGATGAAAGACAACGGGACCATGGAGGGATATTTTAGGTTTGTGGAGCCAAAGGGGTGACCAAAGGTGCACCTTATGTCTTCTCTCGGAATCATCTTCCTTGTCTTGAAATCGTCTAGCCGCTTCATGTTGACGTTGTTTTTGAGCTTCTGGACTTGGACTTTTGAAGTCGTCCTTTACACCATTTCTCCTTTTTTTCGTCATTCGGATTTCCTTGAGGCATTTCAGGTTTGCCTTTTTCGTTTTATCCTTTCTTGACTTTGCCTTCGGGGTTCTTGTGTTTCCCGGTTTTGGGCTTCGAGAGTTGTTTTGATGTGAGCTCTTTAGATCCTGTGTCACTCTGGGTCCATTTGCTGATCACTTTGTCATGCGGATAGCAGCGTTGCTTCTTTGGACTGATGAGAATGTTATCTGAGAGTCTGACTCCTCGCTTCCTTTGGTCGTCGGGTCGAACATTCATCATTGGCTGGGTTATTTTTTGGAGTTCATAATATCGAAAAGGGATATATGAAAGGCTCAGCGGGGTTGTCTAGGGTTTGATGTCAGGGTTCACAAGCTTTTGGCTATGTGGTGTTGTACCTAGGTGCATCGTCATTCCTGATAGTTGTGTATCCGTTCTTTGTTACTTTTCGCAGGTCTAAGAGTAAATTTACAAATTTCCTCCTTCGGTCATAGTTATGCTGTTTACCTCACCTTTGAATATGGTCTCACCGGAGTCGTGTAAAAATGACACGCTCGTTCGCTCATGGTTTTTCCACTCAAGACACTCTCACGAATTTCACTCAGATACTAGTTCATACGCTTAAACGAAAGATTAAAGACGATGATCCTGAGCTCAAATTGCCCTCAGTATTGATTTGGGGTTTATGACAACACTTAAATAGATGTGGATTTTGGAATGCTTTGTGGATGTTTTGAGATAGACTGTGGTGTGTGGACGGACATGTTCACCCTTTTTTAGAAACAAAAAACGAGTTGTTCTATTTTGTTGTCTGAAAATAATTATTGCATGACTCTTTTTCTTGAAAAACATTTTTTGTTTTTGTTTTGTTAAATGAATGAACAAGAAATTCGCAAACGGAACTATCCTATATTTCACGAATGGAAAGATAACAACAAAAATTGTAATGTTAGGAAAACTACCTAAAATGATAAAGGAAGCTAGCTACCATAAAAGTTAGAAGAATGACTGAGAAAAGAAAACTACTAAATCGAGAAAACTTCTAAAATAGTGATGTTGAACTGTCCGATGCCAACGTGCTGAAGACTCGAGTTGTTGACCGTCGGGACGCCATTGACCATGATTGTCTTCCTTCCAAACTTCGAGTTGGCCTTGTAAAATGTTTGAACTAGGAATGCCTATGGGTTATGTAGGAAGTTACTGGACCTGAGTCTTCGCCAAGCTGATAGTGAAGTGCATAGATTAGAGTGATTTCTAGACTAGAACGAACATGTAGGCCCAAATCCCCTTAATCCAGAAATTGAGCAAACTAGCTGAAGGAAATCACATGGACCGTGAATGGGCCACTGGGCCGAGGGATAAGCCTTGAAGTCTAAGATTCGTTTGATGCTCTTGTTGGGCCTTGAAGGTGGAAACTGGAATGAATGAGTTATGCAAACTATCTTGGATTCAAATGTTTTATGGGCTGAAATTCTGGATTGAGAGCGAAGCTCATGGGCCAAAACTATGAATTGGTCTGTGGGCTCAAATGGAATGAGTTATGAGTGTGGTACTTGGGCCAGAATGATTGCTCTATATGTGAACTGGAATTTGGGCTGAGTGATTTTGGTTGGGCCTAAAAGATGACACCTAGATCTAGGGTTTTGGGTTAGGGTCATGATAAGAAGTTTACCTAGACTAGAATGAACCCTTGGGCCGGAATGTGTTTGGGCCCGAAGTAAAGCACATGAGCTGGAATGGTCCCTAAATCACAAATGGGCCTAACATTCCTCAGGCCAGAGAAGATGGTTGCTAAGCCGAAAAAGATTTTATTTTCAGGACTTGTGAGTTATTTCTAGTTCAGGTGAATTTCATTTTATGGGCCTAGAACTGATGGGATAGTTTAAATTGGGCCAGAAGAAAAATCACCTAAGTCTAGGTTTTTGGGCCAAAGCCCAAACGACTCACATGTTAAACCAAACAGGGCCTCTGGGCTACAAACAAATAGAGCTGCCAATTCAGGTTAGGCTAGGTTGATGTAGGAGAAGTTCCTATCAATCTCTAGGCTGGGTAGTGGGCCGATCATACAAGCAAACAAGGCCCACACAAGTTCCACATGTCCTCACTAGACGTTTAAATCAAACCGGGTATGGATCAATCCGGAGAGGTGCTTGGGGCATGGGCCTAGGTCACCACAAAGGAATAGGGCTTGCACGCTATTCTCTTTGGGCATCCCCACTTTTTCACAGCACCTGAAGGTGTGCGTCTACGGTCGGGTCTTTGACTGACCAAACAATGGGCTAGGTAAGGATACTGCAAGGAAAATGCTTGGGGCTAAAGCCCAGGTATTAAGGGGGTGTGGTTAGACGACACCCTCCTCTTTTCCCCCACTTATTCACATCACCTAAAAGGTGTGAGTCCCTGACAGGGGACCTTCAACGGGTCCCGGGGTGAAATCGGTCTGCGTGGACCCTCGCTCTCATATGATGCAAAAGGTGCAGAAATTAAAGTGCGCACAAAAGTAAATAAACAAAATAATAGAGCCATAAATAAACAATTTTTCGAGTTAAGCCCTCTTTCTTAAAATTAAACAAGTTAATAATAAGAAGTTGTCCCCAGCAGAGTCGCCAGTCTGTGAGCCTCGATTTTTAAACCCTATCCTATGTTGATTAAAGCTGATTAGGATCTAACCGGGTTTTAGGTCCACTTATAACCTAAGTTTAATAACTATGTCATATAACATTAATTATTAAAACCTAAGCTAGCTCACTGGAACCTATTATGAGTCGCCACCTAATTTTATCCTAGATCAAATTAGGAAAGGAGAGTTTGGGTTCGGGGGCTTGATATTCGACTTATTTAGGGTTCAAATTACTTTCATTACCCCTCCTAGGATGTTTTTCCTCTACTTTCTTTATTGAAGGCTTACTACAAAGTTGTTTTTAACCTAAGTGTGTGCTTCTGTTTTTTTTTATTTTTAACATTTTTTGATAGAAAATTAAAGTGAAATCTGAAAATACCTAAACTAGGGTTTCGGAGGCAGAATTAGGTTAAATTTTGTTTACGTTCGTAGCCACGGACCCCATGTCCGAGACCTCGGACCCCAGTTAACCTAATTATACAGAAAAGTCGAATTTAAGAAAAAATGAAATTTTGAAAAGTCCGGGGCCACGGACAAGCTATCCGTGGCCCCGGACATTGTTTAGGAAAACCTAAATTTAAAAATTTTAAAAATCTGCCGCCGTCCGTGGAAGTCCGTGGTCCCGGACCATAGGTCCGAGGTCCTAGACCACCCACGGACAAGGGTTTTCTAATGGTTCCCGACGGTTTTTTCGGCTAAAAAATTATGCACGTGTAGCCTGAAAGATATACAATACGTTAGTAATTGAAAGATTACAGTTTGAAGTCTGATTACGCACGAAACTTGACAAACAAGTAACAAGGTAGAAGCAAAAGAAATTAGCAATACAGAAGGGTAAAAAGGTTAGTTTGGACCCAAAATTTGATAGAGAGTTAATAAGGTCGTGGAGAGCTAGAAAAGTAGCATGACAACCTGTTTTACCTTCAAATTCAAGAGGATTCTTCACGTCGGGATTCTTCGGAGGCTCCAATGATGCCGGTTCCGGACTGAGTTTGACCCGAGCTTCTGGTTGTTGGTTGTTCTTTCTGTTCTTCACGTTCTGGTGGTGTTTATGTGGGGTTTTGATGATTATTGGTGCTTTGGGGATTGGAAAACGAGTTTAGATGGTGATTTCGGGGGATTTTCGGTATGATTCGGGTGGTCGGATGTTGGAAAACGTGAAAGAGAGAGGAGGCTATGCTTTCTGAATTCCTAGGGTTCTTGAGCTTATGAGATTCCCCCTTTATCAAAAAACCTATCCCTTTATATAGACTTTCTTAAAGATAAAGAAAATCTAGTAAAAGTAAGATTTTTTTACATTTTAATTAAATGACTTCCCAAAGGACTTTTGCTGTGAAATTTTAACCACGTGTCAAGGATGGCAATTATGATTTTTATGAAGTGGAATCGGTTTTTTTAAATGTTGGAATATTTTTAAATTGAATTTCTCGTCAAATTCAGTCAGAAATTGCTAGAAAATTATTAAAAATTTGAAAAATCAAAATTCCAATGCCATTATGCTTAAAATGTCATCCTCTATCATGGGTTAAAATTGCAAAGCATTTCAAGCTGATTTGGGCATCTTTTGGAGGAGAGAGAATGCTTATAGGAGGTCTCAAGAGCCTTAAAAATTACGAAAACGCCCCTGACAACGATGAAACTGCTCCCCATGCTCTGGAATGTGTCGATCGAGCCGGAATCTCTCATTACTTGATTGAAATTCCCCTCACAACACCAAAAACTCGTGGACCCTAACCAGGGGGTCAAAATTTTGGGTATAACACCCGTACCCGCTAAATGCTAGACTATCTAGTCTATAAATAATTGTAGGTACTTCACCTTCATGGCATCTTCTAACTCCCATGTCGCTTTTTAGACATCATGGTTTGACCATAGGACCTTCACCATTCGTATGGACTTATGGCGAGTGTCTCTGGTCTTCCTATCAAGGATTCTCACAGGGGTCTCGACATATCTCATGGTCGGCTCAATGGAAAGTTTCTCGTGCTCTAGGACATGAGAAGGATCAGCAATATACTTCTTGAGTTGTGACACATGAGAAATATCATGGACACGCCCCAAGTCCTCAAGTAATGCTAACCTATAGGCTACAGATCCAACTCTCTCGGTGATAGTGTACGGCCCTACAAACTTTGGGCTTAGCTTGCCCTTCTGGCCAAAACGGAAGACGCCCTTCATAGGTGAAACTTGCAAGAACACTTGGTCGCCCACGGCAAACTCAAGGTCGCGTCGTCGCACATCCGCGTAGGATTTCTGTCTATCTTGGACTGCCTTCATATTGGCTCGAATTTGTTGCACTTCCGCTTGGACTTGTTCTAAGTACTCCGGTCCTATGATGACCGCTTCACTTGACTCATCCTAACACAAAGGTGTACGACAAGGTCTACCGTATAGGGCTTGGAAAGGTGACACCTTAATCGAAGCATGATAGCTATTGTTGTACGAAAATTCGATAAGATGAAGCTTATCTAACCAACTCCCCTGAAAATCTAAGGCACATGCCCTAAGCATGTCCTCCAGTGTCTGGATGGTCCTTTCTGTCTGACCGTCGGTCTGTGGATGGAAGGCGGTACTCAGCTTCAATTCTGTACCCAGCGCTTCCCATATAGCTCTCCGGTATCTCGAAAGAAATCTGGTGTCGCGGTCAGATACTATGGTCTTCGAGACTCCGTGGTGTCTGATAATCTCCTTGTCGAAAAGCTCTGCTAGCTTCACTACCTTCCAGGTGTCCTTCATCGGTATGAATCTGGCAACCTTGGTGAGGCGATCGACTACAACCCAGATCATGTTGAGTCCTCCCCTGGCAGGTGGGAGTCCTACAACAAAATCCATGGAGATATCGTGAAATTTCCACTCCGGAATTGGCATTGATTGTACCATTCCGCCATGTCTACGATGTTCAAACTTCACTTTTTGGCATGTCAAGCATCTCAATACATACTTTGTCACATCTGATTTCATTCCTGACCACCTGAAGTACCTCTTCATGCCTTTGTACATCTTGGAGGCTCCTGGATGGACTGACAATGTTGAACTGTGTGACTCTCACAGGATGCGATCCCTTAGCTCTGCATTGCTTCGAGGGACGCATAGCCTGCCATTCAGCCGAATCAGACCATCTTCGTGCAACTTAAAATCATATTTTTTCTTCTCAAATGTACCATCTGTAATCTTCTGTCTGATTTTGGTCAGGTAAGGGTCGCTCAACTGAGCGTCTCGCACCTCATCAACCAAGCTAGAAGAAGCAAGTAGTGAATGGAGCGAGTGTGCTCGACGGCTCAGGGCATCGGCTACAACGTTTGTCTTCCCTCCCTTAAACTGTAGGTCAATGTTGTAGTCTGAGAGAAAATCCATCCACATTCTCTGTCTCAAATTCAACTCTTTCTACGTGAATACATACTGTAAGCTCTTGTGGTCGGAGTAGATGGTGATGCTTACCCCATTGAGATAGTGTCGCCATATTTTCAAGGCGAAGACAATGGCTCCTAGCTCTAAGTCATGTGTCGGGTAATTCTCTTCATGCTTTTTCAGCTGGCGGGAGGCATAAGCTACAACCTTGTCATGCTGCATGAGTACGCATCCCATTCCCTTTCCCGATGCGTCCCAATATACCTCAAATCCCTCTGTGCCCTCTGGAGGAGTAAGGATGGGCGTTGAGGTCAATGAGTCCTTTAGGCTCTGAAATGATACTTCACACTCGTCTGTCCATACAAACGGTGCATCTTTCTTCATCAGGGTAGTCATGGGCTTAGCGACTTTCGAGAAGTCCTTTACGAATCTCCGGTAGTAACCGGCTAGACCAAGAAAGCTCCTAATGTCGGTAACAGTCTTTGGTCTAGGCCATGATTACAGCTTCAATCTTTGAAGGGTCAACTGAAATGCCTGTGCTCGAGATGACATGACCAAGGAATGATATCTGATCTAGCCAGAATTTCGCATACAGCTGGTTCTCGCGTAGTGTCTCAAGTACTTTCCTCAAATGAATTTCATGCTCCTCTGCTGATTTTGAGTACACAAGGATGTCATTGATAAATACAACGACTGAAGTGTCTTACTCCTCACTGAATAGTGGATTCATTAAGTCCATAAATTTTTCTGGTGCATTTGACAAACCGAATGGCATGACTGTGAATTCGTAGTGGCCATATCTGGTGCGGAATGCCGTTTTCTCAATGTCTTGCTCCCTGAAAGCAATCTGATGATACCCAGAACGGAGGTCGATCTTGAAGAAGCCTGAGGCTCCCTTCAGCTGGTCAAATAGGTCGTCGATGCGTGACAATGGGTATTTATTCTTGACTGTAACCGCATTCAACTCGTGGTAGTCAATACAGAGTCGGAGGCTACCGTCCTTCTTCTTCACAAAGAGGACCGGTGCTCCCCAGGGTGATACGCTCGGGCGTATAAACCCTTTGTCGAGAAGATCGCACTACTGCTCTTTCAGTTCTGTCATTTCTGCAGGTGCCATACGGTACGGTGCCTTAGCAATGGGACCAGTACCAGGCAAGAGGTCAATCTCAAACTCTACTGCTCTTCGAGGTGGCATACCAGGCAGCTCCTTAGGGAACACATCGGAAAAATCAGATACAATCGGTACTTCGGGGTTAAACTCTGGATCTTTCTCCAAGTCTTGTACATACCACAAATACACTTCTTTGCCCTTCCTAAGCTCCTGGTAGATAGCCATAGCGGATATGACTGTGTTTGAAGGCTCCCTCGGTCTCTGGCGGTAAGATATAGTAACCCCAAAAGGACTCTTGAGTAGCAATCGATGCTCGACGTAGAGGATTCGCCCCTTATGCCACTCCAACCAATTCATTCTGACTATTATGTCGAATCCCAACCCATTAAACTCGATGAAGGAGATGGGAAACACTTCGCCTTTGATTTGGATCGTGGCTGATTTATAATACTTGGTACACTGTACTTGCTCCTTCGATGGGAGAGTAACCAAAAAGTTTGGTAGCTCATCCACATCTAGCCCCAACCTCTTCACGAAAGATGGTGATACAAAGGTGTGAGAGGTGCCAGAGTCAAATAACACTGAGGCTTCAATGCCGTTCACTGGGAAGGTTCCCGTTAAGAAGGTGCCGCTTTTACCGGCTTGTGCTTCGGTGAGGATACTCAGGTTACCTTTGGTACCGAGTCCACAACCTATTGAAGTCACAAGTGTATAAGTAATGATGGTGGACACAAGTGGAATTAAATCAACACTGCTCTTTATTGATAAACCAACCATCATACATACCGTGTCTGTAATACACGTTACTAATACATTACATGATATTACGAATTTAGTACTTTCTAAAGGTAAGGTTCAGGCGTCCAGGTTTCATATGTGTGGCATTGATTATTGTCGGCGGTGCCGTATTCAACTTGATCTTGTCGATCCCATGATATAGCATCCTAGATTTTCCACCCATGATTAGGACATCTCCTGATCTCAATACCAATTTCCGTGCGAGGTCCACACGCTTCTGCTCGCTATACAAAAAGATGGCGTCATCACCAATTGACCAAGACACTACGGGCACTCCTTGTTCAAGAGATTCCACTGTCTCGTCCTTGTCTTGGTGTAACCCAAGTCGTCCTTCTTTCTCATAGAAGTTGACGATACAAAGGTCCGCTTCAATTGCGGGGATCGGATCATTTTCACATTGTTGTGCAAGTTCTACTGCTTGTGTGACAAGTGTCTGAAACTCTGGGGGTATTGTCGGTGGCGTCGCTCAGTCTTGTATTCGTGTCTCTTGGTATGTCTTGGTATAAGGATTCCACTCCTTTCCCAAGCACGTCATTTTCAGCTTCATCTTCGCTCCACCGGGGAATTCGGGTGTATAAAATCCTCCTTAACCCGCTCCTAGTTCGTTGCATTGTCGAAGAATTGAGATTTGTGCTTCGGGTGCCAGGTATCCTCTTAATAAAATCATACCTGGGCGGATGACCTGACACTGCTCGTTGGTGTAGTAGTGGTTGGTGATGTCGGTCTCTTCATGATTTGGTTTTGAAGGTATCGGGTAGCAAATATCAAAACTACCTATGGTTGTACATTTCATCTATGGTGAGTACTAGTCTCAACTACTTCATTTCATGCTCAATACATACTTCAATTCATTTACTCATGGATTCATTCAATGGCTACTTCAATACTTAGTCATGCTTCTCAAGGATTCAAGGTTTAGTTAATTACCTAGGGCGGACTTAGAACCTGTCCCATCTCGGTCAATGATGTGCAAAGCGGGATGCCTCTGGGGTGCGCCCTTCTGAGGACCTCGGGATCCTTGTCCCTGCGGGGCCTGCTGGGCTGGTGCATCGCCAGATGCAACCTCCTTGCCTTTCCTCTACTTGTAGCTTTGGAAGTTCCCTTTGGGCTTGGCATTTTCTGGGCACATGTTGGCTCGGTGTCCGGTCTTCTGACAGTTGTTGCACCGGATTTCTCTCCCTTGGAAATCCATGCCGGGATGGTCTTGGTTACATTTTCTGCACACGTAAGTGTGGCCGTCGGAGTAGTTCTTAGTGAAGCCGGAGCCAGAACCTAAGGCTTAGTGTGTTAGCACATTGGTGCGGAAATACTAGCTGTGATACTTGTACAAATATGAATTAGGAATAGAAGTTTACCCTTAGCTGGGTGTGAGCCTTGATTTTAAACCCTATCCTATGTTGATTAAATTGATTAGGATCTAACCGGGTTTTAGGTCCACTTAAAACCTAAGATTAACAACTATGTCATATAACAATAATTATTAAAACATAAGCTAGCTCACTGGAACCTACTACGAGTCGCCACCTAATTTTAACCTAGAGTAAATTAGGAAAGGTAGAGTTCGGGTTCGGGGGCTTGGTATTCGACTTGTTTAGGGTTCAATTACTTTCATTACCCTTAGAAGTTGTTTTTCCTCTACTTAGTTTAATTACGGCTTATTATGAGTTGTTTTAACCTAAGTGTGTGAGCTTCTATTTTTTTGTGTTTTTTAGCATTTTTTGATAGAAAAGTAAAATTAAATTAAAGATTCCTAAACTAGGGTTTCGGAGGCAGAATTAGGTCAAATTTTGTTTCCGTCCGTGGCTACGGACCTAATGTTCGAACCCACGGACCCTAGTTAACCTATGTGAACATAAAAGTCGAATTAAACAGAAAACGCAATTTTAAAAAGTCCGGGGCCACGGACAGGATGTCCGTGGGCCCGGACATTATTTTACAAAACCTAAATTTTTAAAATTTGGAAATACCGCCCTCGGACGGCTGCATTTGGGAGATTACCAACGGTGTTTTGAGCTCAAATTTTATGGGTGTGTAGCCTGAAAGATGTACAAGACGTTAGTGATTGAAAGTTTTCAATTTGACTACGAATTAAGGACGAAACTCATTGAACAAGTTAGTGGACAGAAACGCAAACAAATCTTAATTCATAAGCAAAGAAAAGTCAATTCGAAGAGGAATTACAACTACAAGTGTATTGAGATCAGTGGAGTTAAAGAATTTGAATTTTAACCTGTTTTGGCTTCGAGATTTGGTTGTTCCTTCACGTCGGGAAACTTCGAGCGCTTCGTTGATAGCCAATCCGGTTCAACTTCGACCCGAGCTTCTGACCCCTTCTTACTTGTATGTTTAAGGACAGTTCTCTTATGTATTTTGGTGTTTTGGTGCTTGGAAGTTCAATAGGAGAAGAAAGGATGAGTTTTTTGTGATTTCAGGGTGATTTCGGTAGTGTTTCGGTATTGATTTGAGGCTTGGAAGTGTAAAAACGTGAGGAGAAGGCTTGTGGCTGTGTTTTCTAACTTTGGGAGTGCTCTCCTCTTCTCTAGGTCATTTTTGGAAGGTAATTTTATAGAAGAAGCAAGGTCATGTTGATAGAACAAGATCTTTATCTAAAACACTGATTTTGTGCTCTAAGGGAATCTGATTTTTTAGAATATGCTGCAGGCCGTGAAAAATTATGAAAATTTAACTGAAGGTTGTTTAGGAATTTTGAGAGTTGGAATCAGGTTATTTAGATAAACAACCGAATAGATAAAAATTTCACAATCTGGAATCTCCCATAATTCATACCTTATTATTGGAAAGTCAAAATAACGAAATTCCAATGGCTTTAGTCTCTAAATATAATCCTCTATCTTGTGTTAAAATTTCATGACATTTTGTTTTGATTTCGGCATTTTCCAAAGGAGAGAGAAAATTGCAAAAATGATTGAATTTCTCTTTTAAATTTT
The DNA here is from genome assembly GCA_023374045.1 of Limonium bicolor. Taxonomy (NCBI): domain Eukaryota; kingdom Viridiplantae; phylum Streptophyta; class Magnoliopsida; order Caryophyllales; family Plumbaginaceae; genus Limonium; species Limonium bicolor. Next base: position 316,607,307 of record CM041778.1, on the reverse strand, counting down.
TGGCTAAGGTTCCAAATAAAATAATTTCAGGTTTATGACTATATGTAGTCATGCTCACCATGTGACAATTTTATTTACATTTTGAAAACATTTTTATTTCTATTTTGAGGCTATTTCATGTGTTAATTATTAAAGAAACTAGCTTATTAAAAGCTTAGTTTCTAGAATAAATATTATCAGAAGATCATGAAATACCTTTCATAATGACTATGATAGTTGAAAGTGTTGGGAGATAATGAACAAGTCCTATGAAAATAGAAAATCCCGAGAATGTCCTTGGAAAATCCTGCATTGGTGCATTTTGACCATTTTGCCCTTTGCAACACGTATGCCTTAGAGACTACTCCGGGGGGGTTGAAATTTTGGGTATAACAGATTGCCCCCCGTCAACTAGGCTTTGTAATGAAGATGAAAAGACTAGTTGATGCCTAAGTGATGACCCCAAATTTTGGATCTTAAAAGACCCTATATGTAGATTATGTCGAGCTATTCTAAAGCGGTGACTACCTATGAGTGAGAATAAAAATGAAAAGATGTCAAGCGATTCTAAGGCATTGACTACCTAAAAACAAAATTATGAAATAAATGTCAAGCGATTCTAAGGCGTTGACTACCTAAAGATGAAATGATGAAGTAAATGTCAAGCGATTCTAAGGTGTTGACTACCTAAAAATAAAATGATGCCAAGCTATTCTAAGGCGTTGACTACCTAAAAATGAAATGATGAAGTAAGTGTCAAGCGATTCTAAGGCGTTGACTACCTAAAAATGAAATGATGAAGTAAATGTCAAGCGATTCTAAGGCGTTGACTACCTAAAAATGAAATGGTGCCAAGCTATTTTAAGGCATTGAGTACCTAAAAATGAAATGATGAAGTAAATTTCAAGCGATTCTAAGGCGTTGACTACCTAAAAATGAATTGATGTCAAGTTATTCTAAGGTGTTGACTACCTGAAAATGATGAAAGCTAAATAATGTGTAGATGTAGGAATGCTGATATGCTAGCGATGCTAATGATGCTGATGATGCTGATGATATTGATGATGCTGATGATATTGATGATGCTGATGATGCTCGGATGCTTTTGGGGACCGAAACTCGTGCCAATGCTCCTGGCTGGACCCAATGTGGACATATTGCCATCGCCCCCCAAGCCGGTGTGCAGGGATAACTCCTGGTAAAATCCTGGGGACTTATTGCCTTCGCCCACCATTCGTTGATCCCAAAGTAAGCTGACATAACATAGGAGGATTTATTGCCATCACCTCGCCAACTTTTCTGTCACCAGGTCTTGTGACGCGCTTGGATAATGCAACTAGGTCTTATGACGAGCCTATATGAATGAGATTAATGCAATGTGTTTGATGAGAGTGGGTAAGCTAAAGGGTCTTATTATGAGCCTAAAGGATGGTTCTAGGTCTTATGACGAGCCTAAAGGTTGGATCTAGGTCTTATGACGAGCCTAAAGGATGGTTCTAGGTCTTATAATGAGCCTAAAGGTTGGATCTAGGTCTTATGACGAGCCTAAAGGTTGGATCTAGGTCTTATGACGAGCCTAGAGGTTGAATCTAGGTCTTATGACGAGCCTAAATGATGGTTCAAGGTCTTATGACGAGCCTAAAGGTTAGTTATAGGTCTTATGATGAGCCTAAAGGATGGTTCTAGGTCTTATGACAAGCCTAAAGGTTGGAACTAAATGAAGGTGAGTTAAGTGTATGATGGATCTAAATGAATGTAAGAGGATTAGGGCTCAAGACGGGCCTATGGATATTTGAGTGCGGTGGTAGGGCTTAGGACGGGCCTGAGGAAATTTGATGTGGAGGTCGGGCTTAGGACGGGCCTGAGGAAATTTTATGTGGAGGTAGGGCTTAGGACGGGCCTGAGGAGATTTAATATGGAGGTAGGGCTTAGGACGGGCCTGTGTGATATGAGGAGGGTTTGATCCTTTGGATTTCGGGTTTTTGGGCCTCAATTGGTGTCGTTGTTGCAATTGTTGGGACCAACAATTGGCCCCAGTATTTTTCCTTAAGGCAATCTGAGTTTTTTAGGATTTTATGTCAATCGATCGGAACGATCGATTGCCCCCTGTATTTTCTTTGATTATTTGCGCAAAAACAAGTTTCACTCTCACAAGGTCAGGGTTTATCTTGATGTGGTGCTTTCTATCCTACACTCAAAGTGTTTGATGCTTGCACTCGTGCTCTCCTTCTGGTCAAAACATCTCAACCGTTGAATTTGACATTTGTTAGATTTACGCATTCAACCTATTACTTTCACGTGATTGGATACACAACCACAAAGTCAGAAATCTTTTGAGCTTATAACGTGGCTATGGGGTGTAATGAAAGACAACGGGACGATGGAGGAATGTTTAGGATATGTGGAGCTATAAGGGTGACCAAAGCTACAACTTGCACCTTCTCTTGGACCTATCTTCTTCGTCTTGAAGTCGTTTGGCTACTTCGTGATGACTTCTCTTGTGAGCTTGGAACTTAGGACTTTTGGGTTGTTCCTTGCACCTTCTCTTTTTCTTCTAATTTTGGATTTCTTCGAGGCTTTACAGGTTTGCCTTTCATCGAATCTGTTTTTCTTCGGGGTTCTTGTGTTTCCCGGTTTTGAACTTTGAGAGCTGTTTTTGATGTGAGCTCAATTGGATCCTGTGTCACTTTGGGACCATTTTCGGATTATTTCGTCATGCTGGTAACAGCTTTGCTTCTTTGAACTTGTGAAGTTGCTGTTCAAAAGTCGGGCTCCTTGCCTCCTTTGGTCACTGGATCGATTACTCATCATTGGCTGGCTTGTTTGTGGAGTTTGTAGTGTTGTAAAAGAGGACGTACGCGAAAAGCTCAGCGGGGGTGCCTAGGGTGTAATGTCAGGGTTCACAAGATTTTTGGCTGTGTGGTGCTGTACCTAGGTGCTTCGTCATCCCTAATAGTTGTGTATCCGTTCTTTGTTACTTTTCACAGGTTTAAGCGTAAACTTACAAATTATCTCCTTCGGTCGGAGTCATGTCGTTTACCTTTCCTTTGAATGTGATCTCTCTAGAGTCATGTAAGAATGACACGCTCTTTAGCTCTTGGTTTTACCACTCAAGGCACTCTCACGAAATGTTCACTTAGAGACTTATTCACGCGCTTTAAACCAATGAAATAAACGTTATTGACCCTTAACTCAGATTGCCCCCAGTATTGTTTTGGGGTCTTTTGTCAAGCCTTTTGAATACCCAGGTTATTTGTTGGAGGTGGTCGTACGTGTGGTGGTACATGGCGATGAAGTCTTGCTGTTTTGGTGGAGTAATGTAGTGATGAAAGTAAAACATGGTAGTGGGATGCTTTCAGTGTATGGTGAAATTTTCCATTGAGAGGTGATGAGTGGTGGAAGCCAACAAGGTGGTGAGATATTCCTTGCGCAGGAATGAGTTTCATGTGGAGAGGGGAGTGTGGTGAGAGACATGGGATGTATGTGATGAAGGTAGTGGATGTGGGTGAAATGACGTGATGACTTATTTATTTTTTGGTGTTCTGCTTTTGTGAATAAATGCACAAAAAATAATAAAAATGGAACCATGGTCTAATTCATGAATGGAAAGACAACATCAAAAATTGTAATCTTAAGAAAACTACCTAAAACGATAAAGGAAGCTAGCTACCATAAAAGTTGGAAGAACCACTGGGAAAAGAAAACTACCAAATCGAGAAAACTTCTGAAATAGTGATGTTGGGCTGTCTGATGCAACCATACTGAAGACTCGAGCTCTGGGCCGTCGGGACGCCTTTGAGATGACCGTGATTGTCTTCCTTCTGAACTTCGAATAGGCCTCGTAAATTGTTTGAACTAGGAATGCCTATGGGTTATGTAGGAGGAACCCGGGTCTGAATCTTTTCCAAGCTGTGAGTGAAGTGCATCAGCTAGAGTGACTCCTAGGATAGAACAGATTTTCGGGCCTGAATACCCTCAATCTACAAGTGAAGCGAATGGGCTGAAGGAGGCCACACGAACCGTGGATGGGCCACTGGGCCGAGAGAGAAAACCTTGAAGTCTGAGATTCGTTTGATGTTCTTATTGGGCCTTGAAGCTAGAAACTGGAATGAATGAGTTATGCAACCTATCGTGGATTCAAATGTTTTGTGTTATGGGCCGAACTTCTAGATTGACAGCGAAGCTTATGGGCCAAAACTATGAATTGGTCTATGGACCCGAAATAGAATGAGTCATGAGTGTTGTATTTGGGCCAGAATGATTGATGAACAAAATCCTAGATTGGAATTTGGACTGAAACCTGAATGAGTAGTATTGGTTGAACCTGAAAGATGATGCCTAGATCTAGGATTTTGGGCTAAAGCCCAAGTGAAAAGTTTTCCTATACTGGAATGGGCCTTGGGTCGGAACGTGTTTGGGCTTGAAGTAACGCTGTATACCCAAAATTTTGACCCCCTGGTTAAGGTCTACGAGGTTGTGAGAGCCATCTCCATCAAACAATAAGAGACTCCGGCCCGATCGGCGTGTTCCAGGGCCAGAGGAGCAGTTTTGTCGTTGTCAGGGGCGTTTTCGTAATTTTTAAGGCTTCTGAGTTCTCCTATAGGCTTTCTCTCTCCTCCAAAGGGTGCCCAAATCAGCTCGAAATGCTTTGATATTTTAACCCATGATAGAGGATGACATTTTAAGCATAATGGCGTTGGAATTTTGATTTTTCGAATTTCCAATAATTTTCTAGCAATTTCTGATTGAATCTGACGAGAAATTCAATTTAAAAATGCTCCAGCATTTAAAAAATTCGTTTCCACCTCAGAAAATTCATAATATCCATTCTTGACATGTGGTTAAAATTTCATAGCAAAATTCCTTTGGGAGGTTACTCAGTTAAAATATCGAAAAATCTTACTTTTACTAGATTCTCTTTATCTTTAAGGAAGTCTATATAAGGGGATAGGTTTTTGGATAAAATCAGAACCTCACATGCTGAAGAACCCTAGAGAGTCAGAAAACACGGCCTCCTCTCTCTCTCTCACGTTTTCCAACACCCGGCCACCCAAATCATACTGAAAGTCCCCCGAAATCACCATCTAAACACGTTTTCCAATCCCCAAAGCACCAATAACCATCAAAACCTCACAAAACACCTCTAAAACGTGAAGAACAGCAAGAACAACCAACAACCAGAAGCTTGGGTCGAAATCCTCTCGGGTCTGCCATCAACGGAGCACTCGACGAGTCCCGGTGTGAAGAAACGTTGTGAATCCGAAGGTAAAACAGGTAGAAACTCCACTTCCCTGATTCACCACGGTACTATCTGTCTTGCCTCAAAATTTGGGCTCAAACTAACCTTCGTAGGCTTCTGTATTGCTGTTTATTTAAGCCTCTGTCAGATAACTTGTTTGCTAAGTTTCGTGCTTAATTCGAATTCAAATTGAAAACTTTCAATCACTAACGTCTTGTAAATCTTTCAGGCTACGCACCCATAAAATTTGAGCCGAAAACACCTTCGGGAACAGCCTCAAAGCCGCCGTCCGAGGGCTGTCCGCACCCACGGACGTCGTGTCCGGGGTCCCGGACTCCCTGTCCGTAAGCCCGGACACCCACGGACGGCGGCGGGATTTTAAAAATTCAAAATTTAGGTTTTTTCTAATGATGTCCGGGCCCACGGACAGCCTGTCCGTGGCCCCGGACTTTGCAAATTTTTGTTTTCCTTTAATTTCGACTTTTCTGTATATTTAGGTTAACTGGGGTCCGTGGTCTCGGACTTTTGGTCCGTGGCTACGGACGTAAGCAAAATTTGACCTAATTCTGCCTCCGAAACCCTAGCTTAGGTAGCTTTTAATTTCACTTTAATTCTCTGTCAAAAAATGTTAAAAACAAAAAAAAACAGAAGGTCGCGCACTTAGGTTAAAACGACTCGTAATAAGCCGTAAATAAACTAAGTAGAGGAAAAACGACCTAGGAAGGGTAATGAAAGTAATTGAACCCTAATTAAGTCGAATATCAAGCCCCCGAACCCGAACTCTCCTTTCCTAATTTGATCTAGGTTAAAATTAGGTGGCGACTCATAATAGGTTCCAGTGAGCTAGCTTAGGTTTAATAATTATTGTTATATGACATAGTTATTAATCTTAGGCTATAAGTGGACCTAAAACCCAATCGATCCTAATCAGCCTTAATCACATAGGATAGGGTTTAAAATCGAGGCTCACAGACTGGCGACTCTGCTGGGGACAAGATTCTTAATATTAACTTGTTTAGTTTTAAGAAAGAGGGCTTAACTTGAAAATGTTTATTTATGGCTTTTATTACATTGTTTGTTTATCTTTGTGCGCACTTTAATTCCTGCACCTTTGCATCATATGAGAGCGAGGGTCCACGCAAACCGATTTCACCCCGGGACCCGTTTAAGGGTCCCCTGTCAGGGACTCACACCTTTTAGGTGATGTGAATAAGCGGGGGAAAAGAGGAGGGTGTCGTCTAACCACACCCCCTTAATACCTGGGCCTTAGCCCCAAGCGTTTTCCTGGCGGTGCCCTTACCTAGCCCATTGTTTGGTCAGTCAAAGACCCGACCGTAGACGCACACCTTTAGGTGATGTGAAAAGAGTGGGGAAGCCCAAAGAGAATAGCGTGCAAGCCCTATTCCTTTGTGGTGACCTGGGCCCATGCCCCAAGCACCTCTCCGGATCGATCCATACCCAATTTGGTTGAAGCGTCTAGTAAGGACATGTTGAACTTGTGTGGGCCTTGTTTGCTTGTATGATCGGCCCACTGCCAGCCTAGAAATTGATAGGAACTCTTCCTATGTCAACTCAGCCCAACCTGGAATTCACGACTTCATTGTTTGCGGCCCTAAGGCCCTGTTTGGTTTGAATAAATGAATTGTTTGTTTGGGCTCTGGCCCAAAAGTTTAGACCTAGGTGATTTCTCTCTTTCGGCCCAATTTGAATTATCAATTTAGTTCTAGGCCCATGAAAACAAATCCACCGAAAGCAGTTCATGAAAATCCATCAGGCCTTTCCGTTTCAGGGTTTATTCTAGTCTAGAAAGACTTCCCGCTCGGGCTTTGGCCCAAAATCCTAGGTATAAGTACCATCTTTTAGGCCCAATCAGAAGTACTCGGCCCCAAATTCCAATTCACATCTGGGACATGGTTTAGAGATCATTTCGGCCCATGCGCCCTCTATCTAGCCCAAACACATTTTGGCCCAGGTGCCAAATTCTTAGAATATTCCAAGTGCCACACTCATAACTCACTTAATCTGGGCCCATAGACCAATTCATAGTTTTGGCCCACGAACTTTGCTCTGAAACCAAAATTTTGGCCCATAACATTTGAATCCCAGAAAGTTTGTGCAACCCATTCATTCTAGTTTCTGGCCTCAAGGCCCAACAAGATTATCAAACGAATCTTAGGCTTCAAGGTTTCTCTCGGCCCAGTGGCACATTCACGGTCCATGTGGCTTCCTTCGGCCCGTTTACTCCACTTCCAGATTAAGGGTATTCAGGCCCGCACATCCGTTCCAGTCTAGAAGTCCCTCTGGCCCATATTTCTTACTTCAATCTGAAATCGTTCTGGCCCAAGTGCCACAATCCCAAATCATTCCGGCTCAAGTGCCATTTTCCTAAACACATTCAGGCCCAAGCGCCACATCCTCAAACACTTTCTGGCCCAAGTGCCACATATTCTAAACATTCCGGCCCTAGTGCCACAGTCTCACAACATGTTCTGGCCCCAGTGCCGCATCCTCACTCCGTCCCGAGTGCCAACCCGCTTATGAATCATTCTGGCATGTGTGCCTCACTTTCAATTCATCCAGGCCTGAGTGCCTATCCACATCCACTACCTTGATCACATACATCCCATGTGTCTCGCCACACTCCCTTCTCCACATGAAACTCATTCTTGCGCAGGGAATATCTCACCACCTTGTCGGCTTCCACCACTTGTCACCTCTCAATAGAAAGTTTCACCGTACACTGAAAGAATCCCACTACCATGTTTTACTTTCATCACTACATCACTCCACCAAAACAGCAAGACTTCATCACCACGTACCACCACACATACAGCCACCTCCAACGGATAACTTGGGTATTCAAAAGGCTTGTCAAAAAACCCCACAACAATACTGGGGGCAATCTGAGTTAAGGAATGATAATGTCTATTTCATTTGTTTAAATGTGCAAACAAGTCTCTGAGTGAACGTTTCGCGAGAGTGCCTTGAGCGGTAAAACCAAGAGTGAAAGAGCGTGTCATTTTTACACGACTCCAGAGAGGTCACATTCAAAGGTAAGGCAAATGGCATGACTCCGATCGAAGGAGATAATTTGTAAATTTACGCTTAAACCTGCGAAAAGTAACAAAGAACGGATACACAACTATCAGGAATGACGAAGCACCTAGGTACAGCACCACATAGCCAAAAGCTTGTGAACCCTGACGTTAAACCCTAGGCACCCCCGCTGAGCCTTTCATATATCCCCTTTTGATATTATGAACTCCACAAAGTAACCCGGCCAATGATGAATGTTCGACCCGGTGACCAAAGGAAGCGAGGAGCCCGACTCTCAGATAATATTCTCATCAGTCCAGAGAAGCAATGCCGCTATCAGCATGACAAAGCGATCCGCAAATGGTCCTAGAGTGACACAGGATCCAAAGAGCTCACATCAAAACAGCTCTCGAAGCCCAAAACCGGGAAACACAAGAACCCCGAAGGCAAAGTCAAGAAAGGATAAAGAAAAAAGGCAAACCCGAAGTGCCTCGAAGAAATCCAAATGGCAAAGAGAAGAGAAATGGTGTAAAGGACAACTTCAAAGTCCAAGTCCAGAAGCTCAAAAACAACGACAACACAAAGCAGCTAGACGACTTCAAGACAAAGAAGATGAATCCGAGAGAAGACACAAAGTGCAGCTTTGGTCACCCCTTTAAACTCCACATACCTCAAACATCCCTCCATGGTCCCATTGTCTTGCATCACACCCCATGGCCACGTTATAAGCCTCAAAGACTTCCGACTTGGTGGTTGTGTATCCAATCACGTGAAAGTAACAGATTGAATGCGTAAATTCATCAAATATCAAATTCAATGGTCTAGAAGTTGTGACCGTAAGTGAGAAACGAGTGTAAACACCAAACACGTCGAGTGTAGGTTAGGAAGCACCATATCAGAACATAAGCCTTGACCCTGTGAGGACGAGACTCATTTGCACGTTTGATCAAAGAAAATACTGGGGGCAATTGATCGTTCCGATCAATTGCCATGAACTCTAGCTCAGATTGTCCTAAGGAAAATACTGGGGGCAATTGTTGGTTCCAACAATTGCCATGACAACACCAATTGAAACCTAAAGCTTGAGCACCACCATCCCACCACAGGCATAAGCCCTTACCACCACATCAAACACCACAGGCCCACATAAGCCCTTACCTCCACACCTCCACTACACAAGCCCACAAAAGCCTTTTCCTGCACATCAAACACCACAAGCCCACATAAGCCTTTACTTTCACACCATACACCACACAAGCCCAAACCACTACACAGGCCCACATAAGCCCTTACCTTTACATCATACACTATACCCCACCGATGGCATGTTCATCTCCTAGGAGATAAATTACAAGTCCGAAATCTATGGTCAGGAAATGATAATTTCACCTTCCTTTTCAGTAAACAGAATTTTCTTCAAACACTGCCACGTTTGGCACCTTTTCCAACAAATTCATGTTTTGGACGAGTATCTTTCATATATTTTGATTGTATACATCTTATCATCATTGCCATGTTTGGCACTCCAGTAATCAGTTCTCATCATTTGCACGAGACCATTATCTTCCTAACTCATTTTTAGTTCGAGACCCAAAGCGGTGCGAGGCCCTGCAGCTTCCTCATTCAGAGACCTAGCATCTTCATTCAGTGCAGACCCATCTTCCTCAGTGCGAGACCTACTCTCATCAGTGCGAGACCATACGAGACCTTATCATCTTCAGTGCGAGACCAAGCATCTTCATCAGTGCGAGACCATCATTTCGTTAGTGCGAGACCATCAACTTCATCAGTGCGAGACCAAGCATCTTCATCAGTGCGAGACCTATCATCTTCATCAGTGCGAGACCTATCGTCATCATCCAGTGCGAGACCAGTACGAGACCTAGTATCATCTTCAGTGCGAGACAAGTACGAGACAGAGCGTGATCTAAGTTGGCGGGGCAGAGGCAATAAGTCCCCATCTTCATGTCAACTTCTTGGGAGAAACAACTAGTGGGCAGTGGCAATAAGTCCCCTTGGTAATCTAGAAGTTATCCCAGCACCCCAGTTGGTGGGCAGAGGCAATAAGTCCCCATAGTATACCAACCAGGAGCATTGGAACGGGTTTCGGTCCCCCAGAAGCATCCGAGTATCATCAGCATCATCAGCATCATCAGCATCATCAGCATCATCAACACCATCGGCATTATCATCAGCATCAGCATCATTTGCATCATTAGCATTTCAGCATTCTTGCATTTGCATCCAGTTTCCACATTTCAGGTAGTCAACGCCTTAGAATAGCTTGACATCATTATCATCATTTCAGGTAGTCAACGCCTTAGAATAGCTTGACATCATTTTCATCACCTTAGGTAGTCAGCGCCTTAGAATAGCTCGACAGCATATCATCATTTTAGGTAGTCAACGCCTTAGAATAGCTTGACATTGTATCATCCTTATAGGTAGTCGGCACCTTAGAATAGTCTGACATTACCTCATTATTACCTCTAGGTAGTCAGCGCCTTAGAAAAGCTCGACAATGCTTTGTAGCTTAGGAAGTCAGCGCCTCCGAATTGCTGGGCATCGTTAACCCGGTTTCACACAACGTGGAGGATTCTGTGGAGTCCAAAATTTTGGGGCACCACTCAAGCATCAACCAGACTTTTCACATTCGTTACAAAGTCCAGTTGACGGGGGGCAATCTGTTATACCCAAAATTTTGACCCCTGGTTAAGGTCTACGAGGTTGTGAGAGCCATCTCCATCAAACAATAAGAGACTCCGGCCCGATCGGCGTGTTCCAGGGCCAGAGGAGCAGTTTTGTCGTTGTCAGGGGCGTTTTCGTAATTTTTAAGGCTTTGAGTTCTCCTATAGGCTTTCTCTCTCTCCTCCAAAGGGTGCCCAAATCAGCTCGAAATGCTTTGATATTTTAACCCATGATAGAGGATGACATTTTAAGCATAATGGCGTTGGAATTTTGATTTTTCGAATTTCCAATAATTTTCTAGCAATTTCTGATTGAATCTGACGAGAATTCAATTTAAAAATGCTCCAGCATTTAAAAAATTCGTTTCCCCACCTCAGAAAATTCATAATATCCATTCTTGACATGTGGTTAAATTTCATAGCAAAATTCCTTTGGGAGGTTACTCAGTTAAAATATCGAAAAATCTTACTTTTACTAGATTCTCTTTATCTTTAAGAAAGTCTATATAAGGGGATAGGTTTTTGGATAAAAGGAGAACCTCACATGCTGAAGAACCCTAGAGAGTCAGAAAACACGGCCTCCTCTCTCTCTCTCACGTTTTCCAACACCCGGCCACCCAAATCATACTGAAAGTCCCCCGAAATCACCATCTAAACACGTTTTCCAATCCCCAAAGCACCAATAACCATCAAACCTCACAAAAACACCTCTAAAACGTGAAGAACAGCAAGAACAACCAACAACCAGAAGCTTGGGTCGAAATCCTCTCGGGTCTGCCATCAACGGAGCACTCGACGAGTCCCGGTGTGAAGAAACGTTGTGAATCCGAAGGTAAAACAGGTAGAAACTCCACTTCCCTGATTCACCACGGTACTATCTGTCTTGCCTCAAAATTTGGGCTCAAACTAACCTTCGTAGGCTTCTGTATTGCTGTTTATTTAAGCCTCTGTCAGATAACTTGTTTGCTAAGTTTCGTGCTTAATTCGAATTCAAATTGAAAACTTTCAATCACTAACGTCTTGTAAATCTTTCAGGCTACGCACCCATAAAATTTGAGCCGAAAACACCTTCGGGAACAGCCTCAAAGCCGCCGTCCGAGGGCTGTCCGCGCCCACGGACGTCGTGTCCGGGGTCCAGGACTCCCTGTCCGTAAGCCCGGACACCCACGGACGGCGGCGGGATTTTAAAAATTCAAAATTTAGGTTTTTTCTAATGATGTCCGGGCCCACGGACAGCCTGTCCGTGGCCCCGGACTTTGCAAATTTTTGTTTTCCTTTAATTTCGACTTTTCTGTATATTTAGGTTAACTGGGTCCGTGGTCTCGGACTTTTGGTCCGTGGCTACGGACGTAAGCAAAATTTGACCTAATTCTGCCTCCGAAACCCTAGCTTAGGTAGCTTTTAATTTCACTTTAATTCTGTCAAAAATGTTAAAAACAAAAAAAAACAGAAGGTCGCGCACTTAGGTTAAAACTCTCGTAATAAGCCGTAAATAAACTAAGTAGAGGAAAAACGACCTAGGAAGGGTAATGAAAGTAATTGAACCCTAATTAAGTCGAATATCAAGCCCCCGAACCCGAACTCCTCCTTTCCTAATTTGATCTAGGTTAAAATTAGGTGGCGACTCATAATAGGTTCCAGTGAGCTAGCTTAGGTTTTAATAATTATTGTTATATGACATAGTTATTAATCTTAGGCTATAAGTGGACCTAAAACCCGTTTAGATCCTAATCAGCTTTAATCAACATAGGATAGGGTTTAAAATCGAGGCTCACAGGGAGTTAATATTTTTAATTAAACTAAGGAATAAATATATATATTTTTACGCATTTATAAAAGGGAATAAGGTAGTAACTGGGAGTAAAGCAAGGAACTAATAATTTAACACTTATAATAACTAAATATTATAAGAGCTAGAATCCTAAGACATAGTAAAAGAAATACTTTATGAAACATACTTGGAATGCAGTTAAAGGTTGTAGTATAAGATAGTTTAAATATTTACATTGGGGATGTCTTAGTTAAACTCTAATACAGGTATACTTATATATATTAAATAAATAAATAAAACGAACACTTTATTTTATAAACCATATGTCGGTTGTGTTATGCCTAAAAGTTATTAAACATAATTAAATACAATAAAACTACATAAATAATGTTTTGAACAAATCCTAGTATATATAAATATATACATTTAACATAATAAAATTAGATACCTTATAGGAAATATAATACGAAGGAATTAATAAGTTAAACTAAACCTCTACATATTACTAATAAAAGAATATAATATGAGGTGGTATTAAATTATAGGTATGTATTAGGCTTAAGAGTTACCTTTGAATTTCCAAGGTTTATATATAACCATATTAAAATACATGTATGGTATTATTTGTCAATGACCAGGATGTAAATCTTAAATTGGGATTAAGTAATTAATAAGTTAAAACTTAGGAAAAATTGTGATTACATAAAATGTTGTACAAATAGATCTTATTCTATAATTAATGATAAACAAATGTAATACATTTACATCTAGATGTTCTTAATATATAAACCATAATAAAATAAGTAAAATACTTTTACATCTAAATGTGAGGTGGATTAGTAAGTCTAGATTAATCATTTCTTAACATTTATGGTATTGAAATATAACTTAATGTTTTAAGATAGAATCATTAAAAGGATTATGATATAATCTATATTCAACGATGATTTGGAAATTTATCTAAATAATTATCCTTAAGTTTCTTAGAATTAGATAAGCCATATAAAATACATTTATTACCAATATTCAGGATGTGAGTTTACAATTAAGTGAGGTATTTAGTGGTGAGAATTTATAGGAAGGTTTATAATAGGAATTTGATACTTAAAACCTTTGAACCTTTTATTAGATAAAACTAAGTTACATAAGATATTATTGATATACTTTACGGTAATGGGAAGTAATGATAGGTTATTTGAATATAAAATATGAGAATTTTCATAATAGATTATCTTATTAAATAATTAACAATTTCACTTATGAACCAGAATTTAATTCTCTGATAAATTCTACTCTATGTAGATATATTGTCCATCCTAAATACTATAAAGGAAATTAATTTATTAAGTTATTCCTTTGAAACCTTAGGTTTTGTAAAACAATTCAAAACGTATTTAAGGCTTAAGTTTATTGAAGTTTAGTACAAAAGGATTATACATAGTCTATAGAGTGTATGTGTGTAAAAATAAAACATTTAGGAGATTAAAGGTAAGTAAGGATACATAAAAGGTTATATTTAAACACCTTATTATATAGGTAATAATTAAGCAAATAATGTACCTTGTAATCTAAATGTAAGAGTTCGATAAGTCTAAGTTAACTATAATATAGTTGTTTCAATATGAGAGGTAATTCAACATCTTATGACGAGATTATTAGACGGTTATAATAGGAAGTCATTCTGAACTAATGAAATGTTAATTGAGTTTAGTGGCTCAATTAAGTTATAATAAAATGTATCTACAACATTATGATTCCAATATACAATGTAGATCTTAATTAAGTTAAGGGAAAGACTTAATCATAATGGGTTATCTAGTAGATATTGTTTAAATACATAATCTTTACATTGTGAGATAATAATATAGTATTCTGAGATGAGTCCATCATAGGTCATAATACAATGTTTATTCTAAATTAAGAATGAAGGTATTGAGCTTAAGATTATTATTTAATTCTTGGATTTAATTATATAATATAAACACGTTCATGATATAAAGGTCTCAAAAGTCTTGAATGTGGGGATTGTGGTTAAATGTGAATAAAGTTGATAGGAGTGGTCAGTTAGTAGGTGTTAATAAAATAGATTCCTTGATCCTACAACCTTGGGCTATACAACCTTCTAAAATAAGTCAAAGGTTATACATAATATTTAAGCGAGGGCATATAAGATAATTGAGATTTGGAAATAAGAGAGAGGAATTCATGTAAGTTTAACTTAGGGTACAGGTTATTGATAGTAAATTATCTTCAATGTTCCTCAGAGAATTGTTGAATGTTTGCACGTTTTACTAGAACTACTACAGTGTTGACCAGGTATGATTTCTCGTACTCAGATACTTTTGCTAATGGGCTTTGTTGAATGTTTTGGAAAACGCTAACTGAGCTTGAATGGATTTCAAAAGGAAACTGTGTGTATGACTAACTCAGCTTGTGTGACTAACTGAGCCTTGAATGTGAAACTTACATGGGTATTGGTTCCTTCTTTTTGGTTGTTCCATTAGACATTGACTGCTTAGGGTTTATGCTTCTGCACTCTGTAGGACTGAGTGTTTTGGTATTGCTCTGGGTAGTTAGTGATCTGGTGGGAATTTGGAAAAGGTCAATTTTGGTAATTCTTCTTTTGACTCTGGATATCATTTCATCCATGAGTTGGTTCTTGATGTTTCGACGTGCACGCGTCTTCAATGGTAACAGTAGGGGGCTGTATATCCCTCGCCCATAGGGGCATTTATATTTGACAGCAGGGGGCTGTATATCCCTCGTCCATACGGACATTAATATTTGACAGCAGGGGGCTGTATATCCCTCGTCCATACGGACATTTATATTTAACAGTAAAGGGCTGTATATCCCTTGTCCTAAGAGGACGTTGTAAATAGTGAGGGGCTGTATATCCCCTGTCCTAAAAGGACGTACTTGGTGGTGGGGGCCATCTCTCCCAGTTGAATTATTCCACTCTTGAGTCATTGGTTCTTGGATCTATCTTATCATTCCTAGTCCTTTGTGACTATCTGAGTCTTTCTACTCCTAACGGGAATTGGGTTTAACTAAGGCATTGGATGTTCACTAACATGGTGTGGTTTTGTTTCACTAACTTTACCTTCCTATTATTTATCTCTATCCTTAACTTGTTATCTTTGGCTTGGTGATTTTAAAGTGCCTTGTTTCCCTGTTTTACTTTCAAGAGTTTAATTTCAAGTTACTGTTTATTTTGAAGAGTTATGTTTTAAAGATTGTTTTGGAGAATTGTACCAGTTCCATTCTAGTGAACTGACTCACCCCTTCCGGGGTGGGCTGCTTGGTTTCATCTTGCAGGTATAAATTGTTTATACAGGTGGCCACGAAGAGCATGAGTGATTGGATGGGAGTTAGGAATTGTGGAGAGTTATTCTATTTTACTAGTAGTTATGTTTATGTTGTTTTTCTCGAGTTCAGACCGTAGCTTTTGTAATTTTATAATTTGTAATTGGTGAGGTTTAGTGTCGGGTGTTTGGAACCCGATGGTCTGTAAACGCCAGTAGAGATTTTATATTCCGTTGTATTTATTGTAAGTAGGGGTGTTACATTGATATCTTGTGGTGGTGGAAAGTATTGAGTGATATTGATAATATGGTTATATTTAGGCGATGCCTTTTGTGAGAGCCTTTCAAGGCCAACCTGAGATTCAGGCTACAATATAAGCTCCTATTAATGAATTGGAGCTGCCATTATGATCTACTCCTATTGGGCAGAAGTTTTCAATAGGGGGTGTGCACACTTAAGGACATAGGGTGGGTGGTGGTGGTGGTGGATTTCATTTGGAAATTTCTTGAGTATGATATTATTTATCACTTGGTGGTGTTCTTGGTACAGGTAAATGGAGTGTGATCTTTTCTGAATTACTATGCATTGTAATTGTCATTATTACATGCAAACAAAGGTTTTTAAGAGAAAACAAGTTTTACGGGGTGTGGTAGTGTTACTCAGTTTTTACTGATTTTATTTGTTTGCAATTTCTTGTGTGTATATGAATTCCATGGGTACAGGGTAACTGGGATGGACATCTCTTTTGTACTGAGGATGAAACCACCGACACCTTATACATATTCATGTTTGTCACCTATCGTAGATACCTTCAGCCTGGGGTCACCGAGTTAGTGTTCGAGGAGTGGAATAAAAAGATTCAGGGATTCAGGCATCCTGAGAACGGCACCAAGCATACCATCACTCATGATGTCACTACTATTTACGAGTATATGGATGAGGTCCCTCGTTAGATGATAGATATGTAATGGTCTTTTGATACCCCTTTATATTTGATGTAAAATAGGAGTAGGAGCTAACTTGCAGTTGGCTGGGAAGGGGTTATTTTGGTATTAAGGTGTAAGTGACGAGTTGGTTGAGTCACTTTTTTGGTAATAGAGTAGCGAAGTAAGATAAGCTGTCGTAGGGGAGGTGGTGGTACTTAGCCTTACACTTGATAGTACTTAGTAAGTGTGGAAGTAACCCCTGGTGGTAGAAGAAAGGAAACTTTTGTAAAACACTGACTCTTGTATAATACAAACTGATGTTATGTTACTAATTCGGTTATTACATGTCTCTTGTAACAAAAAAAAAAAAACACTCGCTAAGTGCGGTGGTGGTAAACCGGGGCGTTACAACTTCCCACAGTATTGAACACTCATACACCCCCACCCAGTCATTACTTCCAGTAGATTCTTCTTGGTTGTGGAGTGATTCATTCTCCACCATTGAAACATCACTCTCTTCTGTATCAGAAAGGGATTCATGCTCCCACATGATAATATAAGTGTTTTCGGAATTTGACTGGTTGTGGAGTGATTCATTCTCCACCATTGAAACATCACTCTCTTCTGTATCGGAAAGGGATTCATGCTCCCATATGATAGTAGAAGTGTTTTCACAATTTGACTAGATGTGGAGTAATTCATTCTCCACCATGAAACAACACTCTCTTCTGTATCAGAAAGGGATTCATGCTCCCATATGATATTAGAAGTGTTTTCGGACTTTGATGAGTGACTCATGATAATGTGAAAGGGTTTTGAATTTGAAGGAGTTGGTGGTGTGGAAATATGAATTGTAAATAATCAGTAGCAACTCTACTCTTTTTATAGAGAAAGCACAAGCTCCAGATTTTTGCTTAAAACATTATGCTTGTGTCTGATAGTGACTCTGTCCTTAAAATTGATGCTGAACCTAATAGTGACTGTGTCCTTACATACATTCCCATAAAATTGTGAAATGTCATTTCATACCTTGTATATTCCTTACATGGTGGTTGTGTGTGATCATGTCTAATAGTGACTGTGTTCTTACATGTAATGCTGAAGCTAAATAGCCATGTAAGAAGGTACATACTAGTATTCCCCATAAAATTGTGAAATGTCATTTCGTACCTTGTATAGTCCTTACATGGAGGTTGTGTGTGATCATGTCTAATAATGACTGTGTCTTTACATGTAATGCTGAAGCTAAAGAAGGTACATACTTGTATTCTCCATAAAATTGAAATGTCATTGCGTACCTTCTGTAGTCCTATAAGGAATCTTTTGGGTTGGCATACCAGAATGCAGTAGCTGTGTAATAATGTACATGCATGTAATCCCTTTTAAAAATGAAATACCCCAAATATAATTAATACCGTAAAACTGTTAAATAAGGAAGAATTGATCTAGAAATAGATCATTTTAGTTACGCATGCTAATTTATGCATGCAAACGTTACATAAATTAATATTAACATGTGCACATGCAAACGTAACGTAAAAATAGTTGTTTTACCATAAACGCTAACGGGCGTAATTTTACAAACATCATAACATACTCGTACAAAACGCTCATGTACGTTTATTAACAAGGATTAAACTCCTTACATAACGAGCTCGATAAAGAGAGCGACAACAAGGAAAGATTAATACGAACGTTTATACAATTCATAAAACGACAACGTTCGATCCACGAACGCTATATAATGTCGTCTTCTTGTACGCATTAAACGCTTACGTACGAACATTAACGGGCATTAAACCTCTTACAAAACAAGCACAACAGGGAGAGCGTCATCTAGGAAAAATATATGTGAGCGTTTATACGACTCGGTACACAATAACGTTCATTGTAAAAACGTGAAAAATACTAACGAGCAACGTAAATATTTTACGATTGCCTAAGCATTTATAAATGCTAAAATAAATTGATATACACATTTAAAAATGTAACAACTTATGTTACATAATCTTAATACTTGATATATATCATAAATATATTGGAAATGTTATAACATTACATGTAACACTAGTATACAATTTTTCCAAACAACCCATATTGCCGTTTTGGGTATACCATGTTTGGTACCTGTTTTACACAAGTGTACTTAGTAAAATGATTAACTACCTAAGTACTCATATTATACATAAGTATACCAGTGCATAGCAAGATTTAATCTCCCAAACTGTAACACCCCTCTCCATAATCACGATATAATCTCTCACGTAGCAATAAATCAAACGTCTCGCAGCGGAAAAATAAATAACAATTACAAAACTCACTCGGGTGTCACCGGTCGTTACTCGCCCATGCGAGCAATGCAGCCAAACTACATCCAACTTCCAATACAAATAAACTGCTAACCGCAGTGATAACGAGAAATTCCTATACATCATACTAAATCCATAATCCATAAACTTCGACCAGTGAGCGTCTACCCAATCCTGAAAAATACATAACCTTACCATAAGACCATACACCATCTTCATTTCTATACAACATCTCCAATTACCCTGTTCCTCTCTTCAGCTCCGACAATGATCAACAACCTGAAATGGAGTAGTATCAGCGATAGACGCTGAGTATGCCGGGCCTGGACCCTAATGGTCACTTGTCATTTTAACCATCTTATTATTAGGTCGGTTTCATGCTTTACCATTTTACAGTTATAACAATACTGAAATAAACATGTATAAATACATATTCATCCATCCAAATATTCATAGATATTCAACCATCCATCCAATCCACAATCATTTAATAACACAATCCACAACTATATATCGAACGTATCGAACAATAACAATATAATGTACAATGTACATTCACCGTAGCGTACAGTGTTCATAATAATTTACCTTGGCCTTGTAGGCTCCATCTAACATCAACCACAATAAAATAACCACAAGTATAACCAATGAACAACAAAGTGAAACAACAAGAATAATAAACAAGTATTTAGTCTCGTCCATGGTATTGTTCGCCACTGTATAAGTCTCAATTGTTTTAGTTGTTCAGTTATACCTAGTGACAATGTCGTTAAAACGACATGTCTCTAGTTACCCATATATTATGGCGGGTCACCCACGGCAGTAGCCACTCCAACGGCAGAGTCTCCGACCAACGAGCCATTCTAGCTCACGGGAAATTTTCTTGATACTTACGGACCCGTACACGACATCCTGGTATCGTTTTTGATCACAGCGCGCACCAAGAGCCACATCCTCTTGGCTTTACTTCCATTCCATTAATTAATTAAATATACCATCACATCGCATTACCAAATTTTCTAACACAGCAGACTAAGGTCATTAGTCCAATCCGGAGTCTGTAAACTCGGGATCCAATGTTAGATACGAGAAAGGCCAATGCTCCGTATAAAAGTCTCAGATAATATGTATAAGTTATTATCATAGTGCTACAACGTTTTACTTACGTTCCTTATATTTCATAAGATAGCACCATAGCCGCTAGTTCGTTTTATATATATAGGTTCATATATACGAACCAATACTGTTAACTCAACAACAGTAAATGATAAGCAACTATAAATATACAGTTCATGCATATTAATTATCACATTCAGACAAACAATCTTATCACAGATCACACAACAACATACAAGTTATATCAACCAAATCCGAGCCCAAGGAGCAACCTTAGGACGACTCGGATCAAACCCCTTTACATACCGTTCACCCTGATCGTATTACGGTGGATTATGAATCAGCAAGATCCTATGCTCCGTGTAGTCCGCTAGCTTGTCAAGCGTCCTTGTCAGAAGTATAATCTAAACGGTATTAAAACTATAAGTCAGTCTCCATGACTAACTACATCCGGTATTTCCGAATAATAAGTAACCCCGACAGTTCACCCCTGTTTTCTACAGTTGTTTGTTACAGGTTTCTCTAAAACAGTCGGCTTTATTACTTAAAACGCGTACGTCAAAACATTCAACTGTTAAGTTTAATTCCTTATATTTCTTTTAATCTTATCCACATCTAGTTTAGGTACGTAACCTATAGTTGCATGTATGCATGCATTCTTATATTATATTGCATTCTAAAATTCATAACTTATAGTTCGTAACTATATATTTTTTTTAAATAACCACCACCATTAAATCATATGGGTTTCAACCAAAATATATAATCCGCCTTATATACATTATTCTTGTGTATGTATATATTTTTACCATGTAGGTAATTCTCATGAGTTTCATAAACTTTTATATTTTATGTTACATTTTTATCTTTTATTAGATGATTATTCCCAATAATTGTATTATATTATACCACTTATATTAAGATTATTATCCTAATATTATGTAACATTTTATGTTGTATAATTACAACTCCTAAGGTTTATTCCATAAACACCTTAGTTTATAAATCCCATTTATTTATAGTTTGTCACATTATTTTATGTGAATACCCTTCCTTATATTAATTCCATCTAAACCATAAAATTTCTATAACATTTATAACACTATAGACCTTAGTCTAAAATTCATTTTCCAAACTCTTGTTAACTCGGTATAGCCCTTAACTTATTTAAATTTCATTTTGACCACATAACATTATGTAATGTTATACCACATTCTAATATCATTTGATATGATATTTTTATTCCCTTTAATTTATTCCTATAGTTTTTACAAAACTATTTCATATTGCCTCTTAGGCACCATAAGAAAATCTTATTCTTTTCTATAAACCATAGTTTCCTTAATTTACAAAATCACCCCTTAAATCATCTGTAACACCCCATCCATAACCTTAACACTTAATCAATAATTGCAGCGGAAAACATTACTTAAACGTATATCAAAAGGGAGGTGTTACACGCCGTTAGCCACCCACGTGGCTAACAAGGCTGTTACATAATATGTATCGGTCTGATCACACGACTCCCGAGCATAATTACAACCTTCCAAAAATGACTGTCCAAAAGAATGACAATATACCGAGTGTAACTGTTCAAAAATCACTAACTAGCTTTACATCCACCAAAAGTAGCGACCTCGAGTGTACAAGCACTACTCGGGTTAAACATCCAAAAATGACAAAAATATCCACAACCTAGGATCTAAAGCCATTCTGCTTCCTCGATCCTCATCCTGCAAATAAACATAGCCCCCAAAGGGGGTCAGCAACCTTTTGCTGGCATGGTTAACGTGCAGCCCGCTGACTACCGGGATACACGCAACTATTTGTCATTATAACATGGCGTTGATTTTATCACACAACATG